>OY723394.1:9375253-9740448 GCA_963210295.1 Ophion ellenae
TCATATGAGTTAATTTATCATTATAATCCGTACGTTCGTGGCACACTTCCCATTCGTAAATTCAAATCCTGAAAGGTGAATTAAAAGACGATAAAAAATGGGCCCCACGACGTAACAGGGATAGTTATATATATAAAAAAACAATAATCCGTACGTTCGTGGCACACTTCCCATCCGTAAATTCAAATCCTGAAAGGTGAATGAAAAGACGATTAATTATCGATTAAAAATGGGCCCCACGATGTAACACTAGAATGTTTCCTTCTTCTTTTTTTGAAGTTGTGTAATGCAAATGTGCGGTATCCCCAATTGCGGGTATCCCACCGCTGCCACCACTGTTGTGCCCCGGCTTCTGACGATGCGCGGAGAGCACGGAATTTCGCTCTCGAGTAAGTTGACACCGTGGGTTGTCGGATGCTCGAGGGCGAGGGTATGTGGGGACTTTTCCCGTTCCGAGTAAATCTCCAACTCGGGATATTGCAACTTGAACAACTTATATTTTATTCAAAATTAATCAACAATATTACAATTATTTTTTATGCCTTGAGACCGACCTTCTCGGCTTCTGGCCGAAGGATTGATGCCCTTTCGATTGATTCTTTCGGCTCATTGTTAACTCGGGTTATCGCAACCACTCGTTCGACAACGTTCGAATCATCCGATTGCGATTCAGCGTTTTTCCGGCTGAGTCGAGCGAAATATCGGGCTTGTGAAATATCGGGTTCGATATCGTCGCATGGGGTCTTTGAACTTTATGCGTTAGCAGTATGAAAATTCCTGTCTTTTCAGAGCCCAACAACTATAATTTATATCCGATAAGAAAAATCGCGTGTACCGCTTTTAATGATATTTCTAACAAGCTACAGTTAAAATTTGAAGGCGATCGGTTAAAAATTGCACGAGCTATGCTGCCCGCTAGTTAAAAACATTAGTTTCGTGAAAATCGCGTTATGACGCCATTTTGTATTTTGCATTGAAAAAAAATATATCTGTATATACCTCATTATTTACTTCATACAGCCCTAAAATGAATTTTCGATCGCTTTATTAGTAGAGCAAAAAAATTCCCAAAGAATGCCTTGATTTTTCGACTCAAAAGGAGTAAATCTCTAAGTAAATCTTATATTACGTACCCAGTGTACAGTAACACCCGTGAACCGCCGTCAATTATTAGTCCACACATCTGCAGTAGTGCAGACCACGATTGCTCTCAATGTGTTTTTATTTATTTGTGCCATTCGATTATCAAAATTTTCCACGATATTTCTACCGAGAGAACGTCTTGACAGATGCTTCAAAGGTTCGCAATTTTCAAAAAAAGTAAAATCTGAAATAAAATAAAAAGTGCTGCATCTCTAACTTATTCGAAAAATGATGGAAACAAATGTGTGACATTAAAATACTATAATTGTTACATTACCATGGAACATTTTTCGAAATGATGCCATATCTACTGTTCTCAATGGCGCCATACTTTCGAGAATATAGTTCGTTGCATTTTCTTCGAACCTTGCCTGTAAACATTTACAAGCCGGACGCTTGCTTGGCTCTTCTTCAGCAAGCTTCGCCCATTTTTCGCTACAGTACGTTTTGTATCCCGCGTACTTGTCGTCATGAGCTCGCTGCAAAAAAAATAATGAAAAATGTTTGAATTATAACGAAATTGATAAAATTATAATTTATTAATGTATTGAGATTATTATATTATTAAATGAATTCAACTTGTCGATTTGTTTATTACTATTTAGTCCATTATTATACAATATTATAATTAATTAATGAAAATAATGACAGAAAAATAGTGAAGACCCTGTTAGACTCTACGAGATTTCTTTCGACCCTCTTAAATACATTGTACAATTTACCAAATATTAATGCTATTTAAAATTATTCTCTACGGATTTTTTGATGATTGATAAATACTAAAGACTATGCATACTTACTTTCAAATGAGTTGTATAATTCGACAAGACTTTCAGCGTGCCCCGTATTTTTTTATCATTTTTACACAACTGACATTTGGCTACAACGGTACCATCCATTTTTTATTCTTCCGGTATCACAACGAAAAACTTTCCATCTAATTGAGTATGTCGCTGACATTCACGTTTCAACTCAATCGTTTGTGTGTCCTCGTTTTGGTCATTATCCTCATCCTCATCTTCAATGGAATGAACGATAACATGATCACTGCAATCTTGACTAGTAATTCTTTCTTGCGAAGATGATACTTCATTTTCTTCAAAATCTTGACGGCCCATATCTTATGAGAAAGTAATGAAATAATTGAGGATATAGACAAAAAAAACATTTGTACTATATGAGAAATCTCCGATCCCAACCACCATCTAAGTACAGAGAAAAAATTATTTCGCTAGTCATCATACGTATAATATGTATGAAACTTGGTAAAATATAATTGCAAACTAACAATAAAAGATATTATAACAGACAAAAGAACATAGCTGCAGCATACACGTCACAATAACGCGTATTTATCTATAGAACGTAGAAAATAGAGAAGCAAATCGAAATGGCGTTGAAATTTCTCTCACTGGTGGTCAAAGAGGTATTCGTAATGTCACAGAAACACGGAACAATACATTCAATATCGATCACCGGATGTAACTTTATCGGAATGTTGTTTCGTGAGTTGCATCAGAGATAAAAATACACCGATATATTTCAATCGCTATAAACGTAAGACAAGAAGTAGATTTGCCGCGAGCAAGGCTGCTGTGGAAAGCTCTGTCAATGTTCGTCGTCAATATTCGCGACCGGTTGAGAAGGTGTCATTTTATGGTGGGGATAGGTAAAGAGTGGCGAGACGCGCGACAAAAGAGGGCAAGCGTCTCAAGACTCACTGGACTTTACTTTACCTCAGTCTTTAACGCGAACAAAGCAAGTTTGTTTATTTTGTATGATATTGATACGAAAACAGTTGCGACGAGTATTTTAGAAAAAATAATGTGATGTTGCAAAAACTACGCACTTTCAGTCCACGGAAATTTTCATTGTATATGGTTTCAAGCAAGTTTTTAATGTTATTGAATGTGAAAAAAGCAATCCATCGAAAAAGTGAAATATAAGTATATGGGGCATTCTACGCCACTACTGAACTTCATATTTTTGTGGCCCAACATTCGTTATTGTACCTATTGAAAGAAATGTCTCATAAAATCTAATTTTTATATGTATTTAAAAATGGTACTCCAATACAAAAAATTATGCTAAAAAAAGATTTTTAAATATATAAATATTAGAATTGTAATATTGTAATATTGTTTTATTCAACAAAACAAAAGTTATTAGCATTCTAATATTTATGTTTTGAAAAATTGTGCTCCGAAAAAACAATTGGTTTTTTGGAGCACAATTATTTTGGTCATTTACTACAGTTGATAGATATATTGATAGTATATCGTGACTATGTGAATTGCATAGTTTCCTATGTTTTTTGGGCCGCTTGTCGAGAATTTGACATTATTTTTACAAAATAAATTTGTTTAAACAATTTTCTTGATGACAAAAATTATTTTACGAATTGACTTACTGATATAATTATGATACGGGTATTATTTCTAGTAGATCGCGTTTTTGGAAAATTTTAATTGTTTTTCATAGTTTGTTCTAAAAAAAATTGTTTAAACAAATTACTTTTAGAAAATCAATCAAATTCTCAACAAGCGACCCAGAAAACATCGGAAATCATATGCAGTCACATTGACTGGTCAAGCAAATTGTTTAAACAAATTGATTTTTCAAAAATAATGTCAAATTCTTGATTAGCTTCCCGAAAAACTTTGGTAACCATAGCCAATTTACATATTGACCGTAAAAGACTCGTTCCGATCACAACATTCGAATACTCCAAAAACGGAGAAAATTTGTTAGCCTATTTGTTGTGATTTCGTAGGTATAACGTCAGAGAAAAAAAATGTATGCATATTTCGAAAGTACAACTATCGAGGACACCTTTAGAGCACTTTATTGTGCAAAAATTATCCGATAAGACGTCCGAAATTCAGAATGAAAAAAAATGTCACCCGAAAGTTCGTGTTTTTTCAACTTATTTTGCGAAAATATTGTATAAAAAATTATTTTAACAAAATTTAAGTTGCGCCATTCAAAAAAGCGGCCTTAAAAATAGTCGACAAGGTACTTTAGGCATTTTTTCCCCGACATTTTCATGGTAAATAATCACGTCGAAAAGAAGACTTGTCAAAAGTGTCTTTGCGACGTTAAAGGGTTAATCGTAAGAAAATTGTAATTGATCTAAAAAAGTAACAATTTTCCCAAGTAATTGGAATGAATAATACAAAAAATACTATTTTTTCCCGTAATTGTAATTGATAACGGGAAAAGGAAATACCATTCTTCCAAGTAATTGTGATTAGCAGCAAAAAATTACAATTTTTTCCAGTAATTTTATTTGGCAACAAAAAATTATAATTATTTCGAGTAACTGTAGTTGATAATCACAAAATTGCAATTGTTTATAGTAACTGTAATTGATAAATGAAAATTGATTATTGTTTCCCGTAATTGTAATGAGTGACTAAATATTGCAGTTATCTACAGTAACTGTAATTTACGGGTAATGTCTGCTGCCCAATTCTGGAACTGAGTCGGTTCTTCCGGACATTCCTGGATGATAAACACTCCGGGTGGTATCGGTGGATACCCGTGATACAGGATTGTATCAACGAGACGCAACACGAAACTACAGAGTTCACGCCAACAGAACTACAAACAAAGAAGAAGCGATACCGACCCTGGCGTGAGTGGGTTCTGGCCTTAAAAAAGGATCAAATGGAGACGCTAACCTACGAACAGAAGATCGAATTAGTCCGAGAAAGGATCCGAGTAAAAGAACAAAAAAGGGCGGAAAATTCAATGCCACACATCTCACCACAACATTCGAAAACGGTGAACTGGTACTCGTCCGCGCATTAAATGTGTCATACCCGGGAAGCGAAGCACTGCGAAATGTATGCCCCTTTATGAGGGACTGTACCGGATAAAAAATGTGTGGGACAAGCTACTTTTTTACTGGAAGGCAAAAAACAACGAGGGAGCGAGAAAAATTCCATTCAAGTATGTTAAAACGCTATCTGATGGCGAATCTGGAAAAATCGAGGGAAGAGAAGCATAACACACACGACTATCATAAACATCGAACAATTAATGCCGAAAGACTGGAAGGGGTAAATAAGGAAGCCCGCGAAACGAGACATTCCATACGAAGTCAATATAAGAGAAAATAGGAGAGATCCGCAAACCAGGGATGGTAGACGTACGAGAATTCGCGTACGGATACGAGAATATGACCTGCCGTATGAGGTACGAGACAAAGTACATTCTCGTACCGAAAAGTACGCGAATTTTGTCTTTTGGCCAGGGACCTGGCATCTATTGGTATTTTTGCGTACGTAAAATGACCATTTTTTTAGTGTCCTAGTCTGCCACGCGCAGCGCTAGTTGTACTGTTGCGAACCTGATGCGCGCGCAATAGCGCGATTCTGTGACTCGTTATAATACAGTAGCGATAGTCTTCATTATCGATAAATAGTAAAAGCCAATCGCCTGCACAATCATAGAAGGAAGGGGGCCCCTTATTGACTGCCGCTAGCTAACGATAACGAAAACTGTCGCTACCGAGGTATAACGAGTTGCAGAATCGCGCTACAGGAGCTGCGTGTATATATACCTACGGTATATATACGGCACACACATAATCGGTCCATACGGTGGGTCGTATGGTCGTTATGTACGCGGTGCGAGCGACGCGCCTACGCAATAAAAACATTATGCGGTAACGACTAACGCCACGGGGAGAGGTAGAACTAAAAAAACAGTCAAAAAGCGTAGCATTTTTATATACAGTAGGGGCGGGGAAGCGCCAGCACCGATTCTGATCGCAGCTACACATGACTGTATAGTTTCGTAACCACGGTCTTACATACACCCGTATTCATAGTCGTTTCTTAAGAAATAAGGCCTCCATGTTCTTTGTTCTGAACAAAGTATAAGGAATAAGGATTCGTCAAGGAACGACTATGAATACGGGTCATACAGGTCTTGAAACTCTGGTGGTGGGGGTATGTTCTCGGATTGAAGCACCGGCCGTTTCGCCTAGTGACCACGAGTGTCGCTGCGATAGAGTGATGCAGGTTGTGCGAGAATGGAAATCGATTGTTGACTCATAGGAACCTAACCTAGCTGTACAATTGGCTGGTGTAAGCAAATTATGATATTCAATGTCAAAAATGCATGATGGACCTAAATACAATTAAAAGTAACTTTATCGTAAACCTGAAAAAAACCAAAAGACTATTGTTATCCAAGTGGGTACAATGAATATGAATGTTTTTTATATAGGTGTCAATGTGAGCTCGTGTTGGTCGAGGGGTTCGGTGCAAGCATCGTAATGCTGCTTTCAGGGGTTCGATCTCCGTGCGCTCGGTTTTTTAAAAACATGTTTTAGCTTTTATAAAGAAAATAGGCTTTACGCGTTGTTTTAATTGACCGGAAAATAAGTGGCAACTATTCATGACCGAAGTGGAATCCACACCGAAGCACTTGCAGGATGTATTTCTTGAAAATGAAACAAATACTTAAGAAGCAGTGCTTTTTTGCAATTCTTTATTTCCTCTTCGAAAAATTTTAATGCATGTCCCAAGAAACATTTTCAATAATCTCTACTTTGCAGTTTCCGAAACGATTTGCGTTGGTAACTTTAAGAAAACACCTCTTTTCCGACCTTTAAGCGAAGGACTCTCGAGTAGGATAAATGAAAATAATTCACTAACTTTGTTTTATGTTTTCCAGCCCGGAAAGTATTTATTGTAATGACCCCAATAATTGGTCATTTTTTTCAGGTTCCCGGCTCAAACGCCTGTTCCGCCCATTCTCGATGAATATATTCCGGTTCGAAATGATTTTCGCACACAACGTGTCTCGGCTCTAATTTCCCAACTCTCGGTATCGCGGCCTCCTATTTTTTTAATTGCGCAAAGTCTCGCGGCACCCGAAACATTGAGCGTTTCGATTTTTCACTCCGAGAGCCTGTTATATACGTTGGCACAATACACCACTTAGTTATTTTCCAATATCACCGTTTTTACAAGTATACAAGTAGAGCACGTCGCGTGTGGTCGCGTGAATCAGCGGTTATGTTTCGGTTTTGTTTACTTTTGAAATCTCTTACCGTTTCTCTCACACAGCCTGCATCACTCTATAGCAGCGATCCTCGTGGTCACGAGTTGAAACAGTCGGTGCTTCAATAAGAGGCCATCCCCCACCACTGAAATTTTGAGCGAGTTTCAAGACCTGTATCTAAGACCGTGATCAGGTATATGGGTAGCATCGGATTTCAAATGTTAAAAGGTTGGTAACCCTGAGCTGCCTAGGAAGAAGGGACTACCCATAACGTTTGAAATGCACAGTAGATACACATGAAGTTCAGGGAGTGATTATAACAAACACATTGATTCACCAGAGTGGAAGACCTGACTCGTGTCGTGCCCATAACATTCATAAATCGAATTTGGTACCGAAATCTACGTCCCACGACTTACAAGTATGTAATTAATAACAAAGTAGCTTTTCCTTATATATTTTCGTATAGTTTCTTCTACGTTATTACAACAAATCCTGTTTTCTTTGAATGATATGATCATACAACCAGATCCCAAATGGCTAGCAATCCAGACGAAGACTCAGAGGAGTACAAACTGAAAGAATGTTCTGATAGCCCCGTGAGAGAGAAAAAGAAAACGGACATGTCTAAACACCGAGATCAGAAATTTCGATTTGAATGGCAGAAAAATACCAAAGATTTTGGCCCTAATGTGTCTCTATGGCTCAAACCGTGACCAGACAATGATTGCAAAATGAAATGCACGTGGTGCGGTCTCACTTTAACAGCTAACATTACGAACTTAAAAGATCACCAAAAGTCCAAAAGACACCAAAATCAGGAAAAGGGACGTGCAGCAACTACGCCAAACATCATGAAGGATTTTCTCGCGAAGAATACACCATCCCCACTTGATAAAGGAATAAAAGAGGCTGAAATAAAATTGAGTGCATTTCTGCCGGCGCACAACATATCCTACAGTATAATCGATCATCTTATACCTGCCCTGAAAACCTGCTTTCCGGACTCTACAATTTGTAAAGGCATGCAAATGAAAAGGAAAAAGTGCACAAATATCGTTACAAATGTAATAGGAACCTCGCATGCAGACGACTTGTGCACTAAGCTCAAGAATGTAAAATTTTCTGTTCTGACTGACGACTCGACAAACATGAACAGCAAGACGACGTGTGTAATGGTGCGATGCTATGACAAGAGCGTAGGCCGTATCGTTACCAGGTTAGAGTATTGTATATTTCTATCATAAACACAGAAATATTTGCGGTTTTGAAAAATTAGTAATTGCGTTATACACTTTTATTTCTTGCAGATTCTACGATCTAACTGACGTCTTCCCAAAAGGCAATGTGGCGGCCGCAGGAGAAGGCGCGACTGGCGCCAGACTGTACGAGTTGCTAAAAACGTCCATGGATGAAAAGGGTGTGCCAATGGAAAACGTGCTTGGCTTCGGATGTGACTCTGCCAGTAAGAATATAGGAGAGTATAACTCAGTCATCAGCCGCCTCCGTAAAGACTGTCCGTGAATAATCTTGATGAAGTGCGTGTGCCATTCACTACATCGAGCTTCAAGCCACGCCTGTAAGGTTTTGCCGCGTACATGCGAAGATCTAGTCCGCAATATTTTCAAATACTTCAGACAAAGTGCAAAGAGATTGGCTCAGTTGAAACAATTCCAAGTATTTGTCCAGGTAAAAACATTGAAACATTATAATATTTATAAAGTCAGGGTGTTAATCGATATTTGTAAATGTGGTATATATGCTTAGGTAAAAAATGTTATTTCTTTTTAGGTTGAAGAACATGAAATGTTGGGGGTTGCTATTACACGCTGGCTCTCCTTCCTACCTGCGGTAGAACGGGTTCTGGAACAGTGGGATGCCCTTCAACTCTCTTTCACAGATGCTTGGATAAGTGAGCGCACCATTGCAGCTGAACAGATCCATAAAGCGCTAAATGACCCGTTCGTTAAACTGTACTATCATTTCTTGGCGTGGGTACTCCCAAAAAGTACGCACATGAATGCGTTCTTTCAGTCTGAAAAAGTAATTGTAACGACGCTACATGACAAAATGGAAATGGCGTATAAGGAACTACTCACGACGTACATGTACCAGGATTATGTAGCGAAGAATGTCCTCGAAAACGTCAATCCACAGGATAACAGCCTATTCGTACGCCTCGATAGCATGTACCTAGGAGTACAAGTAGCGGACGGATTGAAAAAAAAGAAGTAGCTTAAAGACCAGATCTCGTCCGCTATTTCAAAGAGAAATGTAGGGAGTACCTATGCAATCTATGCGTAGGTATAAAAGAACGTTTTGCGTTTGGAGACGCACTATTTACTTCAGTAAGAATTTTAACTCCGCAAAAGGCGTTGTCCGTAACGCAGAGAGATGCTACACCCTCTTTGCTTTTTCTGTGTGGCCTGAGTCCGAGAGCAAAACCACCAGAAAGATTGCAACAGTTGGATGATGAACGGCGCCGGCTGCCATTCGAACATCTAGAGGAAGATATCCGAGAGGAAAACGAAGTAGACGTGTTCTGGCATAAGGAAATTAATTCTATTCTTTCTGTTAATTAAAAAATGATAAAGCTTTAATTTTCGTGGCCTGTCAAATTTATTATAAACATGTAAAATTTCAAAAGATGGTTTTTCTGTTTTAGGTGAGAAATATATCGTTCTCCGCCGAAGAAGATAAAAAGTATGCAGTTCTTGCTGACTTTGCACTCTCTGTATTGACTCTGCCACACAGCAATGCTGATACGGAGAGAGTGTTCAGTAAGAATAACTTAACAAAAACGACGCTACGGAACAAATTATCCACGAAAACAGTGAAGGGGTGCCTCCTGTTATCGCAATGCGTGAAAACGCAATCGACGGAGTGCTGCTACGGGTTCAAGCCTACCAGCGACATGCTGAGGCGGATGAAGTCCGCAGTGCTATATGCAGAAGCTGACATCATTGACAATGATCTAGAAACTGAAGATTGTGATTTACTGTAAATTGTTATTTATTGTAAACTTTTTGTTTGTTTGGAACTGTTGAAAATAATGGTTGATTTAAATAAAATATCTTTATTGCTTATTTTATGCAGCTTATTAGCTAGAGGGAAAACTGTTTAAATTTGCTTCCTCAAATGAGTCTGTCTCCACCTAGCATCGAGATTTCCAGACCTGTACTGTTATTCTGTAATAGCGGTCGTACACTGTGCGCAATGAGCGACATCCAATAAGAGCCCCGCTTTTTGGAACGTCACGTGTGTCCAAAGCAGAGGTCTCATTAGATGACGGAAAAGTCCATAACTCATCGTAGAGGCCGTTTTCGTAATTGTTAGCTAGCAAAAGCCAATGAGAGGCTCCATGTCTGATGTAATCAACCATGCGATTGGCTATTACTATTTAGCGACACCAAAAGTAGCCGCTACCGAGTTACAGGGTTGGGCAGCAAGAGCCGAATGATGTACAACGATCGAATCCGAATTCGACCAAATGAGAACGAGATTATACTTTTTGATGTCAGTCTTTATACGTAGTAGTGTCGCCGCATACCTTGTTCACCAAGTTCACCAAAGACGGATAAGCATGAACTATGGATATGGAAGAGCAAACAAGTGTCGAAGTCGATTGATCGAATTCGATCAGAACATTTAATCCTCCTTGGGTTTTTGTCCGGATTTCTTAACTCTATATCTGACCTGTACGTGGCGCTACACATCACGTGGAAATAGTCTTCTGCGGGATATATATATATATATATATATATATATATATATATATATATATATTGAGACGTATAGAAACGTCTCAGATGCGAACACTCCCGAAATGCGAAGGCCAATAATATTATTGTGCGCGGACACCACCTCGAAGCGACCGAGCACGAAACAGCGAGCGAAGGCCTATCTCTCACCTTCTCACTCCCTCTCGGTGGGGAGCCGGTGAAGTATTGGAAATCAAAAGCGGCAAAGTAGGGGAAAATGCTCCAAAATAATCGTTTAAAGGGGAAATCGCTTGGGAAGGGGAAAAGAAACACGGGAAAAGACAGTATAAAAGAGCCGGTCTGGGGCCAGTAAAAGGGTCTTCGGTTTTCGATCTCCAACCCTGACGCAAGTAGTGAAAGAAGATATTGGTACAAGCTGCAAAGCGAGGAAGATATTGGAGTAAGGAACGCGTCAGGGGAAGAGGAAGGAAAACGGAGCAAAAAGATAAGAGAATTGACCGATTGCTATTGGACCACTGACTGCGGCATGATTACCAAAAAGGCAGCATTCAAAAACCCCAAGTAAGGAACGTGTGATTTGGCGCAAGTAGCGAAAAGGTGTCTTAACGGGCACCCGAGTATGGAACATGCAATCAACGCAAGTAGCGAAAGGGGAAAGCGAATGCGCTAGAGTAGCGAAAATGCTGCGGTCCAGAAAGAAAATAGCGATGGGAATCTCGTAAGAAGAAGAATATCCGAAACGAAAATAACATAAAGGCATTTAAAGCGACTCAGCTGATGAGCATTTGAAACATAAACACGGAGCAAAGTCTTAGAGCACAGAGAGAGAGAAAGAGAGAGAGAGAGAGAGAGAGAGAGAGAGAGAGAGAGAGAGAGAGAGAGAAAGAGAGAGAAAAGGAAAACACGCGGGCCGGGCCGTCAAACGCGAGCAAAGCACACACAAATACACACCGACGGACATTTAAACGCTGCGGCTCAGTCCTCTCGAACACACACATGTTACACCTATCTGAATACACGAACACATATGTAACTACTGCGAGCACACCTAACACACACACATACACATACAAACAATACATTTAAACACCCGAATCAGCCGAATATCGGGCAGGCGAAGCGACCAGCGACGAATAGAAGATGTAAAGGTGCATTCACAACGAATCGCACAAGTGTTAACAAGAAATTCCTAAATAAATCTATGATTATTTTATGCGAAAAAGGTCTTTACTAATTTACTCCCTAATCGAGTCCCGAATCCAATAAATTTAATGTAATTAGGGGCGACCCGTTACAATATATATATATATATATATATATATATATATATATATATATATATATATATATATATATATAAGGATATAAATGGCTGCGGATATAAATAAATAAATATATATATATATATTTATTATTATTTATATATATATTATTTATAAGGATATAACGGCGCAGCCATTTATATCCTTATGGGTGGACAGCGTACGAGAATTTTATATTTAGTACGTGAATTTGGTTAGGTTGGTACGAGAAAAGTTTGAGATTCATCTACCATCCCTGCCGCAAACCGAAAAACGGCAGCGATTGAGAAAAGGGAAATAGGAGGGTCGAAAGAAAATACGGCAGATATATAAAAAAACGGAATGGGCCAATCACCGGAGAGGGATACAAAAATTAAAGTAATCGAGAATAAAATAGAAAACAAGAACGAGGCACAATAACACGGTGCCAACCACAAAAATAAGAGCGACGATTACGAATTATTCAAGGTGACGAACGAAACCATTAAAGGACGGTACCCCGGAATATCGCTCGGGTATTAGAAAGAGGGGAACAGGACGTCGAACAATCAAGGAATCCTCGTCAACTAACGGTTAACCAGCTCAGCAGAACAATGGATGAAAATATTGAAGTGTCAAATTTACGGGCGACCTACAGAGACGTTACGGGTTTGGCCAACCCCAACGAGGTATCCCTTCACCTTAACGCAGAACACGGGCTCGGATCGGCAATAATTCGGTCGTGACAAGGCATGAGCCCCAACGAGCCGGGGATACACTGGCTCCTCGAGAAGGAGGCGTTTCCAGGGACGGCCACCCTATACCGCCACGAAGAAAAATTTTACCGAGCGTCTATAATAAAACGAAAGGAAGAGGACGAATTAGTCGTATGGCTGGGCGATGGGGGAATCACGGTGAACGCGAATCACGAGGATTGCTACACCGCCCCCGAAATGGCCTTCGTGTACCCATACCAGGCCATTCCAGCGACGCACGGCGACCTGGAGCCGACGGAGGAAGCCTGGACGGAGGACGGCATCTTTCACGCCAGGGAGACCACCTGGACACTCCGCATACGAGGAAAGCCAGCAGAGATCGACCTCGTTCTCGTGGACTTATATTTCGCGGACGAGGGTCCGAATCAAGGACGCTGCTTGGCGGACCTTTTCGTCGAATACAAAATCGCCAGAAGAACGTCGAAACCTGGGCCACCCGCCATAATAAGTAAAGGATGTCGGTATAGCGATATAGTCTACCACTGGGAGGCCCAGGACAGATGGCGACCGGACGATAACAACAACCACAACAGCATTGAGGCCGACAACCCGAGCAACACGACCACGACCACCGACGACAACAACAACAACATCGATATGGAGAGCTTGGAAGACGAAAACAACAACGAGGACGACAACGAAGACACCGGAACACTGAGAAACGACAACAAGTACGACAGCGAGGTGGAAGAATTTTGGCGGGAAATGGGACTACACGACAACAAAGACGAAAAGACAGACAGCGACGATCGCAACAGCCTTGCCTCACCGTAAAAAACGCCAATTAAAACACAAAACAGAAAATGAATATATTCTCTCAGTGTCAGAAATTTATTTACGATCAAATAGTATTCAGGGGGGATAACGCGCGAGGCAACGACCTACTGATAAATCAGGCGAGGAATGAATTTCCAGGGGGGGGGGGTATAGCAAGAAGGGTCCAATAAACATGCGAGCGACAAACAAGAGGGGGGGAGGAAATAAACAAAAGCCCGATAGGCAACGGCCAAGGAGAAGGAATGGCGGGCAGCAAATAGAAGAGGAGCCGCAGGAAAACAGCTAGAAAGGTAGGAAACATTTTTTGTGACCTTTATGTTTTGAACAACTAAAAGGTAGTTAAAAACATAAAAAGCCGCCGGGGGCAATAAGACGTACTGGTCCGTCTCATGCGCAATACCCCCACCAGGAACCAGCAAAAAGGCAAACGATCTCGCAATAGGAGCAGGGGAGGGGGAAGATCCAAAAAAGAGAACCTCCGAAAATCATCAGTGAACACAAAAAACTCGAGGTCACAAAACAATAAAGAAAGACAAAGGAGAGAAGAAAAAACAGAAAAGAACAAAAACAGTCAAAGGTATAAAAAGTTAACAATAAAAGGAACGATAGGAAATGAGTAAGAGAGGGGGAAAAAGACGTTGGAAAGAAAACGGAGAAAGCAACAAGGGGAAAGTAAAATTTATTGAAAGTAAGAAAAAAAGTTAATAATAAAGGGGATGATGGGTAATTGTTAAGGGAAGGGGCACAATAAACAATAAAACATGAGCATAAAATAGGAGGAAATTGGCAGGAACGTCACTTGTTTAATCCCTTGTGGATCGACAAGTACCGCTCAGCAGAGTACATTCATCTCGGAGAGAAACGCTGAAAAAGGGGATCCGTGAAAAAACAATAGAAGTAAGGCGTCGCCATTGTAGAGTAAGACGTTTTACGTGGATTAAAAAGTACCGCTGAGCTGAGGATCTCCTTTTCGGAGAGGAAAAGCTGGAAGAGGGGAACCTTAAGAAACTAAAAAAAGGAAAGAATGAGGACATAGTTTTTTTTTAAGTCTATAAATACAAAAACAGAAAAAGTTATAAGAATGGAAAGGAGAGAACCAAAAAACATTAAAAATAACAGGAGGAATAAATTACAAGAGGATAGGTCGAACATTGGTATTAGGAGAATATAATCTGCGAGGAGGTATCGGGATTTTCAGGCGACAACATACACACACACATCTGCATCTGTAAAACACAAAATATCCGCAAGGGCTTTCGAAAGTATCAGGAGAACCTAAAGGTCGGAGAGTCATCGCGGGTTCTGTTCCCGCCAATACCCGAGCCTCGTGGGGTCAGCGCGCTGAGTTTATTCTTTCCTTCTGGGAGCTATGAGATTTGAAATCCTCGCTGAAATCGTAGGCAAACTCCCGAAACAATCGTCAGAGGACTGCCCTCTCGCGCGAAGCTAGCGATAAAGGAGTGGAGCGGGGAGGGGCATGGGTACGCGTCTCGCACGCCGGCCGGCTTACCGGGCAGCTTCTCGCAGGGTACCGAGCCGGAAGGACGTGGGACGATCAGCAGAAAAGCGGCCATTACCTTTCGCCGGTGAGCTCGGCGTTGCCCTCCGCGATAATTCGCGTGAATAATTGACCGTGTGATCGATCCTCGATCTCGTGTACCATTCTCGTGGCCACGGCCTCTGTCGCGTTCTCGTTATACCCCGTTTCACGTAGCTAGCGCGCATTGTCGGGATATCGTGTCGTGGTCACGCGCGCGGAAGGCTCATTTTCGTTTCGCGACGGGCTACGGCTCGAAACTTTTGTTTCGTTTGTAAAAAGTGTGAGTGAGAGTGTGCGAGGAGAATTGTATCGCGTCGCCCTTGGTGATCCCTCAGCCTGCGACGAGGCTTAAGCAAAGGGAAAGGGGGAGAGATTACCCTCCAGCCAAGATGTCTTCACGGAGAACTAGCCTCCCGTTTACCAGCGAGATGCGGGTTCGAACCCGTGCGGGCTCCCGTCAATATTCATCTACCGGGTGACCCTTTCCACGGAGTAAGGATTTTCCCAGCTTTGTTGCGGGGGAGAGGTTGCTGAGTGTCAACGTCCATGTAAGTAGTAACCGAGGCATTTTTCCCGGGATATTCTTTCTCTGATTTCACGCTCGGCCGGGTAACCGATTTGCGGTGCCCCGGTTTTGTAATATTAGTGTGGCCAGCAGGGGAGAGAGAGGAGAGGCCAAACCGAGCTCGACATAGATTGTGTGTGTGCGTAGGCCCCGGTCGGAATCGGTGTGTATGTGCGCGCGAGAGTAATTGTCTCGCGAGATTTCGCGCGTATTGTACATTTTTTCGTTGTCCGATTTTTGTCCCGATGTTCCTTGCGAAGAAGGGGAATTATTAACGGCATGTAGAATAAATTCCCTGATAATACATTTTTCTTGCCGCGCGTGATTGACACCTGACCCAGCCCCTCTACCTTATCGACGAGGCTGCAGTTTCGCCGGACCCTGCGTTCCTTTTTCTCATCCCGAAAAGCCGATTTTCGGCTGGCGCCCTATACAAATTGTCGGGACGGGAGGAGGGAAGTTTTGTGACTCTCTCGGTCCTTTCCCCCCAGCTGCCTCGAAATTGTGGTCACAAATTTGGCGCGCAACGTGGGGCTGTGTCATCCCGCGCGGAAAATTTTATTTGATCCCGACGAAGTTGAATTTGAATTTATTCCCGATCTTTCGTCTCCTTCGCAACCGTCTTCATCGTGTTCGTGTATGTCTTTTTTTGTGTCAATATTGTGGTCGTCCCTTTGTTTCCGTCCTCTGGAAAGAAATGTTTCGCAGGGAGAACGGGGAAGAAGGGGGAGATGGTGTAGCGGTCTTGACACCGTTACTCGTACACAATAATAAACGATGGCAGTAGATAAAATATATAAGTCTGTACTTTATTTTATCTAACACTTACGATATAAGAAAAACGACAAAAGATATAGTAATTCGGAGATTCGTGCGGCGTTCGGTTCTTGCCATAGACGTAAGACTTTTCTTCAGAGCGTTACTCGTGAAAACTTCTCAACGCTTCGGGCCTTGTCGATATAGCGGTTACCGATGTTACCGACGGTTCCCATAATGGAACGAAAAATTTTCGAGGCCTCGAGTATCGTGTCGACGTCACCCGTTCATTTATCTAATTATACAGGGTGACTTTTCTAAGGTGGGCATGGGTTTTTTAAGGGTCTTGCGCTGGCCGAAAAAAAATATGATTTTCAATGGTTTTCCATTTTCCGTACAGGAGAATGAAGTTTACAAAATTGCGAATACGAAACACTCCCGAAAAACATTATTCGTGCCCCCCGTCATGGAGAAAAAAATTATCAAACATACGATTTAAAGGTGATAGACCAGAATTTAATCAGTGGAACAAATCTGCAACCTCCGAGTGTTTGGCTGTCACAGGAAGTTGTTTGAGACTCGCATGACACGCGGTCGAACAGAAGGGATCTGAATGTGTCCCTACCCGAGAACATTATTAAAATGAATGTGAATTTCGAAAATAGTCGAGGATTCGCTATAACGTTCGGAATAAATAATTCTAGCAATACATTTTCGAGTAATTTGGCGTGAAATTATTATTTTTTACCAAATGCTATGAGTATTTTTGTTTTTTAATGTTGCATAAATTATCTGAACATTCTGCAGTTACATAATTTTAAGATAATGTATGAAACAGTAAAAAACAAAAATACTCGTAGTATTTGGTAAAAAAATAATAATTTCACGCCAAATTGTTTTAAAATGTATTGTTAGGATTGTTTATTCCAAAAGTTGTTAGCAAATCGCATATGATCGAAAATATTATTTGCGGTGCATGATATCCTCGAACATTTTCGAAATTAACATTATTTTCGAAAAAATTAACAATCTATCGATTAAGTTCAATCTGTTATATCAACCCGCAATCCGTGAAGGTATTTGAGGCACCTTAATCTCGTGAACCTGGGTCGTTGTCCTTTTTGCACTATCAAACCAACAATTGTTAATTAAAAACATATGAAAAAATGCATGGTCAATCTTTAGGCCGTACTTCTTAAGGGATGAAATGGTTTTTGTCTTTCTTAAGTTTAATATTTAAAAAAATATATTAAGCAACATGCGAAGAAAATATTCTTGGGCAGGACGAAAACGACCCAGGTTCGCGAAATGCGGGTTGACATTCTCTACTCAATCGGTCAGATTGGGTCGAAAATTCTAACAATGCTGCGAAAACGACGGTAGGAGCACTGTTTATAAAAATAAAATAAAAATCGGTACTCGGAATGGTTGTTGGGGCCTCGATCGGACATTCCCGATAATACTTCCCCGAGTTCGTCCCCGGTTTTATCTTACTTCCGGTCAGATTGGGTAAGGAAGTCTGACGGTGGTGCGAGAATGACGGTAGGAGCATTAGTCGTAGGTCTATGCAGATTCTAAATCACTTTTGTGGGGAGGGTCTAGGGGCGGGGTCCAGGGGGTATCCATGGAGAGGAGGGGGGGGCAGAGAGCGGGGTGCCCGGTAGAGAAGCCGCCGTCGATAAGTGTTGTGTGCGTGCGTGCGTGCGTGCGTGAGTGCGTGCGTGCGTGTTTCAAAGCCCATTATTTATGACATGCAGTTGGTTCCATTCCGAAAGACAATGTCTGTTGCATGCACCCCGTCTCCAAGCTTTCCGACACTTGAGACAGGTCCTGACAAGTTCCTTGGAAAAACTATAATCTTAAGGGATCAAAGGGACCGCGGATGGACCACTTGAGCGCAGCTGCACTCTTGAAAAGTCGAGGTCTCCATTCCGAAAGATAATGTCAAGATGTTTGCATGCGAGGCCACCCACTACGAATCTCGCTAATATTTTAGACAGGTCTCGACAAGTTGGGATTTTTTGGAAAAACTATAAACTTCAGGGATCAAGGGCCGTTGGCGCCAATGGACCACTTGAGCTGCAAGACCCATAAAATCTTTTGACCCGATGCATTCCGACTTCCTGTTTTTTGTCGCATCTTCCCCGAGTAATCTACGCGTTATCGGAAAACTCTGTTTTCCCGAGAGAGAGCCGAACTTTTTTTCCCCCGAAGAGCCTTTTTAATGGTCCGCTCCGCTCAAATCTGGCCGCACTTTGCATGAAGCAGTCAGTCTGTTAACATCGTGAAAGTTTTTTCAACTCGTCAACATGGAGCAAATCTTGCATGAACAAGCAGTGCTTTCACGTTCGGTTAAAGATTTTGCCGCGTGGGAGCAGCGATGTGTCGAGTTTGACGAAAGGCTGGAAACGCAAAGACGGATTAAGCGCCCACGATTATTAATTGAACATCAACAGTCACTAATAGCTCGAATAGCGCGTCTGGAAGGATTGAGGAATTGTGTGCGGAGTCGTTTCATACACACGGGCGCAGGACATGGTGATCATGAATTGATCTGGCGGGAGATTGAAACATCCTTCGAGAGTCGCATATTGACCGGTTCGATCATGAATTGCAGCCACATCGACCCGAGACACTTTCTAAACGATGCTCGCGTCCTAGTGCTTCATCATGTGCGAAATATTATCGGCAAGCACAACAGCATTAAAATTAATACGGTGTTTAATGGTGAATTCGTAAGTGGTGACAAACATGCGAATAAAAGTGTCAACACGCGAAACTGCGAACTATTTAGCACAAGCGATTTGAACGGGTGGTACGAACAACGTGTTATTGAGCCCACTTTAACCTTACTCGATGAATTTCAAGAACGTGATAGTGGCTGGACTCTGCAGCAAATACTTAACCTCACGATAAATGTGAATAAGTATAATCCGATGCGTGCCGGGTGCTCCATATCATTGCCGCGGGAAATAATGATGGAGAGGGCTGTGGTTAACGTTAAATCCAAAGATAACGCATGTTTCGCATGGGCAGTTGTCGCTGCTCCATACCCGGCTGAACAACACAATGCTCGTCCATCGTCTTATCCTCATTATTCGACAGTACTGAAGACATTATTCGACACTAATTTGAAGCTCATAACAATGTATCGATCAACGTGTTTACCACCACCACCAAAAAGGACATTGTTCCGATACGAGTCACGCAACACAAGAAGGAAAAGCACATCAATTTGCTGTACATGCAGGATACTGAGGACAGCCATGTGTGGCACTTAGTATGGATGAAGAACCTGTCGAGACTCATGACGAAGCAACTGAGTAAAAACGGGCATAAAAAATATACATGCGATCGGTGTGTAAATTTACCATTATTAATACATAATTATATATCCACTGAATGAAGAAAAAAATAAGCAAAACATTTTTTTGCAGGTGTTTGCACCACTTCGGATCACAGGAAAAAATGCAATCACATGAGGTCGATTGTGAAGCAATAAATGACTGTGCGATCCGACTACAAAACGACACCAACAAGTGGCTCCAGTTCAGCAACTTTAGCCGGAAAGAGCGACGTCCCTTCATTGTGTATGCCGATTTGGAGTGTGTGTTGGCATAGATCGATGCGGAGAACCTCGCGAAAGATATGTATCAACACCATGAAGTATTTAGTATTGGATATTACGTGTGTTGTTCATATGACGATTCATTATCTTCATATCACTCGCGTCGCAGTGCTGATTGTATATCACGGTTTGTTGAATACCTAAAAAATCTAACATTGCGGATAAAAGAAACTTTCTGTGATATTGTACCGATGGTGCATTTAACACCGAGTGAGTGGGCTAGTTTTCGAGCAGCGACTCAATGTCACATATGTGAGAAACCATTTGTGCAAGAAGATGTACGCGTTCGAGATCAAACAGACATTTTTCATTCCAGTAGTTTTCCACAATTTATCCGGTTATGATGGGCATTTTATAATCAAGAAAGTAGCCACAGCGTTCGAAGGAAGAACCGATGTGCTTACAATCACAAAGAAGAAATACATCTCCTTCACGAAGCATGTTGAAATTGAAGACGATTCAAAACACAAGATCCACTTGCGCTTTATCAACTCATACAAATTCCTCAACACCAGTCTCGACAAATTAGCCTCATTCTTGACCGAAGACAAACTCAAAATTCTACGCACACAATTCCCAACTCTCTCGACAGACGATTTCAGTTTGCTGACGCGAAAAGGGGTCTTCCCTTATGAATACATTGATGACGTGACCAAGCTAGACGACACTTGCCTACCACCACGTGACGCATTTTACAGTTCCCTGACAGATGCTACAGTATGTGAGAACGAGTACGGACATGCTCAGACCGTTTGGGGGCGGTTCTGCATTCGAACGCTGGGTGACTATAGCGATTTGTATCTGAAGACAGATGTCTTGTTATTAGCCGATATTTTCGAAAACTTTCGAAATACCTGCGTGGAGAGCTATGGCCTAGATCCCGCGTATTACTACACATTGCCCGGATACACCTGGGATGCAATGTTGAAACACTCGAATGTCAAGTTTGAATTACTAACTGACATCGACATGGTTTTATTCGTTGAGCAGGGTATACGCGGTAGTCTGAGCCAATGCTCAAACCGATATGCACACGCTAATAACAAGTACATGGAGTCGTTTGATCCATCGAAAGCATCATCATACTTGATGTATATTGATGTAAATTTGTATGGATAGGCAATGTGCCAACCCTTGCCATATGCAGATTTTCGATGGGTCAACGACGTGTCCAATTTTGATCCATCATGCATCGCGCTAAACTCACCTATAGGCTACATCCTTGAAGTCGACTTGGAATATCCGCAATCTCTACATAATGCGCACAAAGACCTACCGTTTTGTCCAATACATGAAAAAACATCGGGTAAGCAGGAGGAAAAACGGTTAGCAAACGTCTGCGATAAAAAGCGCTACATTATACACTACCGGAATTTGCAACAGTGCTTACGCCATGGACTTTGTCTCGTGAAAATCCAAAGAGTCCTACAGTTTACACAATTGCCATTGCTGCGTTCGTATATTGAGTTGAATACCCAGTTTCGAACGCGTGCCGAAAACGATTTTGAAAAGAATTTATTCAAGTTAAGGAATAATGCGGTCTTTTGCAAAACGATGGAGAATGTGCGTAATCATGTAGATGTAAAGCTTTTAACAAAATAGGAGGGCAGATATGGCGCAGAGGCAATGATTGCAACGCCAAACTTCCACAGCCGAACTATTTTTTCGAAAAACCTCGTTACCGTGGAATTGCGCAATCTCAAGGTGAAATTCAACAAGCCGATATCTGTGGGTATGTGCATACTCGACATATACAAAACGTGCTTGTATGGATTTCATCAAGAGTATATGGTACCTCTGTATCGAGATAAATGTAAAGTCATGTATACCGATACAGATAGTCTCATGTATGACATTGAGAGCGATGATATATATGCCGACATGAAGCGCGACATTTCAAAATTCGATACAAGCGATTATTCAGCGGACAATAGGTATGGTATACCTCTCGTCAACAAGAAGGTACCCGGTCTCATGAAGGACGAATGTAATGGAGCAATTATGACGGAATTTATTGGACTTCGATCGAAAATGTACGCGAGCACGTGTCGAGAATAAGAAGAACACGAAAAAATTAAAGGTGCCAAGAGTAGCGTTGTGGCGAGGACAATCACGTTTGACGATTATGCACGATGCTTAAGGGAAGAAGTTGAAATGGAGCGACGTCAAACGTGCATTCGATCAAAGTTGCATAAGGTATACACCAATCGCGAGACGAAAATTGCTCTGAGTCCTCATGACGATAAGCGGTATATCATACCTGGGACCTCTGATACCATGGGGGCATTATAGAATACAGTCGTAAAAAGTTTTGTAATTTTTTTTTCTACACCCACGATGTATAATTGTGTACATTTTTGTGAATATCGATGTATAAAACTCGTGAAAATTATGTATATATTTTGTTCCCTCGATGTTAAAATTATGTTTGTTGTATATATTTTATTGTGCAAGAATGGATTTTATTATTTTCCGTAAATAAAAGAACGGATTTTTTATAATCCCATGTGTTTATTCACTCTATCCATCTCCTCATGTTCCACGAGAAGGGGCGACGACAAGAAGGGGGGAAGCAAGCCTGTTGTGGAGTCGGTCAGAGGCCTTGGAGGGATGCGGGGACGACCAGCAGGTCAAGAGTCATAAAACATACATATTCTTCCACTTTCTTCATTATCGACTACAAATACGAATTTCTTATCCAACTATTGTGGCTATTGTCGAAACCTAACTACTTTACAAACATTCGATTACTGCGCTTCTTCAATACCGCTTCAATGAGATAGATATCGGGGTGCTTGACTCTGAGAAGCTCTTGTTCGTAGAAACCACCGGCGATCGGTTCATCTTTATGGTCCTTCAAGTGATACGTGACGGGATGAGTTTTTCTGACACGATAGACTGTAAATATTTCCGTTGTCCAGTTTGGGGTGTAACCCTTTTCGAAAACAGTCTTAAATTTGCTGATTCTCACTTTATCACCAACGGCGAATTTCGGCGATCTTTTCATAGGAGCGTTTTCATTTCTCGGCTTCATCTTAATGGTGCGGTGTACAGAATCATTGTACTCGGCTACTAGTGTTACGTCGTGGGGCCCATATTTAATCGATAATTAATCGTCTTTTAATTCACCTTTCAGGATTTGAATTTACGAATGGGAAGTGTGCCACGAACGTACGGATTATTGATTTTTTATATATATATCTAACCCTGTTACGTCGTGGGGCCCATTTTTTATCGTGTTTTAAATCACCTTTCAGGATTTGAATTTACGAATGGGAAGTGTGTCACGAACGTACGGATTATAATGATAAATTAAGTCATATGACTTATATGATGGTAAGTTACCATCGGAGAAGAAAAGCGCCACGTTTACGCGAGAATGTGCCCACTTGGGATAGGCGCTTGGTAAAGTCGTTGGTGTATAATTTAACGCGTTGAGCGACAGGTAAGCAAATAAGAAAGTAGTGTGAAATGGTGCTTACCTTGGTGAGAAAGAGCGGCGGTGCTCAGCGGGTCAAAACTACTCGACCGTGTGACCGAATTTGTCCAGGAATCGCAAAGATCCGACCTGTCGACACGACCTGTCGTTGCCCAGACGGGTACCCGGTGCTCGTACGAATGGGATGGCCCGGTGATGCCGATGTTTTTGGGAGCAATCGGGGACTACGAGGACTGGACTAATTTTACAAGGGATACATTCGCTTCGAAATAAAAATATACATATATAGATTTTACAATTATTTTAACCGCTGAGTGAGTGCAAGACGTGCCAGGTTACGGCACCGTCGACTCACTACGTCTGGCTCCACCTCCGCCCGGTTACGGCGATTGGCGGCCAGACGCGAGAACAAATGTTGCAGATAACGGAAGCCGACGCCCAAACACTAAGCACCGGTATGACCGTGCCAGTCGCTGACCTACCGAATTACGGCGGGTCGGCGCGTGTGGCGTGGTCGTGCGGCAAACCTTCCGAATTCCTCGGAAAATACCCCGTTTATACGTCCGATTTTGGACGGATAAGGTTTTTTAATTGTTGAGCGAATGTATCGGGAAACGTATTCGTCTAACGCATAGGTACAGATTAATATGAAATTAAATTTGTTTCGCTGAGCGAGTCTAGTGCGTGCCAGATTACAGCACCGCCGACTCGCTACGTCTGGCCCACCTGCGCCCGGTTACGGCGATTGGCGGCCCGCCGCGAATACAAATGTCAAGGTCGAGGGAAATCGACGTCCGAACACTAAGCACCGGGTCAACCGTGCCAGTCGCTAACCTGCCAGATTACGGCGAGTCAGCGGATGTAGCGTGTTCGTGCGCCAACTTTCCCAAGCCTCATATGAAGCACTTCGAGATTTGTCCAATTTTGGACAGGTATGATTTTATGAGTGAGACGAATACGTGCGTTAGGATAAATGGCGTGAGCGAGGGAAAGAGAGAGAGAGAGAGAGAGAGAGAGAGAGAGAGGGAGAAAGAAATGCACTACGATGATTTGTTCGTTGCCTGTTTACACGCACGAACGAGAGACAAATATATTTTTATTATTCGCTCAAAAATGTTACACTTTTGCGCGGTTGCCGTATTTGGCGTAATTTGAATAGCGCGGAGAAATCGAATGTGATATGAACGATTGTGTATTTTACACGTAAATAAGCGTAGTTACATTCAATAACGAAAATAATATAAGTTTCGTAAATTATATGTTGCAGTGATTCACGTGTTATGTTTCCTTTTGGTTTTATGTTGATTTAAACAATTAATACCGGTTTTACAGAGACTTATAGTTACACTGACGAAGAGACCGGGGTAAACTCGAAAAGAATTTAAAATAAAATAAAATAAGTGTACCGGTTTTCAGAGCGTCGACTATGCGATGCGTGCTGTTGGAGAGACCGGACGGAACTAACTGGCCAGCTCCCGGAGCGCAATATGTACCCTCGCCCTCTTTGTCTCAGAGACAAAGGGCTTGGCGTCATTACCCTCGCTCTCGAGCTCGGTCCCCATGTAACCGAATATTAGCACTGATAACGTTATTTTTCTCGAGTTGTACATGAGCAATGAAATGAATATTTTTCGTTATCGGCAGGATGTGCTGACTACGTGGTCACCAAGCTCCGAGGAGGTCTGTGAGAAAACTCGCGATGAAGCTGACCGCTTGGGAACAGTTTCGCGGGTTATTCGAGGACTCTCGCGTCCCCAATATATACATAATATAGATATGACAATATTTCTTATTTCTAGGACCACGGTATTGTGGTCAACACGAATATACATATATATGTTGGATACTAGTTCGGGGAATCGTGAATGTCCCCGAATTATACATGTAAGTATAGGTATTAATATTATTATTTGTACTCCGGAGACTCTCTTGGATGTCCCGGGAGTTTACCGACTATATATATATAGATATATATATATATATATATATATATTGGTATGTGTCACTTTGAGGACCTATGTCCCCGAAGTGTGCATGAAAGTAGATATGTATTGAATATTTCCCCGGGACTCGGGTACATGTGCCTGAAACGTATGGAGTACGTATATGTATATATATATATATATATATATATATATATATATATATATATATATATATATATATATATATATATATATATATACATGTATAGATATTCACTACAGTTACTCCGAGGACTAATGCCTTCGCAGTATGCATAAGAGTATACGAATGGTACATGAGGACTCCGAGGTCCTAGAGTATGTGTGTATATATATATATATATATATATATATATATATATATATATATATATATTCATCGAAGTTAGTGTGAGGACTTATGTCCCTAAAGCATGCAGGTACGGGTATATGTATGTATATATGAGACATTATGATATGGTACTCCGGGGACCCATGTGCGTGTCACAGAAGTGTACAGACAAATGGATATGTACGTGTATATGAGACTGATCGTAAAGTCAATCCGAGCACCCATGTGCTCGTCCCTGAAGTTACAGGTAAGCTTAGCGGTAAAGTTATTATGGGAACTGTTTGTCCCTAAAGTATACGGGTAGATATACGCATGCTAAATTTAAAGATATATTTACGAATATTTTATATAACGGGGTTTCTGAGTGAAGTCTACATTAATATGTACCCCAAGAAAACATAAATGAGCGAGTTTAGCGCGAGGAAATCATCTTAATAATTATTAGAATTCGTACCACATATGAATATTTGGAGGGCGAAAGTGCTAGGACGTAACACCTCCCCCCTAAAAGTCTGAAGCAATGCTTCAGCTTTGCTGAGGACCGAGGTTGAGCCGCTCCAAGAGTCCGTGGTCGACGCCCGACAAACGCCTCGACGTTATCGGATGGTCGCGATTGTCATTGATGGACACCAGCTCCAGAGGTTCATCGTTGGTAATTTTCGACGACCGTTGTTCAGCATGGTGAGCTCTGCTAATTAGGAGGCTTGTCACCGAGTTCCAGATGGCTCCTAGGAGGGTGAAACTC
This sequence comes from Ophion ellenae, assembly GCA_963210295.1. Taxonomy (NCBI): domain Eukaryota; kingdom Metazoa; phylum Arthropoda; class Insecta; order Hymenoptera; family Ichneumonidae; genus Ophion; species Ophion ellenae. The sequence continues at coordinate 9,401,938 of OY723394.1, forward strand.
CATCCGTACAGAGTGCGGAGTGTATATCCGTGGATGCAAGTATCGATGATCGCCTTGATGATGGTGAGGATTGCGAGGACCCCGAACAGTCCCGCACTGATGATCCCGAATTTTTCGAATCCACCCCAGATTTTGTGCACTACTCCATCAGCCACGTGTTGGAGAGCGTCCTCGTTCATCAGTGTCTTGAGGGAAAGGCTTCCCGGGGGTATGTCGTGTCCTGCGAAACCCCTTGCGATGTTGTTGAGTGATGCTGGTTTTTCAGCGGGGAACATGATTCTGTCCCTCAAATGGTTGATCTCGTGGTCAGAATAAATTCCGCTGGATGCCAGATTTCCAATGGGGTTGTATCCCCAGGTAGGCATGGAAGCGGGATGTAGTTGTCCAGGAGGCAGTACCTCAACTGGATGTGGTGTGAACCGATACCAAATGTCGTCGATCCAGTATTCGGCAGGCAGCATAGGGTTGCACTCGACATGTGTTCGTTCAATGAAGGAAGCATTTCGCACACACGCTCAGTTTATAATCGAGTGCCTCTTAATTTGTTGGGATGGACTCCCTGAGGTTTATTTTTATAAAGGATCTTTACGTTGCCTCCGGATAAAACTTCCAGAATTTCGCATGGTTCAGTGTATTGGTCACCGAATTTTCCCATTTTTGGTTCCTTCAACATGAGAACCTTGTCGCCGACCTTGAAGATTTTCGGATTAATCTTCCGATCGTAATACGTTTTCGATTTCTCCTTGGATTTCTTCAGATTTTCGGCGGCAAGTTGTTGGAGTTTGTAAATTCGAGGGAAGAGCTCCTCCAGGTATGCAGCATAAGTCGTATCCTGTTGCTCCTCGATTTGTTGATGACCCGACGGATAGCGGGCCAGTGTACCAATAACTAGCTCATGAGGCGTGTACCCTGTACCCTCGTGCTGGCTCGTATTAAAAGAGAACATCACCAACTCGATTAGCTCGTCCCGATCGTTGTTTTCGTTGACGTACTGTTTCAGATATTCCGCGAGGACATGGTGAGACCTATCGATTGACCCGTTGGACTGCGGGTAGAAGGCTGATGTTTGCTACATTTTGATTCTGAATTTCGTCGCGATGGCCTTCATAAAACTGCTCCGAAAGTTCGCCCCTTGGTCGGTGAGAAGGGCGCGAAGAGCACCAAAACGGGCGATGAAGTTTTTGATGAACACCTTGCTGATGTCGATCACCACTGTCCTTTTTAGCAGAATTGCCAACGAGTACTTGGTGAGAAGATCCTGGATGGTCAGCACGTACGCGTTGCCCATCTTCGTAACAGGAAGGGGTCTGAACACGTCCATGGCCACCTTGTCGAAAGCCGCCCTTGGAGTGTCGGTGATAATCATGGGTTGCTTAGTTTTGACTCTAACTAACTTTTTTAATTGGCAACCTCTACAATGTTGAATGTACTCTTGAATTTCGCTTTTCATGTTTTTCCAAAAGAATTTTTTTGACTCGTTTGAATGTTTTATTTACTCCATTATGACCTCCTACCAATGAGTCGTGGTTTTCTTCTATAATTGCAGTACGATTTTCCTCGGGAGGATATTGAATGAGTTGTTTACAAATGGTCAACGTAACCTCGTCGTTGCCTAGCGTTTGTACCAAAAATTTTCTTATTTCGTTCCATGATACATTTCCGATTGAGTTTGTTTTCGCGACATGAATTAATTTCGTAGATGTTTCGCGGACAAAATTTTTCAAGGAGTCGAGGGCTTCCTCAAGGTCCTCGATCAAAAGATTTTCGTGTACATTAACCCATAACGGTATAGCTAACATGCATCTTGAATTTTCATTTGTTACCTTGAGTCGTAAATACGTGGTTTCCTCGATTTTCGGAAACAAGATTTGGGTTTTCGAGGTTCTTTGCTCCAACATCGATTGGTCTCCCGGAAGTGGTGACAAAGACGACGAGATTGTCCTTAAACATGGACAAATTATAACGCGTTTCGCGTATGGTGACTCTACCTTGGACTTCACTGTTTTGCCTCGGTAATGCACACTCGGGGTTTTCATTATCAAATGTGTCGCTATTTACAGAATCGTCGTCTGAGTCGCGTGAGCTTTCGGTGAGATCTTCGTTATTCTCAATGTTTTCTCCATGTTCTGACGGTTCCAGAATGTCGGGATCCTCAGGAAATGGGGCTATTTCTCGATCTTCTAAAAGTTGCGTTACTTGAAAATTTTCCGCGATTCCGTCGTCTGGAATAGACGTGTGCAAGGTTGTTTCTTTTACAGGTTCGACGGATTGAGGATGGGAAGGCGGTTCTTCCAGGTTTCTGGTTTTCGGAGTGTCTTTTTCTTTTTCCCAACGACGAGGCGTTTTGCCAGACGTTTGCGAAATTGTCGGGAAATTTCGGAAACCGAGGAAATTGACCTCGTCCACGGAGTCGGCCAACTTTTTCCTTTTTTCAGGTGGATTTTTCCTTTGGTTGCCGTCCGACGGATCGGGGATTTCCTTCGGATCCGTATAAGGATTTAAGGTAGGTTTTCGTTTTTTAGCTGGTTTTCTTCCAACTTATGGATCGAACAATCGTTCGTCCGAGCCCGAATCGTCGTTTCCGCTCGGAGTCGGTTTACCGATTTTTGCTTGACTTGGGCCAACGGTAGGCAATTCGGATTTTCTTTTACATGGCGTATGCTTCACCATGAGCACAGTCTGACTTTTTACTGGCGGGTTCCGGGATAGGGCGTCAGCATTGCTGTTTACCCTTCCTGGTTTGTATACAATTTTATAAGTATAATTGGCAAGGCTAAGGCGCCAATGCACAAGCCAATTGGCCGGGTCTTTTACGGAGTGAAGCCATACGAGCGGCTTGTGATCCGTTACCAATAAGAACTCGCGGCCGTAGACATAAGGTCTGAAATGATTTACACAATAAATGATAGCCAATAATTCCTTCTCGATCACTGAGTAATTAGCTTCGTGTTTTCCAAGAGTTCGAGAGGTGTAACTAACGGGTTCATCTTTACCAATTTCGCATTGGCTCATAATTCCGCGAAGGGCGTGATCGGGTGCGTCCGTTGTTATGATGAATGGTTTTGTGAAATCTGGATATTGAAGAATTGGTTCTTTACACAATGCCTCGATAAGCGTTTCAAAGGCTTTTTGTGGATTCGATCCATTTGAAGGTCGATCCCTTTTTTAATAAATTTGTGAGTGGCTTTGCAATGCCTGAAAATTTTTCGATAAACTTGCGGTAATAACCTGCAAGTCCTAAAAATTGCTTTATTTTTTTCGAAGTAGTAGGCCTAGGGTATCCCTGTAGAGCCTCCAATTTTTTGGGATCGGGTTTAACTCCGTCCTCACTTATGATGTGACCCAAATATGCCACTTCTCGTCTTAAAAATTCAAACTTGTCCAGTTGTAATTTTAAGTTGGCTTGCCTTAATTTTTTCGCAAGTTTGTTGAAGTTATTCTCGTGTTCAACTAGTGTTTTTGCATAAATGACGATGTCGTCCAAATAAACAAACAGCTCGATGCCGTGAAGGCCTGTTAAGACTCGATCCATTAATCTTTGAAATGTCGCTGGAGCGTTTTTTAAACCAAACGGCATTCGGTCGAACTCGTAGTGACCGAATGGTGTAGCAAATGCTGTCTTGTGAGAATCGGCTGGATGTACTTTAATTTGATGGAAACCGCTGGCCAGGTCGAATACTGAAAAATATTTCGCATTACCCAGTTGGTCGAGAATTTCGGTTATTTGGAAAATGGATAAGCATCACCAATTGTCTTTTCGTTTAAGTTTCTATAATCAATGACCATGCGCCACTTTGGATTCCCTTGTGAGTCCGCCTTTTTGGGAACGATCCACAGAGGCAAAATATACGGGGAGTTTGACGATTTAATTACTTCCCCTTCAATTAGTTCTTTAACTTGCTTCGTAATTGCATCTTTCTGAACGGGCGGAAATCTATACTGCCTCGTAAAAACTGGTTGATCGTCGTTCGTCGTTATCTTATGTTCGATTTTATCTGTAAAGCCTTGGACTTTTCCTGGCAAATGCAATAGGTCCGAATTCTCGCTTATAATTTTATCCACGCTTGACCGTTCTTCATTGTTTAGATGGTTGAGATGGAGTAAGTCGCGAATTTCTTTAACTTTAGCCTTCTTTTCAACTTTTAAAACTTTTTTGTTTCGCGCAATTTCAATCCGTAATATAGCCTCTTCCCGAGACGCCATTTGGTCGTCCGGGTGGGGAACAATTAAACTTTTCTCCTCTTCCTCAAACGCCTGTCGGTCGTCCGGAGTGAGGGAATTATTTTCACATCAGGTCATATCCTCTTCCTGAAACGCCTTTTGGTCGTCCGGAGTGAGGGAACCCGTTTGATTTTTATCCTCTTCCTGAAATGGCATTTGGTCGTCCGGAGTGAGGAAATTATTTTCACATTCGGTCCTATCCTCTTCCTGAAACGCATTTTGGTCGTCCGGAGTGAGGGAATTATTTTCACATCGGGTCCTATCCTTTTCCTGAAACGCCTTTTGCTCGTCCGGAGTGAGGGAACCCTTTCGATTTTTATTCTCTTCCTGAAACGCCATTTGGTCGTCCGGAGTGAGGAAATTATTTTCACATTCGGTCCTATCCTTTTCCTGAAACGCCTTTTGCTCGTCCGGAGTGAGGGAACCCTTTCGATTTTTATTCTCTTCCTGAAACGCCATTTGGTCGTCCGGAGTGAGGAAATTATTTTCACATTCGGTCCTATCCTCTTCCTGAAACGCCTTTTGGTCGTCCGGTGTGAGGGAACCATTAAACTTTTCTCCTCTTCCTGAAACGCCTTTTGGTCGTCCGGAGTGAGGGAATTAATTTCACATCGGGTCCTATCCTCGTCCTGAAACGCCTTTTGGTCGTCCGGAGTGAGGGAACCCTTTCGATTTTTATCCTCTTCCTCAAACGCGATTTACACTTCGCGATATGTAAACATGAAATTTTTATATTGATTTTAATTTTACACCAAAGACTTTAAGCGTATCCCACCGCTGCCACCAATTTAATTTTTTAATAACTAAACCTTTTACGTCGTGAAGCCCATTTTTAATCGATAATTAGTCGTCTTTTAATTCACCTTTAAGAATTTGAATTTACGAATGGGAAATGTGCCACGAACGTCCGGGTTATTGCTTTTTTATATATATTTCTAACCCTGTTACGTCGTGGGGCCCATTTTTTATCGTCTTTTAATTCACCTATCAGGATTTGAATTTATGAATGGGAAGTGTGTCACGAACGTACGGATTATAATGATAAATTAAGTCATATGACTTATATGACGGTAAGTTACCGTCGGAGAAGAAAAGCGCCACGTTTGAGCGGGAATGTGTCCACTTGGGATAGGCGCTTGGTGAAGTCGTTGACGTATAATTTGACGCGTTGAGCGACAGGTAAGCAAATAAGAAAGTAGCGTGAAATGGCGCTTACCTTGGTGAGAAAGAGCGGCGGTGCGTAGCGGGTCAAAACTACTCGACCGTGTGACCGAATTTGTCCAGGAATCACAAAGATGTTCCAGCTCGACGCGACCTGTCGTTGCCCAGACGGGTACCCGGTGCTGGTGCGAATGCGATGGCCTGGTGATGCCGATGTTTTTGGGAGCAGTCGGGGACTACGAGGACTGGACTAATTTTATGAGGGATACATTCGCTTCGAAATAAAAATATACATATATAGATTTTATAATTATTTGAACCGCTGAGTGCGTGCAAGACGTGCCAGGTTACGGCACCCTCGACTCACTACGTCTGGCTCCACCTCCGCCCGGTTACAACGATTGGCGGCCAGACGCGATAACAAATGTTCAGGATAATGGAAGCCGACGCCCGAACACTAAGCACCGGTATGACCGTGCCAGTCGCTGACCTGCCGAATTACGGCGGGTCGGCGCGTGTGGCGTGTTCGTGCGGCAAACCTTCCGAATTCCTCGGAAAATACCCTGTTTATACGTCCGATTTTGGACAAATAAGGTTTTTTATTTGTTGAGCGAATGTATCGGGAAACGTATTCGTCTAACGCATAGGTACAGATTAATATGAAATTAAATTTGTTTCGCTCAGCGAGTCTAGTGCGTGCCAGATTACAGCACCGCCGACCCGCTACGTCTGGCCCACCTGCGCCCGGTTACGACGATTGGCGGCCAGCCGCGAATACAAATGTCAAGGTCGAGGGAAATCGACGTCCAAACACTAAGCACAGGGTTAACCGTGCCAGTCGCTAACCTGCCGGATTACGGCGAGTCAGCGGATGTAGTGTGTTCGTGCGCCAACTTTCCCAAGCCTCATAAAAAGCACTTCGAGATTTGTCCAATTTTGGACAGGTATGATTTTATCAGTGAGACGAATACGTGCGTTAGTATAAATGGCGTGAGCGAGAGGAAGAGAGAGAGAGAGAGAGAAAGAGAGATTGATTGATTGATTGATATGATTTATTATGCCCTAGTTTAACTTTGGGGCAAAAATTTGATACAATATAAGAAAAAATGTTGTTACAAAAAAAAATTAATACAATATAAGAAAATAGTTTTTCGAAGAATTCATTAATTGAAAATAACCAAATAGGTGAGTATAACTTAAATTAACATTCGATTTACATGATTTAAGAGTGGCTTGATTACCAACTAACGCTATAAAAAAATAATAGTGTGAATCACATAATAGTGTGACATGAGTTATAATACTAATGTGTAAAAATTTATATAATGCTGATAGAGTAACTTCTTAACTTAAAGTATGATTTGCCGTAGAGAGAGAAAGTGAGAAATACAATAATATGAGAATAGTACGACACCACCTCCTGCTCCCTATTCAAAAACTCATCAAAGTGAATACGCAAGATATCGATATGTGGGTGCAACCAGGTCACAGCAATAGAATAATATGATAACAATTTTCGTGAAAAAATAATACGATTTGATTAATATGAGATAGCAGGGAATTTAGCGTTGAAACTACGCAATTTTTAAAGTAGCACTCGACAAAAGAGGGTTAATCTTGGCCTCAGAGCTCCGTAATTTGCGAATAGGAACGACCACTGAAGACTCAGAGAGTCAATCCATGCGAACGAGATCCTCCTCAGAATTAACTTGGATGCGCGATTGGCCTTCTGCCTTTCTCGCATAAATTATGCCATCTCTCGACCACACAAACTTGTGTCCTGTGACTTGAGCTTTCGCTTTAATGCGCCGGTACAATTTATACGTACTCGCTGTCAGCAATTCATTCAAATAGATATTGAAATTTTTTGAGGCGTCAGAGCATTCTTCGTATACCTCAGATCATTTGAGCTCGCGTTTCTGACGTTTCGCGTTCAAAAGGATGTCGCGCACTGCATTTGAGGTCAACATGATAATGAAAGAGACTTTGTGATTTAATGACTGGTCCCCAACAGCTGCGGTCGCCCTTGCAGGTAGTTTCCGTACCGATAAGATGTGAGAGGACAGCTCTGAGATACCGAGTGCAACAAATATATTTTTCATAGCTTGCATCGGCGTGATATCTTCCCGAGATGGCATTCCCGAAACGATAACCTCGCCATTTGTTCGTGACGAGTTACTACTGGCCACGGGTGAGACATTTCTCAAACTGGCAATTTCAGCTCTCAAGGCCTGATTGTCATTCTCCAGTTGGCATAAACGAGCAGCATGCTCCGAAACAGCAGCATCAATAGACGGGATTTTCGCGAATAAAAGTCGGAACTCATCGTTAGTCTGCTCCTGTCGCTGGCTAAACGCGGAGATTTTAGCATTAGTCTCTTCATGTAAAGCAATTAATCTTGCCAGAGAGCTTTCTAGGTTTAAATTGGATGTTTGAGACGATGAGGAAGAATCCCGGTTGTTAGTCGGAGACGACATTATATTCAGTCTGCTGCGAGACACGGCCGTTTGACTGAGACTCGAACTATCTGACGCTGTCGCGAGATTAAAAAGACAACAGTCTTTGGCAGTTTTAGATGATAGATAACTTTTGGCGCACCCGGGATGAAAATCAAGCCCGCACCCAATGCATCTGTTGGAGAGACCCGCAATGTTTTTACCACATTTGGTGCAAAACTTTTCGCTAGATACACTCATATTTTTCAAGGGACCGCAATTTCCCGTCAATAAGTTATCGAATAGCTTTAAAAAACAGCAGTGAAAATAGAGATCTATACTTAAAGATACGCTGGCTGTCGATGATTAATGTCCCGAGAGTGACGCATGCGCGCGCTGGTCGACGAGCTGGAGCAGTCGGGCGAAAACAGTGCGTAAACCCGGTGATCACACACACAAGCAAGAAGGCAGCAGCAAGGAAAGAATGTGTGTAGATGAGAGCGCGTGCGTAGAGCGCGTGATGATCCGAGATCGACAGCGCGATCAGTCGAGGCGATGCGTAGTCACGTGATCACCCACACATGTCGTCAGCAAGTAGCAGTATGTGATTGTGTGTAACTATGCGCATGCGTGGTGAAGCAAGTTTTGGCGAGGACCATGCTCCATCTCGGGAAATTCCAAGCCTTGCAATTTTAGGTTATGAAACCTGTTGCTTTTGAGAGAGAGAGAGAGAGGGAGAGAGAGAGAGAGAGAGAGAGAGAGAGAGAGAGAGAGAGAGAGAGAGAGAGAGAGAGAGAGCGAAAGAGAAAGAGAAATGCACTACGATGATTTGTTCGTTGCGTGTTTACACGCACGAACGAGAGACAAATATATATTTTAATTATTTGCTCGAAAATGTAACACTTTTGCGCGGTCGCCGTATTTTGCGTAATTTTAATAGCGCGAAGAAATTCGAATGTGATATGAACGATTGTGTATTTTACACGTAAATAAGCGTAGTTACATTCAATAAGGAAATAAAATAAGTTTCATAAATTATATGTTGCAGTGATTGATTTGTTATGTTTCCTTTTGCATTTATTGTGATTTAAACCATTAATACCGGTTTTACTGAGACTTGTAGTTACACTAACGAAGAGACCGGGGTTAACTCGAGAAGAATTTAAAACTAAATAAAATAAGTGTACCGGTTTTCAGAGCGTCGACTCTGCGATGCACGCTGTTGGAGAGAACGGACGGAACTAACTGGCCAGCTCCCGGAGCGCAATATCTACCTTCGCCCTCTTTGTCTCTGAGACAAAGGGCTTGGCGTCATTACCCTCGCTCTCGAGCTCGGTCCCCATGTAACCGAAAATTAGCACTGATAACGTTATTTTTCTCGAGTTGTACATGAGCAATAAAATGAATATTTTTCGTTATCGGCCGGATGTGTTGACTACGTGGTGACCAAGCTCCGAGGAGGTCTGCGAAAAAACCCGCGATGAAGCTTACCGCTTGGGAACAGATTCGCGGGTTATTCGAGGACTCTCGCGTCCCCAATATATACATAATATAGATATGACAATATTTCTTATTTCTAGGACCACTGTATTGTGCTCAACACGAATATACATATATATGTTGGATACAAGTTCGGGGACTCGTGAACGTCCCCGAATTATACATGTAAGTATAGGTATTAATATTATTATTTGTACTCCGGAGACTCTCTTGGATGTCCCGGGAGTTTCCCGACTATATATATATATATATATATATATATATATATATATATATATATATATATATATATATATATATATATGTATATTTGTATGTGTCACTTTGAGGACCTATGTCCCCGAAGTGTGCATGAAAGTAGATATGTATTGAATATTGCCCCGGGACTCGGGTACATGTGCCTGAAGCGTATGGAGTACGTATATGTTGTTATGCCGGGTTGTTTGGGGTGGAATCAAGTTGAAACCTTTTTATTCTCCGTTTTTCTCTTATATCAATTTCACATTTATTTAGAGACTCGCAATGAACAGATTTCTATTTCTACTTTCGTATACGGTAATTCTACTATTCGCTTATTCTCCAGGTCGTTCCGAGTCGAAGGAGTTACGACGACTAACTTCCCTTCCTTCCAAGATTCACCTTAGCCTATCAAAAATATGTATTACTCCGCCCTACTTCATATCACTCCGCGAGCAAAGCGCGGTTTTCGAAAGCAGTGCGGTTAGTCTCCCACGCTTGATTCGCTGAAACAGCAACTGTACCGTGGGACAGTTTCTTAGCGTAAAGTCTTTATCTAAAACTGACGACTCAGGATGCATTCCGAGGCGTTTCTAAGCCTTGGCATAACACCCCCACCCATAGATGAGAAATCCCCCTCACAATTTTACACAAAGGGATTTCTCTCTTTTTAATTTTTTATTACTAATATTCGTGATCATCTTCAAACTCTGAAATTCGTAGATTTGAATGTCTAAAATGTCCGCTTCTTGTTCGTGATTGGTATTTTCGCACGTCCAAAGTGTTTGGGGACGGGTCCCTATTTGGGGTTATTCTGTTAATACGTTCTACCGGCTCCATAGGAATGTCATTTCGAAAAGTGTTATGATTCGATTGCTGCTTCGAAACACAATTTGGCAAAGAACTGCATGTGTTAAACACTTTATTTAATACGAATTTCAGAAATTGCAAGATTCTCAATTTAAACAGCAGGTAGAGTATTAGAAGTAGTGCTGACCCGTAGAGAATGTACCAAAACCATTTAGTTATGCTCTCCTGAAAGGTTCGCGTCCTTTCATGGTGTTCAATCCCTTCTATTTCTTTACTAAGATCGCTTAATTTGGTGCCGTATCTGGTAAGGTCACCTATCTCTACGTCGGGAGTTTCAATTCCATGAATTTTCAAGAGACTTAAGTTGAAAGATCGATTTTTTAATATTTCAAAGTTATTGCCGAAATCATAGGTTATCAAGGGAGTGAATGACTTGTTCTGACTGTATTTTCTTTCCACGTACGAATTTAGTATGACATCGTTGGTTACTGCGTTACATCCGGGCGCGAGCCAAAGAATTTTTGTTCCGTTGATTATTTTTTCTTCTACATCATCGTTGCAGACAATTCGAATGTTTTCTGGCTTTGGTGCAGTGTATAACCACCTATTATTATCTTTAAATTGGATCCACATAGTATGGGTTATGTGAACTACCTTAACAATACAGTCTTCTTTGTTTAGTTTAAGTGGTTCGTTTACAATTTTACCTAGGCAGGTATCATGCGCCTTCATATAATATTTCGGATTATTTCTTTTACAGAAATACAAAGTTTGGTGTACTTTACAGGTATCTAAAAAGTTTGAATAACTCGGCGTGTATAGCAACTTTTCGTCGTTGGTGATTATATAATCATGTGGATTGGATATGTATGCGATTACATTATTTTCAATTAGTTTCGGGGCGGGAATTACGCGATACGCTTTATAATTTTCTATTTCAGGGATTGGTACTTTGATGATGTAGACAAAACGGTATCCTATTACGGTTATCGATACGTCGCTTATTTCTAAATATTCAAAGTAATTACTACCGTGGACAGGAATGGGCATTCGTTCGTTACCCTTTTCGTCTCTTATTAACTTAATAGCGCTAATTAATAACTTAGGCGATAAAAGCTGAGGGTTTGTTTGGCCAGATTTTCCGAAGATAATTGATTCCATTAAAACTCTAACATTTCTGTTTAGGTCTAGCAATGCCAGTTCGATTTCGAAGCACATCTCAGTAATCAAAGAATCCTTTTCTAATGTTTTTTCTTTTTGCAGTAATTCATTCAGGTTTTTGTCGACAGTTTGGAAATTAAGATCGATTTCCTGCAATGATTTGTTATATTTGCGAAAGAGAGTCTCACTCTTCTGAAGGGAGAGTTGTATAATATGAGTTTGATTTTTGAATAATTCTGTAATTCTTCTGTTGTCATTATAAACCGCATCTATTTCTTTATTGTAATATTCTGCATCCTCTGCGCTCATTGTTCCAAATAGTATTTTACTTGCTTGACCAACAAAATCAAATAACCCACGTTTATTCCTGAAGAGGGTTGGTATACCAATGGTGGAAAACAACTTGTACTTGTCATTAATGGTAATGTCCAATTGTTTACGTAATTGCTGAATTAATCCACTTTTTGCACAGATGTTCGAACACAGTGTTTTCACCGTGTTTAATGCCTCGCCAACTTCGCTCTCCTCCAAGGTCAGCTCGTCCAAATTGTAATAAGATATCACATTGTAAGTCTCATGGAAAAACTTCGTGTCTCCCAAATACTCCATGTGCAAGTTAGGCAATGTCGAGAATTCTATTTCCCCCGACTTGCTGGCATTGTTTGACGATATCTTAATCAGTATGGTTCTGGAACAAAGTAACATTAGCATATTTCATTCTATTCGCATGAACAATTATCTCTTTTTTATTCTTAGCTATCTTATAATTAACGTCGGAAATTTTCTCAATTATCCTGTATGGACCTTCAAATGGCAAATTCAATGCGTTCGTCTTGTCATTAGCTGTACTATCTCTTTTTAGCCAAATGAAATCCCCAGGATGAAATTCTTGTGGATTAATCAGCCGATCATATCGTTCTTTCGTCCGTCTCTTGCTGTCAGCGATAATTTGTTTGCTTTCCTCCATTGTTGTTGTAATTTTCGTTTGTAGGTTTTCCAAATACTCAGGGTAAGTGGTATTGGTCCTTTTCAGCGAAGAGATACATCTCGGATTGTTTCCGAACGTTAATTCGTAAGGGGTGAATCCAGTACTTTCATGTTTAGACGTGTTGTAATATAAGTTTGCTAGATGGATTCGTTCGTCCCAGTCGTCCGCATTTTTGTTAGAGAAATGTCGCAAATAATCTTTCAATACCTGATGGCTTCTTTCTAGACTACCATTGCTTTCTGGATGAAAGCTAGTCGTAGTAATGTGCTTAATTCCCAACATTTTCGTAAAGTTCTTCATCAGATCGCTAGTGAAATTCGTCCCTCGGTCCGTTAGGATGGCACGTGGTACGCCAAAGTATCTAACGTATCCTTTCAGAAACATTTTCATTACTGAAGGGGCTGTGAAATCTTTGAGTTCGAGTGCGACGAGGTATTTGGTCAAACAATCCTGGATCGTCAAAATGTATTTGTTCCGGTTAGCAGTCAATGGCAATGGGCCGCAAATATCCATGGCAATTTTGTCGTTGCATTTTTGCGGTGTGTCAGTGATTACCATTGGCATTTTTGTCGGGTGTCTGTTAGCCTTATTCCTCTGACAAATAACACAATTTTTTACAAATTTTTCTACATCTCTTCTTAAATTTTTCCAGAAGAAATGTTCTGATATCCGATAATAGGTTTTCTTGATTCCGCCATGACCTCCTATTGGGCTATTGTGGTTTTCTTCGAGTATCTTCTGGATATCACCATCTCGGGGGATTATTCGCTCTCTGTCGTGGAGGTAGACAGTACAGTTTCCATTATTAAAAACATTTCGCCACAGCTTTTCTATGTCTTTCCTCGAAACACCAGTTAGGCGATTGCAACTGTCGTGATCGACATGAATCTCATTCCATTCTTCGGCAATTGCTGCATAAAATAATTCTTTGATGTATCTCGATAAATTATCGGTCGTTGTTCTTTGGTCTACCCCAATTACTACATGGAATTCACGGTTGTCTTCCTCAGAATAGACTTCGAAATTCTGTGCAGCCTCGTCTTGTTCTTCTTCCTCTCGTCTGACGAAACAAATATCTACACTACCCTCGGGTATTGGAGAGTTCGTCAAAAGTATTTTTCTTCCCAGTTTTTCTTGGAGGAATCGTTCGGTATCTTCCCGGGCATCGTCCTGATGTGGTTCTTCCAATTCTTCCATTGATATTTCCCCTGTTTCTTGAATCCTCCGTCTTTTTGTGCTCACGTTTTCTTCCAGTTCTTCTTGGCCAGCCTTTCTTTTTCTGGGCGTTATTATTTTCCTCGGCCAATCGTCTTCTTTCGAGGTACCTGGTGTCGGGCTTTCCTCTCTTCTCGATGACCCTGATGCCTGATTGTCAATGTTCACTTGACGGTTTACCAAGACTGGGTTCCTCGATAACGCATCTGCATTGGTGTTGAGGATCCCTTTCTTGTATACGATATCGTATTCATAATCTTCTAGAGCGATTCGCCACCTTGCAAGTCGTGAATGCGGATCTTTGTGATTCATCAACCAGATTAATGGACGGTGGTCGGTAATGATCTTGAATTTACGACCGTACAAGTAGGGTCGAAAATGTTTGATGCACCAGACAATCGCCAATAACTCCTTCTCCGTTGTTGAATAGTTTCGTTCCGCTTTGTTGAGTACACGGCTCGTATACGCGATTGGATGTTCCTTGCCATTTTTTTCTTGAGAAAGTATTCCTCCCAGAGCAATGTCCGAAGCATCTGTGGTCAATGTGAACTGTTTGGAAAAATCGAGGTACGCCAAAATTGGTTCCTTACATAATTCCCCTTTTAGGGTGGTAAAAGCCTTTTCCTGTGGAGTGCCCCAAATAAAATCAACATTTTTTTGCAGAAGCTGCGTCAATGGTTTGGCCTTTTTACTGTAGTCTCTAATGAATTTCCGGTAGTATCCTGTCAATCCTAGAAATTGGCGGACATTTTTAACGTTTTTCGGTTTTGGGAATTCAGAAACACTTCTGCAAGTTTCAGGGTTTGGTTTCACTCCTTCTTCTGTGATAATATGCCCTAAATATTGCAGCTCAGGTCGAAGATATTCACATTTATCAGGTTGAAGCTTTAAATTCGTTGTTCTCATTCTTTCAAAAAATACGCGTAACTTTTCATTGTGTTCTTCGAGAGTCCTCCCATCGTCTAGATAAACGAAGCAAGTGTTGCCGATCAATCCTCGTAGCGCGTTGTCAATCATCCTCTGAAATGTTGCTGGGGCGTTCTTCAAACCAAACGGCATGCGTAATTATTCGAAGTGACCATGGGGTGTACTAAACGCTGTTTTTTTTCTATCTTCTATTTTCATTGGGATTTGATGAAATCCACTGGCCAAATCGAATGCTGAGAAGTACCGTGCGTTACCTAGCTGATCAAGAATTTCCTCGATGTTGGGCAAAGGATAGGCATCCTGTAAAGTTTTTTCATTTATTTTTCGAAAGTCGACGACTACTCTCCATTTTTGTTTGCCAGACGCGTCCTTTTTCTTTGGAACAACCCATAACGGTGAGTTGTACGGAGAGTTCGATTCTTGGATGATTCTTTTTTGATGCATTTCGTCTACTTGTCTCAGGATTTCCTCGTGTTGAGCCAAGGGGTATCGATATTGTTTGACATTTACTGGGGTCTGATCGGTCGTTTCTATTGCGTGTTCGGCCAGATTTGTACACGGTAATGGATCACCGGGAAGGTAAAAAACGTCTTGATACGTATCGATAATCTCCCAAATCTTATAGCGATCTTTTCCATTCAAAATGTGTTCAATTCGAGTATTTTCTTTCAATAGCTGGCTTCGGGAAATAGAATAGTTACCCGAATGCGACATATCTAATTTAAACATTCTTGTCTCCGAGCACCTTCTAGCGAAAACTATCATGCGTTGTTTCATGTCGATAATGGCGCCTTCCTCTGCCAAAAATGGTCGCCCGGCAATACCATCTTCATCAAGAGGGAAATCGTTTGGGACTACTAAGAATGTGTGATCATTTTTACCCAGAGTAATCTTACATTCTTGGTTACAGAATATAGGAGTGTCGTTTATGCCAGTTATTGATGCGAATTTTGTTCTTACCGGCAGGCCGATGGTGTTTTTTTCTTTTATCAAATTTACTGCTGCTCCCGTATCCGCCAAGAAGGAGTGGTCCCGCGCTCCATAGGTGCTGTGAATCCTGAGCACGAAGCTTGCTCCGGGGTTTTTTCGATCTCTTGACATTCGGTATACTTTATATTGTTCGGTGGTACGTTTGGCATGTGGCGTGACGGAAAATTCTGCCACGATGTGTTGTGACGTTTCGGGCATTCTCTGATAAAATGACCGATATTGCCGCATCCGTGGCACGGAAAGCTTTTATTTTCTTCCTTTCGTGCTCTTGGACTTCCTTTTTGATAATTCGGAGCGCTGCTGAACCTTCCCGGGTTTGACGAATTTTCCTTAAAAGGTTTTTTGAACAGAACCCGCGACATTTCCTCTTCTTTCTCGGTCTCCAGAGCGAGATTTTGCGCTTCTCTTATTGTTTCAGGCTTTCCTGCTTTCACGAATAATCTGGTACTCGGCAACAGTCCCCGAATAAATTGTGCTAACCCTTGTTTTTCTTCATTTTGGAGTATTACTGCTCGATGTTGAGGGTTTAAGCTCCGATCACTCGTCACTGCACGTTTTACGTTCGCGTGATGTTCTGAAAATTTTTTATTATATGCATTCACGCCCTCACTGTTTTGTTGGCATTGGCTTCTCTCAAGCAAGCTGATTTCGTAGGACTTGCTATCCCCGAAATTGTTACGTAGCACTTGGAACAACTCTTCGGTTGTTCGAATGTCGTGACCGTCAATTGCTTTGCGCGCACCTTTAATGATTTTTTTTGATATCACTAATCTGGTGAACATATTTTTTTGTGTTTCTGGGATTTCTTCTAGTAGTGATTTTATCTCGAAAATAAAGGTTTCCACCGAGATGTTGTTCCCTTCGAACTCGGTAATAAATTCTAAGCTCTCTTTCAGTCGTTTTACAGTTGACACTTGGTGATTAGTTTCTTGGGGCGGCCCTTCATTAAGTTCTTCTGATGAATGTATTTCTCTGTTGCCTCCCAAATCTTCAATTTTCTGGTTCAGGCCGTCAACTTTTTCTCGAAGCGACTCTAACGCATCACGAAAGTCGTGCAGCATATTTTCCATTTCCGTAAATTAACGCGCCCTTTTTATTTAAACAAATTCTCACTGGTTTGTTACAGATCAAATTTTCACTTACACTAGCACCATTATGCTTCTCATTTTTTTGGACGGCATTTGATCACCGGTTTGAAGTATCCTTTTTAGCTGCCACCAATTTTATGTTATGCCGGGTTGTTTGGGGTGGAATCAAGTTGAAACCTTTTTATTCTCCGTTTTTCTCTTATATCAATTTCACATTTATTTAGAGACTCGCAATGAACAGATTTCTATTTCTACTTTCGTATACGGTAATTCTACTATTCGCTTATTCTCCAGGTCGTTCCGAGTCGAAGGAGTTACGACGACTAACTTCCCTTCCTTCCAAGATTCACCTTAGCCTATCAAAAATATGTATTACTCCGCCCTACTTCATATCACTCCGCGAGCAAAGCGCGGTTTTCGAAAGCAGTGCGGTTAGTCTCCCACGCTTGATTCGCTGAAACAGCAACTGTACCGTGGGACAGTTTCTTAGCGTAAAGTCTTTATCTAAAACTGACGACTCAGGATGCATTCCGAGGCGTTTCTAAGCCTTGGCATAACAATGTATATATTGTAACGGGTGTTATTTCGTTACAGATAAATTTATAGGTTCGGGGACTCGAACAGGGAAGAAATTAATTGAAACTCAGGTGTTTTGGGTATTTTAACAAAAAGTGCGATTTATTCAAGTTTTTATGGCTCTATATAATGTAAAAATAATAAAATAATAATAATAACGCTATGTGTGAGTGTAGTGTGTTGTTTGTGTTGTCTTTGTATTTTCCGCAATGTTTTTCTCGGTCGGTCAATTACTCTTTATTCGCATGGTACATTTGGTTCGGCGTGGTCGGTTATCATGGATCGATATTGATTATTCCCTGTTTCGCGACTCTCGATCTACGGGCCGTGCGCGCGCGCTCTCTCTCGTCACGCGCCGCGATCTATTTCCCTACTATAGCTCGGCCCTTCGCGCCGCGGGGATCGATGCTCTCTCCCGATCGATTATCGCGCGTCGATAATTAAACGCTCGGTCCTTGATCTTGGCGTGCGATGTCGCCACCGACTGGTCTAGGATAGTCTAATCGAGCAGTGTGCCGCGAGCACTCGACTGACCCTTTTTTTATATAGATTTCGGCGCTCTCGTAATTTAGGAATACCTCCTTGTCCTTTCTGTAATCCTGATCCATATAACTCGATGATCAAGGTGTGTGTGTGGTTGTGTGTCTGTGTGTGTGTGTATGGGTGTGTGTATGTGTCTCGTATGACTATAGCGTACTCTTCCTTATTTCCTAATATAATATTTCTTTTATTTTTCAAATTTAATATTTTCCCTTACATCTATTCGCAACGCTCACTCGCCATGCTACCTTCTCTGATCCTATTTTCTCCTGCTCTAATTTTTCTCTCTATTTTCGATAATTGTTCGCTCCCCTTAAGTAATTAACTTTCCTTATTGCTCTTTTTATTTTTCTTTGGTTTTCCAATATTTTCTCATAAAATAACTTTATTTTAATTCTCCTTCGTTTTTTGTTCCTTAACGTTCCGTGTTCTAGACGTTTCCGATCCGTGAGGGATGTACTTGGTCCAGCAGTACTTGTTATCTTCCAAAAAATGAAGAGAGCTTTCTAATGCCGTTTGGACGCGACTCCGTTTTTTCCTTGTTTCTCAACGTTCCGTGTTCTAGACGATTCCGATCCACTAGGGATGTACTTGGTCCAGCAGTACTTGTCAATCCACGAGGAATTAAAGAAGTGATCTTTCCAACGCTTTTTAGGCGCGACTCTGTGTTTCGCTTGTTTCTCAACGTTCCGTGTTCTAGACGTTTCCGATCCACTAGGGATGTACTTGGTCCAGCAGTACTTGTCAATCCACGAGGAATTAAAGAAGTGATCTTTCCAACGCTTTTTAGGCGCGACTCTGTGTTTCGCTTGTTTCTCAACGTTCCGTGTTCCCAGCGTTTCCTTCCACTAGGGATGTACTTTGCCAAGCAGTACTTGTCAATTCACGAGTGACTCAAAGAGCGCTTTTTCCTCCAAAATTCGCGTCCTTTTATACCCTGATTTTTAACGTTTTTCTTTCCCCTTCTTTTTCATCTTCCCTTAATTAGATTACTTGGTTTGTCCTGTGTCTGCCGGTTTTTCTTTCTCCTTAATTCAATTAGTTGGTTTTATCTGGTTTTCGCCGGTTTTTCTATCCCCTTAATTCAATTAGTTGGTTAGACCGGTTTCTGCCGCTTTTTCTTGTAACGTTTCAATATATTTTTTTGTTTTGCTGTTGTGCTGTGTGGCCGTACCCTTCCCTTTGTTGTTATCCGCCATTAATTTAATTAGCGTGTTTTTCCCTGGTTTTTCCGTGGATATGGCCCGCGTGACCTTCCTTTGTTTATCGGTTGATTCCTGAGACGGTCTTTTCCGTCTCATTGTCCCCCTTGACGCTTTGTGTTTTGGGTCGCTACAGTAGCGATCCAACACACGAAGAGTCAAAAAAAAAAATTTTAGGCCAAAGTCTATACTTCCCTTTGTATTATGTTGCTTCATTCCTCCCGGGCTGTGTCTGGAAGGTCGGCCTTGTTTCCTTCTTCTTCTCCCCCTTCCACTTAATCTAACCGCTCGCTCATTTACTCGGGCCGCTGCCCTCGCTCGCTAATAGAAGAAATTTTTAACGCAGGGTTGGGTTTTTCAAAACATTTTATTCTATTGATGCTATACTATTGTTGTCGTCGCTCGATTCCTCTTCCTCCACCTCCTGGTGGAGGCCAATTTCCCGCCAAAAGCGATCCTCGTCGCTGTCCTCCTCGTCGTCGTTGTTGTGGTTGTTGATGACAGTGTCAGCATCGCCACTGTCATCGCCCTCGTCGCTGTCCTCGTTGGGGGTTGACATGACCTGGGTACCGCCGTTGTCCAGACCGGGTAGCTCGTCTCTGTTGTTGCTCATCCACTGCTGTTCCACCTCCTGGTGGTACCTTAGTTCCCCGTATCGGCAACCTTTATTGATGATGGTTGGTGGAGGTGGATTCGGGGTCCTTAGGGCCAGATGACTTTCGACAAAAATGTCGGCCAAGCTTTTTCCATGATTCGGGCCTTCATTTTCCAGATACAGGTCCGCGTATACGATGCCTGTATCCGTCATTTGCCCCCACACCATCATGGTCCATCTACAATCTTCGACCAAGGCCCGTGTATAAAAAATCTGCTGCTCCGACCATATCTCCTCCGTTGGTATTAGATCGCCATGGGTGACCGGGATTGACTGGTAAGTATGGTAGAACGCCATAGGTGGGGCGGTATTCCTGTGTCCCAATCACGCTTGATGCCCAATCCCCGAGCCATAATATCCATTGCCCATCCTCGGTGTTTTTTTGTTGTATGGTTGCTCGGTAGAACTCTCCCTCATGCCGCCACAGAACCGCTGCCCCGAGAAACGCTTCCTCTTCGAGTAGCCGGTGTATCCCGGGTTCCGCTGGATCCAGTTGCCGCCACATCTCAATGAGAGCTACTCCGCGTCCGTGCCCTTCATTGAGGTGGACGCCGAATTCGTTCGGGTTTGTTATACCCGCCACGGTAACACCGTGGTATTCCTTTCTCAGCGTGCTTATATCGTAATTTCGATACATGATGCTCTAGGTTGTGTGGTTGACGGCTGACTAGATTAATTTGATTTTCGACGCGCTAATTCCGATAGATTTATCCTCCCCTCCCTTTTACCATCCCGCTGATTTTCCGGGGTGCCATCCTCTGATATTTTCATCTGTCGCCTCGAATAATTCGAATTCATCGTCGTTAGGCGCGCTGTATCGTTTCTGTTTTGCCATCCGATTTTCGCTGGTTTGAATTCTCCTGTCGCCTGTCGATGATTGGTCTTCTACATTTTCTTGTTGAATTTCTGCCTGTTTTCTCCTTTTGGCCTCTCGCTGCGATTTTGACCACCGTTTTCTCTTCTCAGTTGTTTTCCTCGGGGACGGTTCAGTATTTTTTTTATTTCCCTCCATTTTCGTCGTCGACTTATTATTCGTTGGCGCGACATCTCTTTATATACTCCTCGCCCCGTGACTATTTCCTCGTAAGACTCTCCGCTTCCTTCGGAATTATTTATGTTTCAGTTTTCTTTCCTTCCGCTAGATACCGCTTTAGAAGACTTCCGTGGAATTTTCCTCGTTCTTTTTTAGTTTTTGTGTCTTCTAAGAGGTACGTTGCGATTCCCACCAATTTTTTTATTGTGTATGGTCCTTCATACAGGGGCATAAATTTCGCGGTTTTTTGTTTCGCTGGATCCGAGACATTGAGTGCTCGAACCAGCACCCGTTCGCCGATTTCGAACGTGACCGTTTTGTGCGTGATATTGAATCTTTCGGCCCTTTTTGCCCCTTTTCTTTTAATCCTTTCCCGGACGAGTTCGATTTTTTCTTCGTAGGTGAGGGAGTGCTCTTGTCCCTTTTTTAACGCGAGCACCCATTCTCTCCAAATACGATATGGCTTCTTTTTTAATTGTAGTTCGGTCGGCGTGAACTCGGTGGTTTCATGCTGCGTGTCGTTAATGCAGTCTTGTATTATGGGTACCCATCGATACCATCCTGAGTGTTTTTCAGTGAGGAACGTTCTGAAAAATCGTCCGAGCTCTCTGTTTACGCGTTCGACCATATTTCCTTGGGGATGTCGTATCGATGAGAATACCCCTTGAATTCCTTCTTTTTTTAGTTGTTCCAACCAAATTTTTGAAGTAAATTGTGTTCCATGATTGAATTGAATCCTTTTTGGCTTACCATATTTTGGGATGTAGTCCTTGAATATTCGGTTAATGGTCGCCGCCGTATTTGCCTTTTTTAATGGGTATAATTTAACGAACTTGGTGAATGTGTCAATGGTTACTAGGATGTGTTGTACTCCCCCGACCGATTTTGGCAGGGGTCCATAAAAATCTATGGAGACGAGGTCGTTCGGTCCTTCCGGGATAATATTTTGCATGTTGGCATAATTTGTTTGGACTGCCACTTTTACCCTTTGACACACGTCACACATGGCTATTGTCTGCCGTACTTTTTTAGCCATATGACTACACGTAAAATCTTCATTTATCAGGTGGAAGATTTTTCGTGCCCCTTGATGACCATAAATCTCATGGCATTATTTTATGAAATTGTGAACCAATTCTTCCGGCAAGATGACTTTCCATTTGCCGGTTCTGTCATACTTTTGCAAGCATCCTTCATTTATCCGGTATTTTTTATTTTCCTCCTGGTTTTGGCAGTTTTTCCATGTTTCTTGGAGGTTTTCTTGGCTCTGTTGTAATTGTCCAATTTTCTTAAATTTTTGTTTAATCTCCCCCGATGGTTGTCGAGCAAGAATGGCCGTGAGTACGATTTTCCCGGGTGTATTTTTGTGCTCGTCCCCGTGGAAATCATACGGCCTGCTTAATGCGTCGGCGACCTCGTTGTTTTTTCCAGGACAGTGCTCGATTTCCAGATCATAGTCCTGAATTAATAGTGCCCATCTTAACATGCGATCCCCGATAAATTGTCCCGTTTTCAGAAATGTCAACGCCTTGTGATCAGTTATTATTTTGATCCGGGCACCCAACAAATGGTTTCTGAATTTTTGAAGCGCCCACACGATTGCCAGTAGTTCTTTCTCGGTTGTTGTATATCCTATTTCTGCTCCTTTGAATGTGCGGCTGGCGAAGGATATTACCCCTGTATCGCCCGTTGCATCTTCCTGGCTTAGGACGGCTCCAATCGCGTAATCACTTGCATCGGTTGTTAGGGTGTATTTTTGTTTCGGATCGGCATGTTTGAGCATTACGGTCTCCACAAAAAGTTGCTTAACTCGTGTAAATGCCCTTTCTTCTTCCGTCCCCCATCTCCATTTTTGTCCTTTTTTGAGTAGTTCTAGAAGAGGCACCGTTTCCCTAGCGTGTTTATCAGTAAACTTGCTGTAGAAGTTGACAAGTCCGAGAAATCCACGCAATTGTTTTATGTTCCTTGGTGGAAGGTAGTCCCTGATTGCTTGGATTTTTTCTGGTTGTGGTCGTATTCCCGTAGTTGTTAGAATATGTCCCAGGAACGATATTTCACGCTGGAAGAATCTTGATTTCTTGAAGTTCAAAGTCATGTTGTTGATGCTGATTCTCTCGAATAATTGGTGTAAATGTGTCAGATGGTGCGTTTCGTCTTTTGACATACACAGGAGGTCGTCTACAAAATTGATTACCGAGTTTCCAAGATCCTGAAGCACGATATCCAAACCTCTGATCAGGCTTGCCGTGCTCGTCTTTAATCCGAAAGGTGTTACCGTGAATTGGTAACATTTCCCGTCGTGCTGGAAAGCGGTATACGGTGTTGATTCCTCCTCCAGTGGTATTTGCCAGAAACTACTTGTCATGTCCAAACTCGACATGATTTTTACACCTCCACATCTTTGAAATATTTCTTCGGTTGGTGGGGCATTATCGTGGTCTTCTACGAGAAACGTATTGAGTTGTCTGGCATCCAGGCATAGTCGTACCGACCCATCCTTTTTTATAACCGTTACCAGTGGATTAATAAAGCGACTCCTTGCCCGTTCGATAACGCCATGGTCCAACATTCGCTGGATTTCCTCTTGTACTTTTTCTCGATATTGTATTGGTACGGGATATGAGCGATGGATGTATGGCTCTGGATCCTTTAGTACCAATTTGTGAATGTATGCGTGCATCCGTCCTGGTTTTTTACTGAAAATGTGCCTATATTGCCCGATTAACGCCTTGAATTCTTTTTTCGTATTCTCAGGTATATTCGGACAATTTTTTAATTTTTGATCGACTTCGTCTTCGGTCAGTTCATAATCTGTGATGCTTCCAATTTCCGAAATTTTTACCAATTCTTTATTGTCCTTTTTCCATACCCATCTTCCTTCTTCAAATTCCGCGACGATTTCATTTTTTACTTTGAGGGTTCCCTGGTGTGCGTCGATTCCAACTTGTAACTCTAGCATCCCGTCGACGCCTAATATGGCCGGTCTGCTCATTTTTGGGATTACTAACAGTTGTAGTATTCCTGTTGCGTCGTAGAGTTTTGCTTCGGCTATTATTTGTTTTTTTATACGGCCGGATTTTCCCCCGAATGCTCCGATGGCTTCTGTGCTTCTTACAGGTACTTCTGAGCAGTTTTTTAAATCTTCCTGGTGTTGGTTGTAGAATTCCTCTGAAATACAGGATATTTCGCTCCCGCTGTCGATCAATATTTCGGCGGTAATTCCTTCGAGGTCGATCGGTAAGGTAGGGCATCGTGGGTGAATTTCTCGTATTATTCCCCGTTGTCCGGGTTCTTCCATGAGGAATTCTTTTGGGTGCTCGTATGTGTCGTTCATTGTTATTTTCAGTGCCTTATTCTTATTTTTTTGTGTTTGTTGTTTTTCTTGGTTTCCATTCTTCCAGGCTCCTTTTTCGATGTGGTTGTTATGAATTATTCTGATCATCCCCATTGTTATCGGTTGCTCAGAATTTTCATTATCTTCGGGTTCCATTTTCTTCTTCCTTCTTTCCTTCTTCTTTTTGTTTCGACGCATCCTTTCCAAAGCTTCTTCCATGGCGATCTGTGCATCCTCGTCTTCTTCCGTTGCGCCTCGTGATATTTCATCCCGTGGTATCTGTACGGGCGCAACGTTTACTCGTTTCCCTGGTTCTGTGGGCTGGTTCTCGGTGTTTCGTTTTGTGCTGGGATATTGCTGGTACTTGGACCGTCCTGTGGATGCGGAGTCCATGGTGCAGCGGCGGGGTTAAGCGGAGGTCTGTTATTCCCGTGTCCCGTCTGCCACGGTTGTTGTCTGGGATATGGCGCTGGCATCGCGTTGTTATTCCCGTATCCCGTCTGCCACGGTTGTTGTCTGGGAAATGGCGCTGGCATCGAGTTGTTATTCTCGAATCCTCGATTACCCTGTTGTTGATATTGGAATGGTGGTGGTGGTCCCTGAGAACCTGGATTCCCTGGCCGCCATGGCTGGTTGAATCCCATTGGCCGTGGTCCCCCGAACGTTCCAAACTTTTGGTTTTTCCATGGGTTATTTTGTTGCCATGATGCACCGATGGGTTCTTGCCGATGGGGCAAAGATCTTTTTGCATTAAGTGGTCCTGCCCCATCCATGCTTTCTAACAATTCCAGGAATGAATCGATCGTCTTGATTCCGCTGACGCGTACTGCCATTCTGATCGATTCGTCGAAATGATTAGCGAGTTTCCTGATTATTTGTTCTTCAGCCGGGCCTTCACTCAAATCCTTGGCATTTCCGAATATCTGGGTTGCATATTCGGTCCGAGTCATCCGATGTCCGTCCCATTCGTAAGCCCCGAATTCGAGATTTCGGCGTACTTTATCCTGAATTTCTTGGCTCCAGTAACGTCCGCGAAATTTTTCCTCGAATTCGTTAATCGTTTGAACCCTCTCCTCGACGATTCTCCACCAATCTTTGGCGGTGTCTTTGAGAGATTGGCTGATCAAATAATGTAGGTCAGAGTTTCCGGTGATTCTCCAAAATTCCTTGAAATCTTGCAAAAAACGCATAGGTCGTTCTCTGCCGTCGCCATTGTACGTCGGTGGTTTTTGTTTCGCCGCGTATGCTTGGCTCACGTTTAGTCCCGCTCCCCAAGTGGTGTTGCACAATGTATTTGAGTTTTGTGCCCGGATATTTTTTTCACACTCCGTGATACGTTTAGAGTGCTCCGTGACCACTTGTCCCACATCCTTTGAAGAATGGAGGAGCTGAGATATAGTTCGCCGAATGGCTTCCATTCGAGTGTCGAAATCCTCGATTTTATCGTCGTTTTCTTTTCGCAGTTGATTATGGCTTTGCTCTATTAAATTTTGAGCAACCACAATCTTGCGTTCCGTGCGCTCCTCGATTTTATGCACTTCGTTGGTAATTTTTGTGTTGACTTCCTCGTGCAATTGTCGTGACCTTACGATGCAGTTATCGTTTTGCTGCTTGATTTCTGCTTTGGTCGTTATGCGCTCCCGTCGTTGCTCATTGCGGATACTATTCATTGCCTTGATAAGTGCTTTAATTGTGTCACTCTCTTCCGCACCTCTCTCATCAGTCTCGCCTGACTCTCCGCTGATGTTAAATGTCTCTTCGTTCGGTGTTTCTATCGGTCTGGGTCCGATCGCTGACAGTCGCCCAATATTTCGACGATCCCTTTGACGCGCCTCCTCTAATAATCCATCCGCAGTAGTTGATTCCCAATGAAGGGAGTTATCATTGTTTTGTTGCGCCATATTTTATTCTATTTTGCTGTTTCGTATTCGATTTTGGTTTATTTTATCTTATTTGATTTTGTTTTATTTTATTTTGTTCTAAATTATTTTATCTATTTCTATTTATTTTTATTTATTTACTTATTTATTTATTTTACACCTTTTTACGAGTTTTTCTTTCTTGTGTTCGAGCCCCACGTTGGGCGCCAAAATGTAACGGGTGTTATTTCGTTACAGATAAATTTATAGGTTCGGGGACTCGAACAGGGAAGAAATTAATTGAAACTCAGGTGTTTTGGGTATTTTAACAAAAAGTGCGATTTATTCAAGTTTTTATGGCTCTATATAATGTAAAAATAATAAAATAATAATAATAACGCTATGTGTGAGTGTAGTGTGTTGTTTGTGTTGTCTTTGTATTTTCCGCAATGTTTTTCTCGGTCGGTCAATTACTCTTTATTCGCATGGTACATTTGGTTCGGCGTGGTCGGTTATCATGGATCGATATTGATTATTCCCTGTTTCGCGACTCTCGATCTACGGGCCGTGCGCGCGCGCTCTCTCTCGTCACGCGCCGCGATCTATTTCCCTACTATAGCTCGGCCCTTCGCGCCGTGGGGATCGATGCTCTCTCCCGATCGATTATCGCGCGTCGATAATTAAACGCTCGGTCCTTGATCTTGGCGTGCGATGTCGCCACCGACTGGTCTAGGATAGTCTAATCGAGCAGTGTCCCGCGAGCACTCGACTGACCCTTTTTTGTATAGATTTCGGCGCTCTCGTAATTTAGGAATACCTCCTTGTCCTTTCTGTAATCCTGATCCATATAACTCGATGATCAAGGTGTGTGTGTGGTTGTGTGTCTGTGTGTGTGTATGTGTCTCGTATGACTATAGCGTACTCTTCCTTATTTCCTAATATAATATTTCTTTTATTTTTCAAATTTAATATTTTCCCTTACATCTATTCGCAACGCTCACTCGCCATGCTACCTTCTCTGATCCTATTTTCTCCTGCTCTAATTTTTCTCTCTATTTTCGATAATTGTTCGCTCCCCTTAAGTAATTAACTTTCCTTATTGCTCTTTTTATTTTTCTTTGGTTTTCCAATATTTTCTCATAAAATAACTTTATTTTAATTCTCCTTCGTTTTTTGTTCCTTAACGTTCCGTGTTCTAGACGTTTCCGATCCGTGAGGGATGTACTTGGTCCAGCAGTACTTGTTATCTTCCAAAAAATGAAGAGAGCTTTCTAATGCCGTTTGGACGCGACTCCGTTTTTTCCTTGTTTCTCAACGTTCCGTGTTCTAGACGTTT
Source organism: Ophion ellenae (assembly GCA_963210295.1). Taxonomy (NCBI): domain Eukaryota; kingdom Metazoa; phylum Arthropoda; class Insecta; order Hymenoptera; family Ichneumonidae; genus Ophion; species Ophion ellenae. Next base: position 9,429,206 of record OY723394.1, read on the forward strand.
CCGATCCACTAGGGATGTACTTGGTCCAGCAGTACTTGTCAATCCACGAGGAATTAAAGAAGTGATCTTTCCAACGCTTTTTAGGCGCGACTCTGTGTGTCGCTTGTTTCTCAACGTTCCGTGTTCTAGACGTTTCCGATCCACTAGGGATGTACTTGGTCCAGCAGTACTTGTCAATCCACGAGGAATTAAAGAAGTGATCTTTCCAACGCTTTTTAGGCGCGACTCTGTGTTTCGCTTGTTTCTCAACGTTCCGTGTTCCCAGCGTTTCCTTCCACTAGGGATGTACTTTGCCAAGCAGTACTTGTCAATTCACGAGTGACTCAAAGAGCGCTTTTTCCTCCAAAATTCTCGTCCTTTTATACCCTGATTTTTAACGTTTTTCTTTCCCCTTCTTTTTCATCTTCCCTTAATTAGATTACTTGGTTTGTCCTGTGTCTGCCGGTTTTTCTTTCTCCTTAATTCAATTAGTTGGTTTTATCTGGTTTTCGCCGGTTTTTCTATCCCCTTAATTCAATTAGTTGGTTAGACCGGTTTCTGCCGCTTTTTCTTGTAACGTTTCAATATATTTTTTTGTTTTGCTGTTGTGCTGTGTGGCCGTACCCTTCCCTTTGTTGTTATCCGCCATTAATTTAATTAGCGTGTTTTTCCCTGGTTTTTCCGTGGATATGGCCCGCGTGACCTTCCTTTGTTTATCGGTTGATTCCTGAGACGGTCTTTTCCGTCTCAATATATATATATATATATATATATATATATATATATATATATACATGTATATATATTCACTAAAGTTACTCCGAGGACTAATGCCTTCGAAGTATGCATAAGAGTATACGAATGGTACATGAGGACTCTGAGGGGCTAGAGTATGTATAGATATATATATTCATCGAAGTTAGTTCGAGGACTTATGTCCCTAAAGTATGCATGGAAATAGATATACGGAATTATTATAGGAGGTACTCCAGGGACTCTCGTGTATGTCCCTAAAGCATGCAGGTACGTGTATATGTATGTATATATGAGACATTATGATATGGTACTCCGGGGACCCATGTGCGTGTCCCAGAAGTGTACAGGGAAATGGATATGTACGTGTATAGGAGACTGATCATAAAGTCAATCCGAGCACCCATGTGCTCGTCCCTGAAGTTACGGGTAAAGTTATTATGGGAACTGATTGTCCCTAAAGTATACGGGTAGATATACGCGTGCTAAATTTAAAGATATATTTACGAATATTTTATATAACGGGATTTCTGAGTGAAATCGACCATATATGGGTCGTTTTGAGTAATATGTACCCCAAGAAAAACATAAATGAGCGCGTTTAGCGCGAGCAAAAAATCTTAATAATTATTACAATTCGTGCCAGGTATGCATATTTGGAGGGCGAGAGTGCTAGGACGTAACACTGCATTATCAAGAATATCGATCCACTTATAATTATCACGAAGACTAGATTGCATCCGTATCTTGTTCTTCAATGTACGATTGAAACGCTCGCAAATGAATGCCTTCAAGTTGCTATATGTTGAATACATGTGAATATTGTACTTCTTCATGATGGCCTTCAAGTTGAAATTGTAGAATTCCTTTCCCCGATCGTTGTGTAAGTTCTGCGGTATGCGTCCCTTAACGAGGATCGACTTCATTGCTGCTGCTGCATGTGTACCACTCTTACTCAGCATTGGCACGGTCCAGGCGAATTTTGAGAAGGTATCGATGACGGTGAGGAGAAATTTGTGTTTGGAGTTGTGACGCGCGTATGATGGCATATCGACGAGATCAGCTGGCCAGGTCTCGTCCAAGCCACGGATGTCCACATGTCGACGCGGATAGTTTCGTCGAGCAAACTTATGTTCATTTTCCAGTCCACTCAGTCGTGCGTCCAACTCAGCAATGACGTTTGAATTACGACTCACCAAATCTTGTAGAGTTTTGACATCGGCCTCGAGTGTCCTCGCAATGTCTCGTATCGTAGTTTCAAGTCCGTTAACTAACAACTAACTACTCTCATTCATTTCTTTGCGTATGTTCTTAATGATAGTTCGTGATTTCTTTTGTAACGCACTTAGAGTGATGCCGTCATATTCGCCTCCCGGATTTGCAATGTTACACAATCGTTTATGCCCCACGTCATAATGACCATCTGTGGTAATTTTAAAGCCAATCCCGGGTCGACCTGGAGGAGCTTGCTTACTGTGGAGTACACTCTTACTTGAATGACGTCCAAACACATCGACACTCATGATGAGAATGCGTAAATTCTCCGATGTCGAGTTAATAAATAATTTCAGCTGCGCGCAATTCCTCAATAATCGATATAATTTAATTCGCATGTGATGAATTTCCGGCTGCTTGGGATGCCAGAAGCAAGCGAAGACGGTCCACTAGCTCGTTTGGATTGTCCCAATAAATATAGTCCAATTGGGTGTTTTTTCTAGCTAGCTTATACGTTGGCATGCCCTGCCCCACATGATGATCGACTATATTTGCGATATATGTGTTAAATTTGTGGCTGGTCTTACGTCGTATAGCCTCACTAGGCTTGTACAATTTTTTGTGCGTATTCGTCGAGATTACAATCTTTTCGTAGTTTTTCAAATTATCCGGTGTGAGAGTTTCGACATAAGGCTCTATTTTAAACAACAGCTCCGTTAATCCAACAGTTTCCGCATAACTCGCATCTCCTACACGAATATGTTGAGAGTCAAACATTATCGAAGAATTGCCAATCATTAATTTGTTGTTAGCGAGATTTCGTACACCATATAATACATCCAAGCCCGCCTTTCTATTTGTTTGTAATATCAAGAGATATTCGCTGATCAGCTCATCGACATTTTGCGAGTCATCAACATCCTCATATATCAATTTAAACGAATCTTGTGTTTCACGCTGCAAAAAATCATGTGCCTCATTTTGATTTTTCACACTATTTAACGCATCTCTTTCGTCAACATTATCATCCACTTTTTCATTCTTAATTTCCTCTTTCACCGCCGCCGCCTCGCCGTTTTTATACGACACCAATTTCTCCAAAGGCCCCACTATAGGCTCAAAGACATCCTGCATTTTCTACTGATCGCTATCTTTCTCAAGTTTCATCATTCGATGCTTTCGGCTGATTGCATCGCTCGCCTTGTCAATTTCACGCAACACATCCTTTTCACGCAACAATTGTTCGCTCTTCATGTTGTCACTACCACGGCATGCGCAATACTGTCTGTTCAACTACCAGCGATGAGTCATTTATCAATAGTGAGAAAATAATCAAAATCTTGTCTATATCGACCTCTGTTAAAATTGCTACCCTTGTCGATCGTGATAAACGCATACTTGTCAGAATTCCAGCATTTCACGCACATGTTTTAAAAGCACGTATAAGTCATATTGTTACGTCCTGAATTGGGTAAGTAATAAAAAAGAGAAAATGGGAAGACAATGGTTTTAATTTAATCGATTTTATCCTTTACAGGTACACAGACACGAGGAGAAGTCACGTGCTGGGTTGGGTGAGTAGGAAAAGAAGCAAATGGGGAAACAGAATCCAATTTATTTCAATTTTACTTTTATTTCAGGATCGCGGATCGAGAGAAAAAGGGCCCTACCTTTGGTCGGGAATGCGCCCGACGGGGACGAGGACCAGGTCACGATCGGTAATTGGTAAGTATTGTTATAAAATGTAAAAAGTGCAGAATTAGGGTAAGAGAGCAGAAAAGATAGTAGCGTAGATTAATCTAACTTACCCTTACGAGCGGCGGTGCGTAGCGGGTGGAGAAAGAGGACGCTGCTCTATCTGAAGGGAACTTCCTCGATCGGTGTGAACTATCTCGAACCAAATGGAGATTTCGGGGACAGCAAGTTCCACAGCAAGCCTCTTAGAAGACGCTGTACACGCACCCATAGGGATGGAACCTAGTTGTGTGAGGACTCAACGATAGATGGAGAATCAGCAAGGGGTGAGTCCGTGATGTAAGAACTGATTTCAGGTTCGACGACGATAGAGCAGGATTCAACGTCGAATGAAATAACCGGAAATGTTACTTCGTGTTCAGGTGATGCAGCGACCGTGGATGCGTCTGAATCGCTGACAGGTGACGGCGGAGATACGCGACGGATCGAACGATCGTCCAAGATATACACTCGCGAATGGAGGAGAGTATTTGAAATAATGCGCAACCTTGCGCTAATCGGTAATTGATTGAACCGTTGTTCTAGAGTTCTGTTATCACCGCGGCAATGTCGACCCGACGTTTCGCCTCGGCTAGACGGAGCGCGGCGTCGTTGAAAGTGAGCACCTGCACGTCTTCTTGGCATTAGAGAAAAAGTAAGTTAACTAATTAATTCAAGATAATTTGTTTCAGGTATTGGCCCAGTTTCCAAATTATGGCACGGGTGCTTGGCCTCTAGGCAGCACACTCGCAACACTGAAAGGGATATGAATTCGTGCCAATGTAGTAGCACCGAATTCAAGTTTATTTAAAGAATGAGATTGCACGGTAGATCGTGGTGACCGTGCTTGGCCACTAGGCAGCACAAAAGATCACCTAATCACCGGAAAAGGATGGGGACGTTTCGTGCTCAGCTAAGGAGCACTAAAACACAAGGCAAAAAGTAGTAGAAAAACTTTGGATAAACTGGCACAATTCCTTTGACAAGTATTTTTTGAATATACTGGGAATTCAGAATGAAAAATGCCAAGAAAACGATAAGTGACACTTTTGTTTAAATCGAGGAATTCAGGTTTAACACGATAAATTAACACGAGACGATGAGCACTTTTGGATATTATCGATATATTGATACAACTTTAAAAATGAATTAAATCGTAGAGAATAGATTGGATATAATGAAAATAAACGTACTAAATGAATATTCGTATAAAAATCAGAAATGGTATAACTGTTGCCCGAAAAGAATCAAAGATTCAAGAATTACAAGAGCCGATTTTCCAGCGTGCGGATCCGAACGGAGAAGCCGAACGGAGAAGCGCGACTGACTGGTGGAGAGACCGGAGAACTAGTGAAGGAGAGGTACTCTTTCTTTTATATACTTCACGATTGGAGGCGGCGGCAATCTTGGTGGGCCCAGCATCCAGCGTCGGGGACGTGAGTGCTGTTGTGGCGTAGGCATCCTTCCTTTTCCCTTACTCTTATGGGACGGTATGGAGTACCGGCGTCTTTCTCTTTTCTTCTTACAGGATCGAATGGAGCTCTTGATAAATTAATTCTTATTAATTTACCATGAGCTTTACAATTTATTACATTAGTCCATATTGTTCGTATTCGTGCATGTGATTTTACAATAAACATTTCATCATTTCGCAACCTGTCCTGATTGCTTAATTTATAATTTTTGGTATACAAGTCTTGTAAATATTAAATACAATTTTATTGTTACCTTCCTGTTATTTCCTTACACGCCGGGAAAGTATTTCGTATATGATTTATTAGTTGTAATAATGTTATAAAACTTAAAGAAAATATCGGGGTATATATAAGTATACTTGTGCGTAAAACATTTTATTAAAATATCTTATTAAATATCTATTCAAGTTAGCGGTGCGCATTAGGATGTGTTGCGCTTAGGTTAGTAGTTTTATTAACGTTGGTAATTTGTTTTTATATGGTTATTATTTTACCGAAATTTAGTATTTACATTGTATAATGGTTAATATTGCTCTAAATTCTCGATTCAAAATGGAATATATATTTGAGACTTCAGGGAATATTTATGAAAATTAACAATCACTCTATCTTGGTTAACAAGGGATTTTGCATTAACAAATTTGAAACAAAGGAATGGTGCGTAGTTGGATACAGTATCCGCTGGATGTTTAGTCTGGGTAGAAAGCGAGGGGGCCCCGAGTTTTATGATCAATGTTTAGGTTACGTGATTTTTGCGAGATGTAGTTTTGAGTTACCAATAATGTTGACGGGTGTTACGTCCTGGCGATCTTGCCCTCCATTAAATAACCTAGAACATAAGGAACAAACACAATTATCCACATACTTGTCCTAAACACTATGGTACTCCCAATAAGAATACGAATATGTATTAAGAACCACTACACAGAAATATTTTTTCTTATGTAGAATAAAATAGACAACGTATAAAATAATATAATTCTTTATTTTTACAAGAAACAATATGTCTTACAATACTGTTTTGCCCTAAATGGCTCAAATATAGTAATCACGCAGGTCTGCATTATAAACATAATACTACATATACTTAAGAACAAACAAAGCCCTACGTATCACATCACGAAAATATATTGTTCCACCTTAAAATCCTTAAGGCTAGGTTAAAAACACAAAATTGGGAAAAATCTTTTCGTCACCGAACATAATGCAAAAGGAGAATAATAAAGAATAAAAAACGAAATCATAATAAAAATCAATCTCCTTAAAAACGCTTAAAACCAGGTTAAAATAGAACTTTTCACAGTTTAACTTTTCCAATATTGAACGGCACATTCAGTAGTAAATAATGCCCCAAACACTATATTTTTACAACCAACCGATCATGTTAAAGTTACTTTATATATACTTAAAATCAGGTTAAAATAAGTACGTCGATCCGCCATATTGAAGAGGAAAAAATCCCGATTCCTACTATACCTTTCCCATAATTTTAAAACAATTAGAACCATTTAGTTTCGATTTGTGAAAAGAAGAGATACTTGCTTCGACCTCCTATGACGTCATGTTCTCCTGATACACCTGTTCTTAGTCGCGACCCGCGAAATTCGTTTCCCTTAAAACCAAAAATCGTACCGCGGTCCCGCGAGTGTCAAAATTTCTTTAAAAATATATTCTTTTATGTAGACCCAACTCGCGGCACCGGCGGCCATTGGTTTCTCCCAAAAACTCAAAAAACCTGCAAATCCGCGGATACCCCGCGTTACCATATACCTATAGCGTACCCTCTTGCAAGCTTAACCTAAGGAGGCCGCCATAGTGGTTTCGGGCCGCCAAGATGGCTAACAGCCGCCATATTGGAATCTCGCTAATATCGTAGAATCTTCCGGGAACCCCTGTGGTCCTGTAGGCCGCCATGACACATCCCATAGGCATCCCTTTTCATCCCAGTATATGCATCCTTACGGGGGGCCCGCCATGATAGTTCCCCAATATTTCAGTGCACTTGCACTTAGACTTGGCTCCACGTGCAGCCGCCATGACAGTCGCCACGAGGCGCACGGTCACCATCAAAATCACGTCCCGTCAATATCCCGTGCGGAAAACTGATAGGGCATCCCTAATAAAAATAAGGGCCTTTCAGGGCTTTCCTAGTGCTTTCCCTAGTAGGGATTTCCACAATGGGCCCAGACTTGGCCATTATCGGGATAAACTTGTAGGGATTTCCACAATAGGCCCCGCCTTGGACATTATAGGGATAAACCTGTAGGGATTTCCACAAAAAGACCCGACTTGGCCATTATAGAGATAAATCTGTAAGGATTTCCACAATAGGCCCAGACTAGGCCAGTATAGGGATAAACAAGTAGGGATCTCCAGAATAGGCCCAGATCTGACTATTATAGCGATAAACCAGTATAAATAGCTTAGGCTACATGGTTGATGGTATTTCAATTATTCAAATCGATTATATAAATCGATCGAATAATATTATCGAACGCAAATTGGGAAAAAGCGTGAGGGCATTAGCAAATAAAAAATCAACGATGAACACAAATATGCAGACAAACATCAGACAGTATTTATTTATCAAATTGAAGAAACCTTTTACATAGGTACAAACAATTACTCATGGTTTCACTCATACATGGAGTAATGCTAGCGCATAAGTGTGAACAGTCCCAACCGATTTTCTCGACATTTTTATAGCAACTAATTTCCGCTCAGTACTCATCACAGGAAAAATTATTTCTTCTGAAGACTTCGCTGATATTTCCCATTCATAAACTTTATCTGACTGTGTAGGATAAGTAAATGAATTGGTCTTTGTTTTCCAGATGTTTCCCTCAATGGCAATAGATTCTAGTGATTCAGTAGACCCACATATTTTTTTTATTTCTACTATACATCCATTCCTTAAAATGGATTTTTTTTTGTATTAACTTTGTCATGGCAGTTTGTCATAAAGGCTCACATGCAAATACGCAATCACATTTCTACGCGCGCACACATACATACACATATACTCACGCCCACACCTATGCACATGAACAATTACATAAAAACAAATACAGATATACCCTGACGCGTTTAACATACACGTATATCCACTGATACGGATATTTTATGGCGCTGAAATGGTTATGATGAGGCGCCGTTGAGGCATTTTCAGGGCGCTAAAATGGTTTTGGTGAAGCGCCATCGAGGCAACTTATAAGGCCCCGGTCATTGCGCCTTTAATGGCCCTTGTTGACAAAGTGTGACCGGCCGCTAACGGCCCTCACGTGGCTTCCAGATTAGGGCCCGAATAAAGTTAGGGGAATATTATTGGGGCCCGATCACAGCCCCAACTCAATTTCCGCACGGGATTATTGGTAACTCAAAACTACATCTCGCAAAAATCACCTAACCTAAACATTGATAATAAAACTCGGGCCCACCTCGCTATCTACCCCGACTAAACATCCGGCAGATACTGTAACCAACTACGCACCATTCCTTTATTCCAAATTTGTTAATGCAAAATCCCTTGTTAACCAAGATAGAGTAATTGTTAATTTTCATAAATGTTCCCTGAAGTCTCAAATATATATTCCATTTTGAATCGAGAATTTAGAGCAATATTAACCATTATACAATGTTAATACTAAATTTCGGTAAAAGAATAACCATATAAAAACAAATTACCAACGTTAATAAAACTACTAACCTAAGCGCAACATATCCTAATGCGCACCGCTAACTTGAATAGATATATAATAAGATATTTTAATAAAATGTTTTACGCACAAGTATACTTATATATACCCCGATATTTTCTTTAAGTTTTATAACATTATAACAACTAATAAATCATATACGAAATACTTACCCGCCGTGTAAGGAAATAACAGGAACGTAACAATCAAATTGTATTTAATATTTACAAGACTTGTATAACAAAATTATAAATTAAGCAATCAGGACAGGTTGCGAAATGATGAAATGTTTATTGTAAAATCACATGCACGAATACGAACAATATGGACTAATGTAATAAATTGTAAAGCTCATGGTAAATTAATTAGAATTAATTTATCAAGAGCTCCATTCGATCCTGTAAGAAGAAAAGAGAAAGACGCCGGTACTCCATACCGTCCCATAAGAGTAAGGGGGAAGGAAGGATGCCTACGTCACAACAGCGCTCACTTCCCCGACGCTGGATGCTGCCCCACCAAGATGGCCGCCGCTTCCACTGGAGAAGTTTATAAGAGAAGGGGTGCCTCTCCTTCACTAGTTCTCCGGTCTCTCCACCAGTCAGTCGCGCTTCTCCGTTCGTCGGATCCGCACGCTGGAAAATCGGCTCTTGTAATTCTTAAATCTTCGATTCTTTTCGGGTAACAGTTATACCTTTTTTGATTTTTATACGAATATTCATTTCGTACGTTTATTTTCATTATATCCAATCTATTCTCTACGATTTAATTCATTTTTGAAGTTGTAACAATATATCGATAATCTCCAAAAGTGATCATCGTCTCGTGTTAATTTATTGTGTTAAACCTGAATTCCTCGATTTATGAAAAAGTGTCACTTATCGTTTTCTTCGGCATTTTTCATTCTGAATTCCCAGTATAGTCAAACAAAAAAAATACTTATCAAAGGAATTGTGCCAGTTTATCCAAAGTTTCTCTACTACTTTTTGCCTTGTGTTTTAGTGCTCCTTAGCTGAGCACGAAACCTCCCCATCCTTTTCCGGTGATTAGGTGATCTTTCGTGCTGCCTATTGGCCAAGCACGGTCACCACGATCTACCGTGCAATCTCATTCCTTAAATAAACTTCAATCCGGTGCTGCAACAATGGCACAAATTCATATCCCTTTCAGTGTTGCGAGTGTGCTGCCTAGAGGCCAAGCACCCGTGCCATAATTTGGAAACTGGCCCAATACCTGAAACAAATTATTTTGAATAAATTAGTTAACTTACTTTTTCTCTAATGCCAAGAAGACGGGCAGGTGCTCACTTTCAACGACGCCGCGCTCAGTCTAGCCGAGGCGAAACATCGGGTCGACATTCCCGCGGTGATAACAGAACTCTAGAACAACGGTTCAATCAATTACCGATTAGCGCAGGGTTGCGCATTATTTCAAATACTCTCCTCCATTCGCGAGTGTATATCTTGGACGATCGTTCGATCCGTTGCGTATCTCCGCCGTCACCTGTCAGCGATTCAGACGCATCCACGGTCGCTGCATCACCTGAACACGAAGTAACATTTCCGGTTATTTCATTCGACGTTGAATCCTGCTCTATCGTCGTCGAACCTGAAATCAGTTCTTATCCGTCTCAGTTCTCATCTGTCGTTGAGTCCTCACACAACTAGGTTCCATCCCTATCGGTGCGTGTACATCGTCTTCTAAGAGGCCTGCTGTGGAACTGCTGTCCCCGAACTCTCCATTCGGTTCGAGATAGTTCACGCCGATCGAGGAAGTTCCCTTCAGATACAGCAGCGTCCTCTTTCTCCACCCGCTACGCACCGCCGCTCGTAAGGGTAAGTTAGATTAATCTACGCTACTATCTTTTCTACTCTCTTACCCTAATTCTGCACGTTTTACATTTTATAACAATACTTACCAATTACCGATCGTGACCTGGTCCTCGTCCCCGTCGGGCGCATTCCCGACCAAAGGTAGGGCCCTTTTTCTCTCGATCCGCGTGTGTACCTGTAAAGAATAAAATCGAATTAAATTAAAATCATTGTTTTCCCATTTTCTCTCTTTTATTACTTACCCAATTCAGGACGTAACACGGGACGTGATTTTGATGATGACCGTGCGCCTCGTGGCGACTGTCATGGCGGCTGCACGTGGAGCCAAGTCTAAGTGCAAGTGCACTGAAATATTGGGGAACTATGATGGCGGGCCCCTCTTCAGGATGCATATACTGGGATGAAAAGGGATGCCTATGGGAGGTGTCATGGCGGCCTACAGGACCACAGCGGTTCCCGGAGGATTCTACGATATTAGTGAGATTCCAATATGGCGGCTGTTAACCATCTTGGCGGCCCGAAACCATCATGGCGGCCTCCTTAGGTGAAGCTTGCAAGAGGGTACGCTATATGGTAACGCGGGGTATCCGCGGATTTGCAGATTTTTTGAGTTTTTAGGAGAAAACAATGGCCGCCGGGGCCGCGAGTTGGGTCTACATGAAAGAATATATTTTTGGGGAAATTTTGACACCCGCGGGACCGCGGTACGATTTTTGGTTTTGAGGGAAACGAATTTCGCGGGTCGCGACTAAGAACAGGAGTATCAGGAGAACATGACGTCATAGAAGGTCGAAGCAAGTATCTCTTCTTTTCAAAAAACGAAATTAAATAGTTCTAATTGTTTTAAAATTATTGGAAAGTTATAGTTGGGATCGGGATTTTTTCCTCTTCAATATGGTGGATAGACGTACTCATTTTAACCTGATTTTAACTATGTGTTAAGTAACTTTAACATGATCGCTTGATTGTAAAGATATGGTGTTTAGGGCATCATTTACTACTGACTGTGCCGTTTTATATTGGAAAAGTTAAACTTTGAAAAGTTCTATTTTAACCTGGTTTTAAGCGTTGTTATGGATATTGAATTATTATTATGATTTCGTTTTTTATTCTATATTATCTTCCTTATGCATTATGTTCGGTGACAAAAAGGTTTTTCCCAATTTTGTGTTTTTAACCTAGCCTTAAGGATTTTAAGGTGGAACAATATATTTTCGTGATGTGATACGCAGGGCTTTATTTGATCTTAAGTATATGTAGTATTATGTATATATTGCAGAATTGCGTGATTACTATCTTTGAGCCATTTAGGGCAAAACAGTATTGTAAGACATATTGTTTCTTGTACAATTGAAGAATTATATTATTTTATACGGTATCTATTTTTTTCGACATAAGGAAAAATATTTCTGGGTAGTGGTTGTTAATACATATTCGTTTTCTTATTGGGAGTAACATAGTGTTTAGAGTAAGTATGTGGATAATTGTATTTGTTCCTTATGTTCTAGGTTATTTAATGGAGGGCAAGATCTAGACTAAGACGCAGCCCCACTGGATCTAGACTAAGAAGCAGCCCCACTGGATTGCGAAGGATTAGCGTGCAAACGTTCCAAGAGGACGGCGCCGACGCCCGACAATTTTCTTGATGTTGATGGTTCGAGTGGTGTGTCCGGTGGATCAAGCTCACGTGGAGATACCCTGATGTACGTATTTTCCTCTTCTTATCGTTTTTTATGAGCCTTGGCGATGAGTAAGTGAGTGATGGAATTCCAAATTGCTCCAAGTAGGGCAAAACTACATCCGTACAAGGAATGCAAGGTGTAACCCTGAATGATGGTGTCCACGGCTCCTTTGATGATTGAATAAATGGTGATGATTCCAAGGAAACCCGCGCTGACGATTCCGAATCGCTCGAAACCGTTGCAGAGTTTTGCGAGGCCGTTTGACGTTATGTGTTCCAAGGTTTTCTCGTCAATTAGGTTTTTCAGAGACACAGACCCTGGTGTGACCGGCCGACCCACGTGCAAGGTTATTTAATAGAGCAGGTCTTTCGGCAGGAAACATGATACGGTCGCGTAATTGTTCAATTTCTTGACTCGTGTAGATTCCACTAGATGCTAAGTTTCCAATAGGCTTGTATCCCCAGGTCGGAGTTGTCATCGGATGCAATGTTTGTGGTGGTGGAATTTCAATAGGTTGGGGTGCAAAACGGTACCAAACTCCATCGATGAGGTATTGCGCAGGTAGTACTGGATTACACTCGATGTGGGTGCCAGTCTTGAATAATGTCCGTGAAATTGTTGATAAAAAGAACGATTGATTTTTGTGCGTTACAGGTAGTTCCAGAAAACACTCACTAGTTCTTCGTAGGGTGCATTTTAGAGGAACGCATTTGACGATGTGGGCGACTTCGCCTGCAATGACGGCCATGTAGCCTGGTGATTTTGTGACGGCCCCAGCAAATTTTTCGGGTAAGATTGCTGCAGTTGCCAGCGCATTACGGAGGACTTGTTGCTCCAAGTTACACCTTTGAGTCAACACGTCTTTATAGAGAGCCTTGATTTGCGTTTTAATATGTTTTTCTACGTAAATAAATTTTGAATTTACGTAGGAAAATATATCCAAGTTGGTCACGAGGACCTTATGTTGCGATGCGAAGGTTTGACCATCGCGTGTTTCTAGAATGAAGAGTTTTGGATGCTCGGTCCGGATTAGGGTGTAACCACACAGCGATTTTTCGCTTCTTACGGCCAAAGCAAATGTCGTTTCTTGAGTTGATAACGGATAGACGTCTGGAGTTTGAGCAGAATTTTCGATGGTGCGCAGCTTCGTTGCCATTCCATCGTAGAGGACGTCATAACGGTTGAACAAACAGGTATCGACGGGTTCCGTTTTCCAGAATGCCTGGTTACCTTCGACATCTGTACAGGATCCCTTAGATAGTTGGCACTGAGTCGTGCTTCGTAGAATAACGCGGTCGGTCGCCATGTTGACCGACGCCTCGTAATTAGAAATCGTTATTTTGGCGGAAGCTTGGACGATGACGTTATCCCAAGTTCCAAATGGGTCGCTGTATTGCGCTCCCTTACAGGCACCTTCGCTGGAAATTGACCCGGCGAGATTGATACTGGGTGAAGTGGTGCTGTTTCTTTTTACACCAGTGACGAATGCGGCAAATCCGAGGTGTATTATTCCAGTTTCTTGAAGTGTGCGGCAACCTTTATCGTTGAGTTCGTTGGAGTAGGCCTGACGGCTATTTTGCACCACGGAGTTGTGTGAGTGCATGCCGCAATAATATAACGTACGGTCGATTTCGACCTTACATTGTATGACTTCCGTTGTCTTGAATTCCGAAAATTGTAGTAGCTGGATTCGTACCGGCATGGTGAAACGATCGGGATGTCGCATCCTCCGATGTCGTTTAGTGAGATTGTTGTGACGTTTAATGCAGGAGCGCCGCAGTCGTAACCGATGAGGCTGGTAACGACGCGGACGAAGATGGTTGCCACAATACATATTTTCGGATCCATGCTGCAACCGAGAACCAGATGTTTGGTTACAGCCTGGTGCATCTAAGTTTGTTCGTGTAAACAATGCGGGGTTTATGTTGACACATGATTTTGATATTTCCCCCGGATAATATCTCGATAATTTCGCATGGTTCAGTGTACTAGTCCCCGAATTTCCCTTTTTGGGGTTCCTTTAACATCAAAACGCGATCGCCAACCTTAAAGTGTTCTGGGTTTATGTTGCGATCGTAATATCCTTTTGATTTTTCTTTTGCTTGTTTCAGATTGTCGGATGCCAATGTTTGAACATTGTCGATTCGAGTAAATAGTTCCGCAAGGTACTCTGAATAGGATGAGTCTTGGGAATCCTCGATTTGATGAAGTGCCGATGGGTGACGTGCAAGTTTCCCGAAGATGAGTTCGTGTGGGGTGTAACCCGTACCCTCATGACGAGTCGTGTTGTACGTGTTACGTCCTAGCACTCTCGCCCTCCAAATATTCATATCTGGTACGAATTGTAATAATTATTAAGATTTTTTCCTCGCGCTGAACGCGCTCATTTATGTTTTTCTTGGGGTATATATTAATCAGAACGACCCATATATGGTCGATTTCACTCAGAAACCCCGTTAGATAAAATATTCGTAAATATATCTTTAAATTTAGCATTCGTATATCTACCCGTATACTTTAGGGACGAACAGTTCCCATAATAACTTTACCGATCAGCTTACCTGTAACCTCAGGGACGAGCACATGGGTGCTCGGATTAACTTTACAATTAGCCTCATATATACGTACATATCTGTTTGCCTGTACACTTCTGGGACACGCACATGGGTCCCCGGAGTACCATATCATAAAGTCTCATATATACATAAATATACACGTACCTGCAGGCTTTAGCGACATATACGAGAGTCCCTGGAGTCCCTCCTATAATAATTCCGCATGTCTATTTCCATGCATACTTTAGGGACATAAGTCATCGAAATAACTTTAACGAATATATATATATATATATATATATATATATACATACTGTAGGACCTCAGAGTTCTCATATACCATTTGTATACTCATATGCACACTTCGAAGGCATTGGTCCTCGGAATAACTTTAGTGAATATCTATACATGTATATATATATATATACATATACGTACTCCATACGCTTCAGGGACATATAGCCGATTCCCGGGGCAATAATCAATACATATCTACTTTCATGCACACTTCGGGGACATGAGTCCTCAAAGTGACACACACAAATATACATACATACATACATACATACATACACACACACACACACACGCACACACACACACACACACACACACACACACACACACACCCATATATATATATATATATAGTCGGTAAACTCCCGGGACATCCAAGAGAGTCTCCGGAGTACAAATATCAATATTAATACCTATACTTACATGTATAATTCGGGGACATTCACAAGTCCCCGAACTAGTATCCAACATATATATGTATATTCGTGTTGACCATAATACAATGGTCCTAGAAATAAGAAATACTGTCATATCCATATTATGTATATATTGGGGACGCGAGAGTCCTCGAATAACCCGCGAAACTGTTCCCAAGCGGTCAGCTTCATCGCGAGTATTCTCACAGACCTCCTCGGAGCTTGGTCACCACGTAGTCAGCACATCCTGCCGATAACGAAAAATAGTCATTTCATTGCTCATGTGCAAGTCGAGCAAAATAACGTTATCAGTGCTAATATTCGGTTACATGGAGACGGAGCTCGAATGCGAGGGTAATGACGCCAAGCCCTTTGTCTCAGAGACAAAGAAGGCGAGGGTACATATTGCGCTCCGAGAGCTGGCCAGTCAGTTCCGTCCGGTCTCTCCAACAGCGCGCATCGCAGAGTCGACGCTCTGAAAACCGGTACACTTATATTATTTTATTTTATATTCTTTTCGAGTTTACCCCGGTCTCTTCAACAGTGTAACTATAAGTCTCTGTAAAATCGGTATTAATTGTTCAAATCATAATAAAAGTAAAAGGAAACATAACAAGTCATACACTGCAACATATAATTTATGAAACTTATATTATTTTCTTTATTGAATGTAACTACGCTTATTTACGTGTAAAATACACAGTCGTTTATATAACATTCGATTTCTTCGCGCTATTAAAATCACGCAAAATACGGCGGCCGCGCATAAGTGTAACATTTTCCGAGCAAATAATTAAAATATATTTGGCTCTCGTTCGTGCGTGTAAACACGCAACGAACAAATCATCGTAGTGCATTTTTTTCTCTCTTTCTCTCTTCCTCTCGCTCACGCCATTTTTCCTAACGCACGTATTCGTCTCACTCATAAAATCATACCTGTCCAAAATTGGACAAATCTCGAAGTGCTTTTTATGAGGCTTGGGGAAGTTGGCGCACGAACACGCTACATCCGCTGACTCGCCGTAATCTGGCAGGTTAGCGACTGGCACGGTTAACCCGGTGCTTAGTGTTCGGACGTCGATTTCCCTCGATCTTGACATTTGTATTCGCGGCTGGCCGCCAATCGCCGTAACCGGGCGGAGGTGGGCCAGACGTAGCGAGTCGGCGGTGCCGTAATCTGTCACGCACTAGACTCGCTCAGCGAACCAAATTTAATCTCATATTAATCTGTACCTATGCGTTAGACGAATACGTGTCCCGATAAATTCGCTCAACAAGTAAAAAACCTCATCCGTCCAAAATCGGACGTATAAACAGGGTATTTTCGGAGGAATTCGGAAGGTTTGCCGCACGAACACGCCACACGCGCCGACCCGCCGTAATTCGGTAAGTCAGCGACTGGCACGGTCACACCGGTGCTTAGTGTTCGGGCGTCGGCTTGCGTTATTCTCAACATTTGTTCTCGCGGCTGGCCGCCAATCGCCGTAACCGGGCGGAGGTGGAGCCAGACGTAGTGAGTCGACGGTGCCGTAACCTGGCACGTCTTGCACTCACTCAGCGATTCACATATGTTGTATCCCCGGCTCGAGAACCCGGGTTAGGTATTCTTGGGATCGTTGCGAAATTAAGAGTTGGAACTCAAGTTCGTTGAATAGGAATATAAGTTTATTACTGGGCTGGTCTTATAATTGAATTTACAGTGAGGCGGTAGTACCTTAGGACCGAACCGTTCAAAAGCCAACCAAGGACTGCCTGTTCCCTGGTGTCTTCTCTTAATTGTCGACTCTGATTGTCGTAATTTGCCCCAGATCAAGCATCATAAGACGCTTGGTCAGGATTTGTCGCAAAGTGTCTTTTTGACGTTTGCATTTTGGCGAAAGTGTAACTCTCGCAAGGAGGGCAACAAAGTGTCACTCTCGCAGTTGCGCAAACACTTTTGTATTGCACAAGTTTGCGGACACAACATCCCTCCCCCTTAACAGATCAAATCCCTCCTGGGATTTGTTTTGCATCAATGGTCGGTCCTTCGGTTTACAAATCTCTATATCCATGTTCCCGTGTGATTATCCCATATATATAGTTATTTTTTCCTTAAAATAATTTTCGCATAATTATAATACATTCTTTTTTTTCAATACATTTTTCGTATGATCATTTTACACGGAACTCGTCGTTGATGTGTTTCGCTTGATTTTTAGTGTCAATTTGGGCACGGGCAGCTTCCTTTTTGCTGACAGTGCTTTGCTTGGTTGCGCCGGCTCGGCGCTGTTGTGGTCCTCGTCGTGGACAGGTTTCCTTGCGTGCTTTATGCGGTAATTGCATACATAGGCTATTCCGAGTATGATCGGCGCGATTGCGCTTAGTGAATAGTTACCTATTATATGTCTATATGTATTTGTATCGCTTGACTCTTTGTTTAACTTAATTTTTATGTTTTTTAGACGTTCGCTGATCCTGTTTAATTCTTTTCGATCATTTATGATTTCGTGCCGTAATACAATTTTTGTCGATGTGTGATCGAGTATGTTCGTATCTGTAGACAAGAATGATACATTATATTGCGGTAGAAAATCGGCGTATACGTTCTGTCTCATTTCGCCGACGGTTTCTAGTCTCAAACTAGGGGCGGTGACGGAACATTTTCCGTCCAAAGCCAGAGTCCCTGCACCCGTAAGGGTCGCGTACGCGGTTGGTTGTTTTCCGCAATGGATGAGAAGCGTTTCGGGCTCCGGTGCAACGTATAGCCACCTACCATGGCGTTCTAACGCAATAATTAGAGTGCTATTTATCTGAGCAACTCTTTGGTCGCAATTCGCGTATTTATCTTGAGGTGCAATGTACAATGCCACCTCGCACGATGCGCAAGTATGAGCGGGACGCGCTGCTTGTTTTGGCCGGCAATAATAATGTGACGCTATGGCTTTACAATTTTCTAAATCATTTTGTGTTGTGTGCAAGCACGATTCTGATGAGGCTTACAGCCGCTATTCGTTCATCCAATTGTTGCCGGGTGTTTTGGTCGTTGTACTGGTTGACCACCCGTTGTTTGATCTGTTTCACGAGAGCTTGTAGCACATTCTGATTGTCTTCCAAACGGATTGATGATCGATTAAAAAGATCTATTGTTGAGTTCAAAATTTGCACATTTCCCTTTAAGGCGTCTTTTACTGATTTTTGTTTTTTATTTATTTTGTTTATTTCGTTGCTAATTTCGGATGCGTCTTGTGCATCCATATTTCCTGTGATTGCTTTTATTATTCCCCCGAATCCGTCTATCAAACGTCGTCGATAACGAATTTTTTAAATTTCTGTTATGTTGTATGCGGCTTGTAGTTCGTTGTTGATTTTATCGACCATGCGAGTCGTTGTTTTTGTCGCCATATGACAGAGCAAGTTAGCCTGCAGGTCTTGAGCGCATAGGTCTACTATTTTCTTCATGGCTTCTGTGATCTGGGCTTCCTGTTCCGCTATTCTACTTAGATCCATTTTCACTGCCAGTTTCCACACGTCGCGGGTTATTGACATGGTCCCGATTTCCTCATAAAAAATTCCGGGTGAAACTGTAAACTTTTCTATCTGGTATGATTTTTTCGGCGTATCAGCTTCACCTCGGCTCGACCCCAGGGCCAGAGGTAGTATCCTGCGAAAATAATTCGCATGGTTAGATACTTCGGACCTGTCATTTTTTTTTTATTTATTTTTTTTTAATAGGGAATTTCTATAGATGTACATATAAGCCCATTATTTTATCTTTAGAATTCTTTAATTCTTTTCATTGAAGACTTTTGACTCGGGCTCGTTGCTGAGTCCTGAGTTTATTGCCCTTCCTTTTTCTGCAATTTTGCGTTTTCGTGCTTCGATCGGGTCGCTCGTTCGGTGCTTGAACGGCGACGTTTTCATTGTTACTTCGACTTTTAACTGGAATCGACGATCCATCGGTGAGTTTAACGCTTCTCTTCTTTCTTTGCATACATTTTTGCACGACTACTTTATTATAATTTTACTTTTCTTCCCCTTTTTTTCAAGATCATTATAATGGACTACTCGCGGTATGAGGGAGAAACGGTGGTCTTCGGAGCTGAGGAGGATGGTCTCGAGTTTGTTGTCGTAAGTAGAACTTTTCCGTTCTTTGGAAGAAAATGTATTCTTATTAATGTATTTTCTTTTGTTTCTTTTTTCTTTCAGACCGCTCGGACTTCTAAACGGACGCGTACCTCTTCGAAAGGGTGCTGGATAAACAGCCGCCGCTGTTTATCCAGCACGCTGTCGGAGTTCGCCGCCGTCGCGCCCGGGGCCGGGCCAATTTACTGCAGCTCTGGGCCGAGGATCCCGAAAGTCTAGAGGCCATGGAGTGGGGCTGGGAGCCGGCCGACTTGTTCGGGTTGTGTCGGCTTTTTTACGAAAGCCTGGAGGAGGGTTGGTGGCTCAGTCGGCTCACCATGTGGTGGCTGCCAGCCCTCTTTCCATCCCCGGGGTCGGAACCGGACCCCATTTGGGTGTTCGGTTGACCCGATAAGTTGCGAGAAAATACACATGTAAATAACATAAATACTGTAACAATATATTGCACTTCTTTTCTTCAAACATGTATTTGCGTTGTGCGTTTTGTTTTTCCCTTCCTCCTTTCAGGGCGTCTTGCGGGAGAGCATTCGTGGCTTCCCTTAATTATAATATTAAACCCCTTTTTTTATGCGCGTTTTCATCTTTCGCACTTCCTGTGCAATGTATATATATATATATATATATATATATATATATATATATATATATGTGTGTGTGTTTTCTTTCCATGTTATTTTTCCTCTTTTCTCTCTCTCTCTTTTTCTGATGACGGGGCTTCGTGCGGTCGGCCCGCGGGTCCCCCCGCTTTCTCCGCCCACCCGCTGGCGATCGAGACGGCTAGTGGGTGATATATTTTTTTAGGCGGTTCGCGTGCACGCGTATTTCCTTTCGTCCGCGGCCGATACGGTAGGTTTCACCTGCCTCTCGGCTTCGGACCATGTAAGGCCCTACCCATTTTGGCGTGAGCTTGGCCGACCTGCCCCTCCTCACGGTTTCGTCGTAGAGGAGGACTTTATCACCCGGGCGGTACTCTACTTCACCGGCCGTGTGATCGTAATGATGACAGTGTTAAAAAACGAATCTAACGATCGCAATAGTTCGTCTCTCCCGGGCAATCGATACCGGTCTGCTTTTTCTTCGTTCGACATAGACGAATTCTCTGGCTTTGGAGGAGTTCATTTATAAAATGTTCCGTCACTTACAGGTAGATGATCGCAAGATGCATGCTAATAGATGATCTGCCGATCGTCCTGGTCTTCGTTCCTCCCTTTCGTACTCTGCTTCTGGGTACGATTTTCCTGATTGTTGAGTCCTTCTTCCGTTGATCCTCGGGATCCGGGTTTTCTGAGATTGGCTCTGCTTGGCTGTAGCCTTTCCTCTGGATTCCTCTTCCGACTCGGTCGGGATGTCTCACTCTAGCACACGGGTAGACTCGGTCACTCGCTTATGGTGCTTGAGTGTTGTTGTGCGTGTCCACGCACAATGAACGAAACTTTTCGGCAGATCCGACCGCTGCCACCAATGTTGTATCCCGGGCTCGAGAACCCGGGATAAGTATTTTTGGGATCGTTGCGAAATTAAGAGTTGGAACTCAAGATCGTTGAATAGGAATATAAGTTTATTACTGGGCTGGTCTTATAATTGAATTTACAGTGAGTCGGTCGTACCTTAGGATCGAACCGTTCAAAAGCCAACCAAGGACTGCCTGTTCCCTGGTGTCTTCTCTTAATTGTCGACTCTGATTGTCGTAATCTGCCCCAGATCAAGCATCATAAGATGCTTGGTCAGGATGTGTCGCAAAGTGTCTTTTTGACGTTTGCATTTTGGCGAAAGTGTAACTCTCGCAAGGAGAGCAACAAAGTGTCACTCTCGCAGTTGCGCAAACACTTTTGTATGGCACAAGTTTGCGGACACAACACATAATTATAAAATCTATACATGTATATTTATATTTCGAAGCGAATGTATCCCTCATAAATTAATCCAGTCCTCGTAGTCTCCGACTGCTCCCAAAAACATCGGCATCATCGGGCCATCGCATTCGCACGAGCACCGGGTACCCGTCTGGGCAACGCCAGGTCGAGTCGAGCTGGAACATCTTTGCGATTCCTGGACAAATTCGGTCACACGGTCGAGTAGTTTTGACCCGCTACGCACCGCCGCTCTTTCTCACCAAGGTAAGCACAATTTCACGCTACTTTCTTATTTGCTTACCTGTCGCTCATGCGTCAAATTATACACCAACGACTTTACCAAGCGCCTATCCCAAGTGGGCACATTCCCGCTTAAACGTGGCGCTTTTCTTCTCCGACGGTAACTTACCGTCATATAAGTCATATGACTTAATTCATTATAATCCGTACGTTCGTGGCACACTTCCCATTCGTACATTCAAATCCTGAAAGGTAATTTAAAAGACGATTAATTATCGATCAAAAATGGGACCCACGACGTAACATACGAGAACATATCAAGGTCTATGTAATAGTCCCAATCGGAATTTTCGTTCACGTATTGTTTTAGGTCCTCCATGAGCACGTGGTGGGACCTTTCGATGGACCCATTGCTCTGTGGGTGAAATGCCGTTGTTTGATATGTTTTTATTTAAAAAAATTTCGCAATAGCTTTCATCAGACTACTGCAGAAATTGGACCCTTGGTCGGTGAGGATTGCGCGGGGAGCGCCAAATCGAGAGATGAAATTCTTCACGCATGCGTTACTGATGTCTACTGATGGTGTCCGGCTTAACGGGATAGCCAGGGAATAATTGGTGAGTAGGTCTTGTAGAGTGAGTATATACTCGTTTTTGTTTCGCGTCAAAGGGAGGGGTCCTACCATGTCCATGGCGATCTCATCGAACGTGGCCCCAGGCGTATCCGTGAGGATCATGGGTTGCTTCGTCTTAAACCTTCCAAGTTGTTTGAGTTGACAGTTACAATGTTGAATATAATCTTGGATCTGTGTTTTCATATTCTTCCAAAAGTAGTTTTCTCGGATACGCTTATAGGTTTTGCCTACACCTTTATGACCACCTATGAGTGAATCGTCTTTCTCCTTAATGATTTCCAATCGGTCTTCCTCTGAGGGAATTTGGAACAATTGTGTACTAATGATGAGGTTTATGTTTTCCTCACGAAGACACTCGTAAAGCAGATTTTTTATTTCGGCCCACGAAATGTTGCCGATGAGACTTGTTTTCGCGATGTTTATTTGGTCGAAACATGATTCACGTATGGCGTCTCGTAGTGATGCGATCATTTCGATTAAATTATCGAGTTCGAGATTTCGTGTATGTTTCCCATAACGGGCATTGCTATTATGCGTTTTGACATTTCTGTTTTTATACGTACTCGCTGGTACGTTAATTGTTCCAGTTTGGGATACAAACCCTGCGCCTGGAGATCCTTTGCGCCATTATCAATTGGTTGCCCGGTTGTGGTTACGAATATGAGGAAGTTGTCTCGTTGCATAGACAAACGATCGCGTGTTTCGCGAATTTTCAAAAGGTTTGATAAATGACGATTTTCCTCGGGAATAACAAACTGAGGATTTTCATTATCCATAATATCACTGGAAGTTGACTCGTCGTCTGATTCGTTTTCACTTATGGGTATACCTTCGATATCATTATTAATTTCCAATTCGTTCATTATGTCGCGTAGGTCGGTCAAAGCCGGTGAGACCATGGGAAAGTCTTGGGGACGATCCGGAGGTGGATCATCCGGAGGATCCATAGGACGATCCGAAGGAAGGAGAGGTGTTCCCAAACCACTTTCGCTTTCAGAAAGTTTTTCTACATTATCAAGATCGGTAAGTACCGTAGGTTGCGTTTTTTTTTCAGAATTTGTTTGTTCATTCTTGTTAAAACCCAGAAATGGTTCATTATCTTCGATAGGTGACTGTACTTGTTTACGTGCTTCTAGTTGTTTATTTTTTTCGAAACCCAAAAATGGTTCGTCATCTGAAGTTGAGTGAAGCCGTTTACGAGCAGTGCTCAATTGGCTTTTTCCTTTTTTGTCCCCCTTTTGTTTTCGTTTTATCGGGGAAAAGATTCTTTCGTCGTCTGAACTTGTGTTTTTATTTGGTGAATGCGTCACCGAGAGTACTGTTTTCGATTCGATAGGGGGATTCCGGGATAAGGCGTCAGCGTTGCTGTTAGCCCTGCCGGGTTTGTAAATGATTTTATATGTATAGTTGGCGAGACTTAGCCGCCAATGTACCAAACGGTTAGCTGGATCCTTCACGGAGTGAAGCCAGACTAGGGGCTAGTGATCCGTGACCAGCACAAACTGTTGTCCGTAAACGTCCATACGTTTACGGACAACATGAACATACGAAAGTGATTGACGCTATAAACGATTAGCGTCAAAGCGATTCGTATGGACGATTCGTCCATACGAAAGTGATTGACGCTATAAATTATTGCAAGGAGTTCCTTTTCGATGGTAGAATAGTTTTGTTCATGTTTGGTCAAAGTACGTGAAGCGTAACTTATAGGGCGGTCTTTTCCGATATCCCCTTGACTAAAAATTCTGAAAAATCCGGATACTGCAATACCGGTTCTTTACACAGGGCATTGCGAAGGGTAGTTAACGCTTGTTCTTGTGTATCGGCCCACTTGAAGGGAGTTCCCTTTTTCAAAAGGTGAGTGAGAGGCTTCGCGATGCCTGAAAAATTATCGATGAAACATCGATAGTACCCCGCAAGACCCAAACATTGTTTGATTTTCTTTTGTGTTGTTGGTTTAGGGTACTTTTGCAAAGATTCTAATTTTTTCGGGTCAGGTTTTACTCCGTTTTCGCTTATAATGTGCCCTAAATAGGCTACTTCATGTTTTACGAACTCGCACTTGTCAGGCTGGAGTTTGAGATTTGCTTGTCTCAATCTTTTTGCAAGTTTGTTAAATTTATTTTCGTGTTCACCGAGACTTTGGGCATAGATAACGATGTCGTCCAAATATACAAATAACTCGTTTCCTTGAAGTCCGGTGAGTACTTGGTCCATAAGACGTTGAAAGGTCGCTGGCGCGTTTTTTAATCCGAAGGGCATTCGGCTAAACTGATAGTGACCAAATGGAGTCGCGACTGCGGTTTTGTGTGCGTCCGCAGAATGGACTCGGATTTGGTGGAAACCGCTAGCGAGATCAAAAACGGAAAAGTATTTGGCGTTACCCAATCGATCGAGGATTTCAGTAATTTGGGATAGCGGGTAGGCATCCCCTATTGTTTTTTCATTTACATTGAGATAGTCGATGACCATTCGCCAACGTTTGTTGCCCTGGGAGTCCTCCTTTTTGGGACAATCCAGACGGGCGAACTATAAGGGGAAGTGGACGACTCAATTATTTCCCCAGAAATCAATTCACTCACTTGTTTTGTTATTTCCTCTTTATGAACGGGTGGAAAACGATATTGACGGGTGAAGATCGGCTGTTCGTCCGTCGTAATGATTCAATGGTTAATAGCGCTGGTAAATCCGAGAGGTTTTCCCGGGATGTGAAACAAGTCGACATTTTCTTTAACGAGGGAGGACACATTTTCGCGTTCCTTTCCATTCAACTGCTCTAACCGGAGCAGTGACGAGACGTCTTTTATTTCTTTTTCTTTTTCGATTTTAAGAACCCGTTTCGTTGGAGCCATAAATGCGTCTTCAAATTTTATTTGTTCGTTCCGAAATTCGGGAAACGGACAAGAAATTAATGACTCCTCCTCAACCCCCTTGGACTCCTTATGACCACCTGACGGTGCGAAGGATAATTCCATATCGGTACTGGATTTGACCTCTTGAATGGTTACTGTAGGTATGTACCAGGCCAAGCCATCCTCCGTGGAATTATGCGCCATTAAGTGAGCAATTCCATTTTTTACCGCAACGAGTGCTTCGCCTACAAATATTCCATCTCCAAAGTGGAGCCTTGGAATGTAACCCTCTTTTACCTCGGGGATTCGTACTTTGGCAAAGCATACACATTTCGAGCGTTTGGGAATGGAAATTGTCTCCTTTGAAATAAAAGGGATCACGTGATCCTTATAACACAACTGTAAATTTTTCCAGTCGACAAGGGCCTCATTTTTTGCCAAAAACTCAATGCCAGTAAGGGCATTTTGTTCAATAGGGAACCAGTCGTGTACGACGTGGAATTCCGCAAGTGTATCATTGATATTCAAGTAAACTGATCCCAAAGTTTGCACTGGGGCGTTGGAGATGCCCTTAAGGTTCAAAATATTTTCACCTTTAATGTTTGCGTTAACTACATGATTTTTTACGAGGTTAACGTCCGATCCAGAGTCAATCGAAAATTCAGTTAGTCCCGATAGTTGGGGACAGTCCAAGTAAACTGACGGAGCAGTATCGTGTTCAGTTAGGCGGACCCTGACGGTTCGCACGGCAGTGCCTCTATGGTTCTTACAGGGCGCTTCTGGTGAATTTCGTCCCGAGCGGAGGCCTTGACCACGGGGCCCAAGTTTTTTGGATTGGGTTGGGCTCTGTTCCGTTCATCGTTTTGTTTTTTATAGCACATAGGCTCGGAGTGTCCCGGTTTTTGGCAATATGCAGAAGGAGGGCGCGATCTGTTATCGCGCTTGTTGTTTGGTTGGGACGCATTATTATTGTCGTTTTTCGGCTTAAATTGAGGGCCTTTGGCGGGCCTCTTTTCAGGAAATTTTTGCCAGCAATTCTCTGAAGGATGAGGCTACAATGAGAACAGGCTGGTCTCTCGGACGGAGAGAGAGTTTTTACCTGTGCGATACTTGGTTTGTTATCGGGCCGGAATTGTGAACGATCGCGGCTCATTTTTTTTTCAACTTTTATGGCTTTACTGTAGGCGTCCTCTAGGTCCAGATAGCCTTCAAGTTTTAATCTCATTCGAAAATGGGGGGAAGCCCCTTAGTAAAACAGTCAAATGTGTCATTGTCCAAAGTGTCGTAATGATCAGAACAAATGAAACCGTGGTTATCGAGTTCGGCCTCTTTGATGGCCATATGCAAATCTTTTATGCGACTGATGTAATCGATTATGTGTTCGGACTTCGGTTAGATTCGAGATTGGGTGTGAACATATCCCTGGCCCGTTTGCAAGATCTAATGAAACGTAGCACCTGAATATTGCACCCGTTAAAAATTGGCAGACTCTAATGCGTCTTTAAATTTTTTATTTTGGTTACGCGGAACCTGGTTCGAATGATTTTCATTGAAGTAGATGGTTGGTTCCGGACGTATTGAATTTGGAGGTGGCGAGCAATTTTGACCGTTCCTCTCATTTCTAATTTCGGTGATTTCGGTACGAAGGTTTCCCATCTGGGAGACCAGAGTGGACAGGAGCCCTTGGAGGGCCGAAAGTTGTTCGGTAGATAAATTTGAAGGTTCGGGAGAGGAAGCCGTCTCCTGTTGACGTGCCTCGAGGGCCTTGAGTTTTTTTTGAGTTTCTTGATCTTTTTCCATAAGGGATTTTTCTTGTTCGCGTAAAAGTTCTTGTTTTTTGTCCAATTGCTCAGATAGAATACGAAGTTCTTCTTCGTTTAGTTGGCGAGATTTGGATCTAGTCGCCATTTTGAAAAAAATACTTATTTGTCAAATAAATTTAATGTTTCGTTATTATTTTATTATCACAAAACAAAAAATGAAAGGGAAAGATGCTGATTTTTTGTTTGAAACGTTTACTATTATTTTTTTTCTCTTAAGAGAAATGATTTAAGTATTTAATAGTTTTCGAAATTATTTGATGGTTGCTAGAGAGGGAGCAAAGATTTTTAAAGAACATATATATATAACAATAAAACAATATATAAAGATAAAAATATCTTTTCTTTTATTTCAAAATTTATTTGCTATTCAAAATTATTATTTCAATTTCTTATCAACCGAAGTGTTGGTCTAGTGGTTAGCGTGCTTGCCTCTGAAATCAACACATCGGCAGGTCGCGGGTTCGAATCACCGTCTCGTAGTTTCGGAGGGAAATAAAAACACCAGGCGTGACATAGCTCCAGTTCTACACGGGTGTCGTACACACGGACCGGTACGTGTGTGTGTGTCGGGTGTGTATTGCTGTAGCCTGTGAGCTATTTCTCGACGAAACGCGACTAGCTCCGAGGCTGGCAAGCGAACTCGTGACCGGCTGTATTGGTATAGGTTTTCCGCAGTTTCCCTATACCCATGACAGAAAATGTCATGGTGAATGCGATCCAGAGGGGGAAGTCGGCTGCGGCCGCAAGGTGGGGGTCGATTAGGGATGTGGATTGGAGAAAATGGTGGGAAATGTATAAAGGGGAAATCCCTGTACATGGAAACTACAATTAGCGAAGCGTTCGCCGTAGCAGATACGAATATTTAAATTTCTTCAATTGATTGTAAAATTTTTAGTGTTACAGAAAAGGACTTTAGTTTACCGATGTGACTTAGTGGTATCCCACCGCTGCCACCAG
Organism: Ophion ellenae; assembly: GCA_963210295.1. Classification (NCBI taxonomy): domain Eukaryota; kingdom Metazoa; phylum Arthropoda; class Insecta; order Hymenoptera; family Ichneumonidae; genus Ophion; species Ophion ellenae. The sequence continues at coordinate 9,457,317 of OY723394.1, forward strand.
AAATTTTCAATCCTGTTAGGTCCTGAATTGGGTAAGTAGTCCCCGCCCGACGGGGACGAGGACCAGGTCACAATCGGTAATTGGTAAGTATATTAATCACCTGAGATTTTACGTGCTGTCTCCGCCTCCCGGCTTACAACACGGGCCCCGCGACCTCGGGGTCGGAGAACGCCGACCACCACGGCTCGCACGTACACGACGCGCTTACCTCCCAGTTCACGTTGGGAGGCAGATCCCAACGCAACTACTGGTCAAGCCGAGTGACTTTCCAACACTCTGACAACTCTGCAGGTTGCCGCCCGAGTTAATAAAAACGCAACTCACACGTCGGGTGTACGTAACTGCCCTGACCAGCATGCGGCCTAACCACTGCCACCACGGAGCCAACCACAATCGGCTAGTGACCGCCCCGTAGGACGGCGGGCAAACTAGCCCCCATGGTACCATTCTTGATCATTGGTCGGATCCTCGTGACTACGATTTCTCGCACCACTACCAATTGAAATGTCCTTGCCCACTTCGAAATTGGTCACCCAGCGCTTCGGTAGGGCGGTGTCGCTACTCACCGCGTACCCGGGCCGTCGCGGGCCTTCACAGGTACGTACCTGCCGGAAATTGGTAAGTATAGTTGTAAAATGTAGAAAGTGCAAAATTAGAGTAAGAGAGTAGAAAAGATAGTAGCGTAAATTAATCTAACTTACCCTCACGAGCGGCGGTGCGTAGCGGGTGGAGGAAGAGGACGCTGCTGTATCTGAAGGGAACTTCCTCGATCGGTGTGAACTATCTCGAACCGAATGGAGATTTCGGGGACAGCAAGTTCCACAGCAGGCCTCTTAGAAGACGATGTACACGCACCCATAGGGATGGAACCTAGGTGTGTGAGGACTCAACGACAGATGTAGAATCAGCAACAGGTGAGTCCGTGATGTAAGAACTGATTTCAGGTTCGACGATGATAGAGCAGGATTCAACGTCGAATGAAATAACCGGAAATGTTACTTCGTGTTCAGGTCATGCAGCGACCATGGATGCGTCTGAATCGCTGACAGGTGACGGCGGAGATACGCGACGGATCGAACGATCGTCCAAGATATACACTCGCGAATGAAGGAGAGTATTTGAAATAACGCGCAATCTTGCGCTAATCGGTAATTGATTGAACCGTTGTTCTAGAGTTCTGTTATCACCGCGGGAATGTCGACCCGATGTTTCGCCTCGGCTAGACTGAGCGCGGCGTCGTTGAAAGTGAGCACCTGCACGTCTTCTTGGCATTAGAGAAAAAGTAAGTTAACTAATTAATTCAAAATAATTTGTTTCAGTTATTGACCCAGTTTCCAAATTATGGCACGGGTGCTTGGCCTCAAGGCAGCACACTCGCAGCACTGAAAGGGATATAAATTCGTGCCAATGTAGTAGCACCGAATTCAAGTTTATTTGAGGAATGAGATTGCGCGGTAGATCGTGGTGACCGTGCTTGGCCACTAGGCAGCACGAAAGATCACCTAATCATCGGAAAAGGATGGGGACGTTTCGTGCTCAGCTAAGGAGCACTAAAACACAAGGCAAAAAGTAGTAGAGAAACTTTGGATAAACTGGCACAATTCCTTTGACAAGTATTTTTTGAATATACTGGGAATTCAGAATGAAAAATGCCGAAGAAAACGATAAGTGACACTTTTGTTTAAATCGAGGAATTCAGGTTTAACACGATAAATTAACACGAGACGATGATCACCTTTGGCGATTATCGATATATTGTTGCAACTTTAAAAATGAATTAAATCGTAGAAAATAGATTGGATATAATGAAAATAAACGTACGAAATGAATATTCGTATAAAAATCAAAAAGGGTATAACTGTTACCCGAAAAGAATTAAAGATTCAAGAATTACACGAGCCGATTTTCCAGCGTGCGGGTCCGACGAATGGAGAAGCGCGACGGACTGGTGGAGAGACCGGAAAACTAGTGAAGGAGAGGTACCCCTTCTTTTATATACTTCACGATTGGAGGCGGCGGCCATCTTGGTGGGGCCAGCATCCAGCGTCGGGGAAGTGAGCGCTGTTGTGACGTAGGCATCCTTCCTTCTCCCTCACTCTTATGCGACGGTATGGAGTACCGGCGTCTTTCTCTTTTCATCTTACAGGATCGAATGGAGCTCTTGATAAATTAATTCTTATTAATTCACCATGTGCTTTACAATTTATTACATTAGTCCATATTGTTCGTATTCGTGCATGCGATTTTACAATAAACATTTCATAATTTCGCAACCTGTCCTAATTGCTTAATTTATAATTTTTGTTATACAAGTCTTGTCAATATTAAATATAATGTGATTGTTACGTTCCTGTTATTTCCTTACACGGCGGGTAAGTATTTCGTATATGATTTATTAGTTGTTATAATGTTATAAAACTTGAAGAAAATATCGGGGTATATATAAGTATACTTGTGCGTAAAACATTTTATTAAAATATCTTATTAAATATCTATTCAAGTTCGCGGTGCGCATTAGGATATGTTGCGCTTAGGTTAGTAGTTTTATTAACGTTGGTAATTTGTTTTTATATGGTTATTCTTTTACCGAAATTTAGTATTAACATTGTATAATGGTTAATATTGCTCTAAATTCTCGATTCAAAAGGGAATATATATTTGAGACTTCAGGGAACATTTATGAAAATTAACAATTACTCTATCTTGGTTAACAAGGGATTTTGCATTAACAAATTTGGAACAAAGGAATGGTGCGTAGTTGGTTACAGTATCCACCGGATGTTTAGTCTGGGTAGATAGCGAAGTGGTCCCGAGTTTTATTATCAATGTTTAGGTTACGTGATTTTTGCGAAATGTAGTTTTGAGTTACCAATAATATTGACGGGACGTGATTTTGATGGTGACCGTGCGCCTCGTGGCGACTGTCATGGCGGCTGCACGTGGAGCCAAGTCTAAGTGCAAGTGCACTGAAATATTGGGGAACTATCATGGCGGGCCCCCCTTAAGGATGCATATCCTGGGATGAAAAGGGATGCCTATGGGAGGTGTCATGGCGGCCTACAGGACCACAGGGGTTCCCGGAGGATTCTATGATATTAGCGAGATTTCAATATGGCGGCTGTTAGCCATCTTGGCGGCCCGAAACCATCATGTCGGCCTCCTTAGGTGAAGCTTGCAAGAGGGTACGCTATAGGTATATGGTAACGCGGGGTATCCGCGGATTTGCAGGTTTTTTGAGTTTTTGGGAGAAAACAATGGCCCCCTGGGCCGAGAGTTGGGTCTACATGAAAGAATATATTTTGGGGAAATTTTGACACCCGCGGGACCGGGGTACGATTTTTGGTTTTGAGGGAAACGAATTTCGCGGGTCGCGACTAAGAACAGGAGTGTCAGCAGGTCATGACGTCATAGGAGGTCGAAGCAAGTATCTCTTATTTTCAAAAATCGAAATTAAATAGTTCTAATTGTTTTAAAATTATTGGAAAGCTATAGTTGGGATCGGGATTTTTTTCTCTTCAATATGCCGGATAGACGTAGTCATTGTAACCTGATTTTAACTATGTTTTAAGTAACTTTAACATGATCGGTTGGTTGTAAAAATATGGTATTTGGGGCATTATTTACTACTGAATGTGCCGTTTAATATTGGAAAAGTTAAACTTTGAAAAGTTCTATTTTAACCTGGTTTTAAGCGTTTTTAAGGAGATTTAATTATTATTGTGATTTCGTTTTTTATTCTTTATTATCCTTCTTTTGCATTATGTTCGGTGACAAAAAGGTTTTTCCCAATTTTGTGTTTTTATCCTAGCCTTAAGGATTTTAAGGTGGAACAATATATTTTCGTGATGTGAGACGTAGGGCTTTATTTGTTCTTAAGTATATGTAGTATTATGTATATAATGCAGAATTGCGTGATTGATATATTTGAGCCATTTAGGACAAAAAAGTATTGTAAGACATATTGTTTCTTGTACAAATAAAGAATTACATTATACGTTGTCTATTTTATTCTACATAAGAAAAAATATTTCTGGGTAGTGGTTGTTAATACATATTCGTATTCTTAATAAGAGTAACATAGTGGTTAGAGTAAGTATGTGGATACATGTGTTTGTTCCTTATGTTCTAGGTTATTTAATGGAGGGCAAGATCGCCAGGACGTAACAATATCCGTAATAACATGGTCATTATAGTCGTGTTTGAGATTCATATAATCCTGCTTGAAAAGCACCAAGAAATTTGCATTATCTCTCACGAGATGTTTGGGGATACGGGTGTATGTTTGACAAAGATAAAAACTATCAACAATCTCATGGCGTCCCATGCAAAAAAGGCCCGAACATTATCCTGCTTTTCGCATGCTATGTCATCAAAAATGAATATAGAGTTGGATCGTGCATCACTCGGTCCTATCACTTGTTGATGCGCCTCGAATGGATGATATTCAACTCTACTCACAGGTTCGAGTAGGTGTTCGAGCAACTTATACTTTGGCTGCTTGAGCGATTTGGAATAAAAGTAAATGTTCGCAAATCTCCAACCATTCGGATGGATGATGAGAGTAAGCAAAGCGTTGGTTTTCCCACAATTTGATGGACCGCAAAACAGTGCCCGTATGCTATCCGGCAATAAATTCCCATGACGTTTCTTTTTCCCTCCGCGGTCTTCGACAAACTCGTCGAAATTTATCACGGGAATTCCGCCTCCGATAGTTTGCTTCCTGGACGTCATCTCACACACGACTAACGGCGAAATCGTATGAAAAGGCTTCTTATAGGGATTATCCGTCAGTCTCGTATTGTCTTTAGACATGATTGTGCATGGGAAGAGTGGTAAAGGTTTGGTCAACCACCTAATCAACAAACTCCCCGTTGGACTACATTTGCCTGGATATCAGTATTGTGGACCAGGTACAAAGTTGGTTAAGCGTTTTGCTCGTGGTGATCCGGGCATTAATCCATTGGATACGGCTTGCAAACAACACGATATTGCGTATTCGAAAAGTCCGGATAATCTTGAGGCGAGACATTCGGCGGATAAAGTGTTGGCTGAACAGGCTAGGCAACGTGTTACCGCAAGAAACGCTAGTGTCGGTGAAAAAGCCAGTGCTTGGGGTGTGGCAAATATTATGAAGACAAAGAGAAAATTTGGCATGGGAATGAAGGCCCGCAAGGGTGGCGTTTGTTTAAAAAAGATAATTGGCGCTGCAAAGAAGACACTGATTCAAAGTAATGATCCGCATAAGATCATCAAATCAGCTCTAAAGGGTGCTCGTGCAGCGGTAAAGTTGCAAGGTGGTAAAGTGCGCACATCTCGGGTTCTACCTGTACCCCATAAAATTGGTGGTTTATTGCCCTTCCTCGAGCTCATTTTTGCTGGTCTTAGCGCTGCGGGTGCTTTATCGGATGGTGCGGCTAGTATAGTTAAAGCTGTAAATGCTGCTCAAGCAGCTAAACGTGAATTGGATGAAAGTATGCGTCATAATCGGACAATTGAAGCAACTGCATTAGGTCGGGGTCTACATCTGAAACCGTATAAGCAGGGATGGGGCCTCCATATCAAGCCAAAAAACTAGAAGTAACGCTACCTCACCGACCCCTCACCGACCACGACCTACTCAAATATGCAAAAATCCTAAAGATTTCACATTTTCGCGGAGTTTACATGCGCGACACATTGCCAGCGAGCGGACCTCTCAAATGTGAAGCAGCAATTGTAAATTTGGATGAAAATGTCGGTCCTGGCACGCATTGGGTCGCTTACAAAAAGACCGGATCGAATGTCATGTACTTTGATTGTTTCGGCAATGTTTCACCACCATCTGAGCTCATGAGATATTTCCGGGTCGGTAGCGTTAATCATAATTATACTAGATATCAGGAATATGATACGATTGAATATGGACGATTGTGTCTCAAGTTTCTATGTCGGCAGCTGCAGCACAAAGACAAATATACAAATATACACGACAAATGAGACGTTTCGCGATTTTAGCGAAAGCCTTTTTTTCGTTTTCGGGGATTCGTGTACGCGAATATCCCGGAAAACGAAGGAACACGGCGATCAACTTGCCGTGTGATAAAAATAGGGTTTTCCCGTAGCCTCCTGAAGGACGATGTACGAATTTGGTGCCACGAATGATAAAGAGGATTTTAGGTGTTCTTTTGGGAGATGCCTCAGTGGTTTTGAGGGTCTCAGAGACGCCTATTATAATCCGTCATCATCGGCATTTGGTATTTCGGATTATTATGAGATGAAATTGGGTGACGGTAACAAAGAGTATGTTAGTGTGTTAATCGGTGGATTTTAGTGTGGTTAGTCCGGTGTGGTGACGTTTTACACGGAGCTGGAGCGGTCGGCGAGAAGCGCTATGGTCGTGGAGCGACAAGGATGGTAAGAATCCGGTGAGGTCGCACACGATGTTTAGAGGCGCTGACTCTCTCTCATGCTCTTTCTCTCTCTCACTTGCGCTCACACAGAGGTATTGTTGAAGCAGCAGGATGGGAAGGTGCGAGGTCTATCTGCGCGCGAGGTTTAGAGGCGCTGATTCTCTCACTCATGCTTTCTCTCTTGCTCGCACTCGCACAGTCCGCGAGCGTCGTCGTGTACGCGTGTGGCCGAATCGGGATCGCTTCTGGAATCAGAAGGCGACACCATTCTATTGACAATTATTGTAGATATGAGGCGTTATTTCCGGTTGGCACGTTGCCAAATGCAACTAAACGCACGGGTGCCACGCCGTGTCGCTCACGCGCTAGAGAATCTAGCGTTCTAATAATGTGCGAGCTCGAAGGAGAATTGTTCTCTCCGAGTGCACATAGCGGGGCCGTCCGGAAGGGACGGCTGACCTCCTCGGTGCCAAGCGAGGAGGACCAAAAACCAGTGAAGCTGGTTGTAAAATTTCCTCGTGTGCAGCGAAGTGCGATCGGCACTTCACGGACTGCACACTTCGAGTCTATGTGAGTGAAAAGCTGCGTGGCGATCGATCGTCCTAATGACTATCGATCGGATGTTGTCTGATTTTCCCTAGCTTGCAATCACCACGACGACTCTTTTTCCGAGGTCGGACTTCCAGCGCAATGCTGGGGCTTCCCAAGGAAATAGAGTATCTAACCCGAAGCTGAGGTCGTTCTAGGATGGGACCAGGGCTACGGCAGCGTTGCCTCCTTCCGATGATCCGAGGTTTCGGATGCTGGTGACTCCACGTAATAAAGTTGAATTTGCGACAGAGTGCCGCTCCGGCTTGCGCACGCCCTTAAATAGCCCCAGGCCCGTCAGGAGAAATTCCATTTCTCTTGCGGATCCGGAGGGCTAGGTGGGAAATCGCGCCACCGTGGAATACTGCGATGGTGGGGTGGCAGCGTTTGTAATTTTGAGGACGCATGCATACTATAGCCAATTTGAGGGATAAAATATATCCGATACTTCCTCTCTAGGGTATCAGGCGCACATTCGGTGTGAGGAGGCGTCACGATGAATTCGGGTCGCACTCTTAGATGGATGGGAGTGGTTGAAGCACAGGTGCCGTGATATGTGCTAATATAGGCGGGCCTCCCGCGAGTCCGCGGTGGTCTTGCTCCTCGCTCTGGGCGGAGCCCTTTGCTTGGGCTTGCCCCAATTCTTGGCGCGAGTGACCCGCCCGGCCGGCGGCATGGCCGATCGCTACGTGCTGGTCAGAATATGCTGGTATCCGGTAAAGGGTCAGATTCTATCATATTCTGAGTGATGGTGGCTTACCTGTATAGCCGAACCGTCACATATATAGGGGGGAAATGACGTGGGGAATTCAGTTGTCAATTTACCAGCATCATGGATGGAAGTTTAACATTGACCATATCTGGCTCATCGTCCATACTCGAGGCGCAATACTCTCCCCCCATCGAACTCTCGCTACACAAAAATTATACTCTCGGCCTCGTGGAATTGTTAACCGTCAATTATATTCCCAATGTCGACGTTGACCACGATAAACTGTACGTGGGAGATGAGGTGTTGACGATACCTACGGGCAGTTATGAAATAGAGGATATTGAGACGTTTGTACAAGCAGAGCTCTTGCGTAAAAACATCAGCATCCGCATTAAACCTAACATGAACGCGCTACGCAGTGAGATCGAGTGTGATCATAATGTACATTTTTAGCCAAAAGATTGTATTGGGCATCTACTGGGCTTCTCCGCACGCAAATTGGAAGCCAATAAAAGATAAGAATCCGATCGTCCAGTAGCCATTCTCAATGTGAACGCCCTACGCGTTGAGTGCAACATTACCGCTGGTGCCTATATTAGCGGACAAAAAGTACACACAATTTACGATTTTTTTCCATCTGTGCCACCGGGCTATAAGACCATTGAAGTTCCCTCCCACGTAATTTATCTGCCAATCACGAGCCGAACAATTGACACGATACAGCTTCGCATAGTGGATCAAGACGGTGATTTGGTAAATTTCCGCGGTGAAGTGACACCATACGCCTGCATATAAAGTCGTGATGGGCATTGTTTTCAACAGATCTTCCAATAACAATAAACGGTTATGGATAAAAACAGTCAGTCGTCGACCAGCGCCCAAAGAGCTAACACCTCAAAACGTGCTACTCTTGAAGAATTTGGGTCTCAAAGTGCGTGGCGAAAGCGTGTAAAAAATTATTTAGTCTGTGCTCTGTGCATCTGTTGCGTGAAATGGAAGAAGAAATTGTAAACATTCAGGCGCCCGTGGTCTTTGATGAATTCATCGTCCATTGTGAGATTCACGCTCATCAGCCATATGCATCTTCAACCTTCAATAACAGCGATGAAGTCCGTATTGCCATCCAACATCAAGACCTCTCCATCCTGCCGAGCAAGAGTTCCCTACACATATGTGGGAAATTATCAAAGTGTGACGGGGCGCCAACCACTGCTACAAGTCTCATCAACAATGCCATTTGTCATTTGTTTGAGGAAGTGCGATACGAGTTGAATGCCATAGAAATCGATCGTAATAAGAATGTCGGCATTACGAGTGTAATTAAGGGATATTCATCTCTCTCACCGGCCAAAAGTTCTATGCTCAAGAACACTGGATGGCTCCATGTCGAAGAGACCAAGCAGATTGTAGATGTATCGGGAAACTTTGATGTCTGTATACCGCTCAGCATGCTCCTCGGATTTGCCGAAGATTATCGGAAAATTGTCGTAAATGCCAAGCACGAGTTGATTCTCACGAGATCAAAGACCGACGACAATGCCATTGTACAAACAGCGCCCGCAGACTACAAGCTCGCATTGCATAAAATAGAATAGCTCGTGGTGTATGTGACAGTGTCGGATCAGCGAAAAATTCAACTGTTAAAGTTTTTCGCTAAAGACGCACCAATCTCTATGAGTTTCCGAACATGGGAACTGTATGAATAACCATCGCTGCCTGCCACCTCCAAGCGATGTCAAACTATACCTCAACTCGCACTGTTATCCATATGGAAATTTGAATTTGAACATTGATCAAAATCAATATGCTCTTCTCTAAGCGATGTATGCGAATTTTCAACCGACCTGTTACAACAAAGAGGCTGGACCATGGCTGAGTAGAATGGAATTTTTAGAGAAAGCCCCCCTCGTTGTCATTGACTGCTCAAAACAAAACGATTCGCTCAAGTCCGGTCCTGTTTATGTGCGCCTTGAGTTTGAATTGAAAAACAATATTCCGCCACAAACCTCAGCGTACTGTATGATCCTCCATGATCGTATTGTCAAGTACAATCCAATCAGTGGTGGAGTCAAAAAATTGGTATAAAATCATGCCGATGATTCGCCTCCACTTCAGTCAACATGGAGCTTATCGTCGACGTGCAAGGGATCAAGAGACCTGTCAACGCATTTGTCCTAAAGGAGATGTCCATCGTCAAACTTAATGAGAATAACGCTGAACCGCTGACATTCTTCGTCGATGCACCATTCGCCTGGGACGCTTTACCGGCCAAGTACAAAATGACAAACAAGTGGCTGGAACGCAATTATCATGGAATGGATCGATGCCAAAGGATTCGAGAAGTGCTCATGGCTATCGAGATTCACAGATTCAGCAACAAAAGTCATCGATCTGGAGACTCTGGACTGTCCATCACTGCAGAAGTGGCCGAAAATCGCGAACGTTGAATGTCCCCATCATTCCTTCAATACAAAATACAGTTGCGCCAAAGCGAATGTAAAGTCGTTGAAAAGCTGGCTCGCTGTGTATGAAGCGTTGTGTGAGCGAGGGATTTTTTTAAAATGAATACAAACATTTTGAACAAATATCGCCATTTATTTCCTATATCTACGGCGAACACAGTTTGACGACAATTTTTTTTTACATTATATTCGACGAAAAAGTTTTTTTTGTACATTTTTACATAGCACTAAGCGTTGAAAACTCTAAGATGATGACTGTGATGCAAACAGTCGTTGCACTCTACGATGGTGACGATGCCAGCCACCGCTGAACTCGTTGTTTCCACCGGGCCTTCACGAGCGTTCTTTTCCACCATACACAGACTCGAGCGTTGAAAACTCTACGATGATAATGACTGTGATGCAAACAGTCCTTGCACTCTACGATGGTGATAATGCTGGCTTCTGTTGAACTCGTTGTTTCCACCGGGCCTTCACGAGCGTTCTTTTCCACCATACTCAGACTCGATGGAACTCGACGCTGTTGTATTTTCCACCAATGTACTTCATGTAGAGTTGACTATTGCGCGCCAGTTGTAGCATACTCTCAAACATTGTCGGATCTTGGTCGAAGGCCTTCAAAAGTCGTGCCGATAAGAAGACAGAGATCTCATCCGCGATGTCTGCGATGTAGCGTTTCTCAAATTTGGTTTGTACGGCCCGTATGTTGGAGATTAGTCATTCCGACTCAACGGGGAGTTCTGACAGCTTCTTCGTTGGAAGGAATTCCGCCATCCGGCCGACTTTGTTAATACTCGAGAGATCAATCTTCCCCGCACTTTCAAAGTTCTTTTTAGATGTTCATGGTGCAGTGGAATCGTGCAGTCTGGGCGTGGTCCCCGAAATTATAAGCTCCCACTCAAAATTTAAACCCCCCCCCTCCCTTCCAATCATGAAAAACAGGTTTGAACATGTTCGAAGAACCGCGGAATCCCCCCCCCCCCGACGTTTTTCCACGCTCCCGAAAAACAGGTTCAAACACGTTCGAAGAACCCCGTACGTGGAGAATTTTCACAGCATTTTATACACTCCCGACGTTGAGGTGGAGGGCCATCGATGTGATTTTTCATCTGTGGCGTATTATAATGCTCCAAGCATGGAAGATATGATATCACTTCACCGTCATTCCGATGATGGTCTGACAAACGATCCCACAATAAGCCAACATATTTACCCCAATATTTTAGGAGCAAGACCTTTGGATCCTGTTCGGGCTCGTTTTTGGTCAAGTCCAGGGGGGGCTTGGCCGGATGCACTGCGTACATACTCGCACGTGCGAACATCTTGACGTTATATTTCGGAATGGAGACCTCGACTTTTCCAGAGCTGCGCTCAAGTGGTCCATCTGCGATACCTTTGATCCCTAAAGATTATAGTTTTTTTCCGAGGAACCTGTCAGGACCTGTCTCCAGTGTTGGCGAGCTTTGAGAAGGGGCGGATGCAATTGGCATTGTCATTCGGAATGGAACCAGCTGCATGTAATAAATAATGGGTTTGGAAAGGCCGCCATTCATGTAGCGCCTAGCGTTATCATATTACTGAAAATTTTCCGACCCATATATGATTGTCACACACGCACGCACGCACGCTTTTCCAAGAAACCTGTCAGGACCTGTCTGTCGGCGAGCTTTGAGATGGGGCGGATGCAATTGACATTGTCTTTCGGAATGGTACCAGCTGCATGTTATAAATAATGGGCTTTGAAAGGCCGCTCTTCACACACACATACAATACTTATCTACGACGGCTTTCCCACCAGTCGCTCCACCGACCACATGCCCCACAGGCCACTCTGTGACGGCACTCGCGCACAGCGCCCCACCCCCCTGGACACGCCCGCCCTCCTGGACCATCCCCCTGGACATCGCCCCCTGGACTCCCCGCCCTCTGCCGCCCCCCTCCACGGACACCCCCTCGACCCCGCCCCCCTGGACAGCCCCACGGCCCGTAGACCCTCCCCCTGGACACCCCCCCTAGACCCTCCCCCCAAAAATGGCTTAGAATCGGCATAGCCCTACTACTAGAATTGTTTATTTTACTATATTACTGCCCCAAATTCGTCTCCGATTTTATCTTACTTCCGATCAGATTTGGTCGAGAAGTCTGATGATGCTGCGAAAACGACGGTAGGAGCAGTGTTTATTTAACAAAGATAAAATCGGTGCTCGCAATGGTTCTTGGGGCATCGATTGGACATGCCCGATATTACTGCCCCAAATTCGTCTCCGATTTTATCTCCCGGTCAGATTGGGTCGAGAAGTCTGACGATGCTGCGAAAACGACGGTGGGAGCATTGTTTATTCAACAAGAATAAAATCGATGCTCGGAATGGTTCTCGGGGCCTCGATAGGACATTCCAGGATATTACTGCCCCGAATTCGTCTCCGATTTTATCTTACTTCCGGTCAGATTCGGTCGAGAAGTCCGACGATGCTGCGAAAACGACGGTAGGAGCACTGTTTATTTAACAAAGATAAAATCGGTGCTCGCAATGGTACTTGGGGCATCGATCGGACGTGATCGATATTACTGCCTCACATTCGTCTCCGATTGTATCTTACTTCCGGTCAGATTGGCTCGAGAAGTCTGACGATGCTGCGAAAACGACGGTAGGAGCATTGTTTATTTAACAAAAATAAAATTGGTGCTCGCAATGGTTCTCGGGTCATCGATCGGACATTCCTGATCTTACTGCCCGGAATTTGTCTTCAATTTTATCTTACTTCCGGTAAGTTTGGCGCGAGAAGTATGACGATGGTGCGAGAACGGTGTTCGCATATTCTATATTCCGCAATGAACGGCCAACATGAAGTTGCTTCGCCCGTGTATGATGGATTATGATATAAAAATCGATCTTCATCTGTTTTTTGCCACTCCTTGCACGGAATTTTTCTATCAAACTTTTGACAGTCATGGCTGACGCACGACGCACAGTGAGGCAGAATCCCAAAAAGCTGGCCAAAATTCGGAAAGTGTCCAAAATGATCTCCAATTCTCTTCTCGGGGGTTTTCGGGGTCGCTGAATACGAATCTGTTATCAGAATTACGATTTTCAAAATGGCAGACCCAAAATGGCGGACATAATTCAACCAATTAGTCAAATAATTCAGTAAAAAATACCCAATCATATTTCTTAAGGGTTTTTGGGATCGCTGATTACGAATTTGTTATACGAATGTTAATTTTCAAAATAGCAGACGCGATATATAGACGATTCCACAAAAATTTTCAATTTTTAAATATTTTTTAATAGAAAATGTTTCATAATATTTTTAGGTTTAAATGAGTAGAAAATCTCTTGAGCCATGTTTTTATTTTTGAACAATTTCTTGAGTACAAAATTGGCAATAAATCAAATATCTGTTATTTACTTCTAGTAACAACAATCTTGTATGTCATCTTCAATGTTGGAATCATTCGATTCGGATTCTGATGTTGACCCACTTGTATCCAAATCGGAATCGTTCCTTATCTCTTGTCTGGTGACTTCAGGTTGTTTTAACATTTCTATAGCTTCTTTATATAAAGATTTCGCCGGTTTCTGGGGCAATTTCCTGATGCTTGAGAGAAATGGATCTGATGATACTAAGCGCCTATAGAAAATGTCTCTCATATTCGATTCTCGAGAGCATTTTCTTGAATGATGTAACCTGTAGTTCTTTATGTCCTTATTGCGTGACTCTTGGGCCGCTTCAGAAATTTGTCCGATCGGTGAAAGGGCATATTTTACAATTTCTGCTCCGTGCATCAACACTTTGTGCACAGATGTTGGCATGTAATACCATGGATATAAAGCAACGAATAAAGGGGCAGTATTTACACAATAGTCTTTGAATTTTTCTTCGTCTATATCATACCCGCTCGAAATTGCCTGCAAAATAACATGAAATCGGTGAATTAAATTTTCATCGACTCCTGTTATTTCAGCAGATATATTAGCATTTTCGAAAAAGCGGCGGGCGGTATTTCCATCGTTTGAGCTGCCATATCCTGGCTTTGGTCGATCAACGATAAGCCCCAGTGTTGTCTTAAATTGAGTCTGTATGTCTTCCTTGCGTACTTTCACAATCTTTTTCACTTCCTCTTCACGAGCTTGCCACTTTTGAGTTGTGAGCTTATTCGACAAATGCAAACAGCACTCGAAAAAACGAATCCACGCATGTAATGTAGATATGCCAAATCTTAAATTATCTGTAGTAATGTCCATTTTTATAATTTTGTCGATGTTATTAAAATCTTTAGAGGTGGCTTTGCACAGGAAGCAGCGTTGTGCAGAAGTTGTACCGGTTACAGCGTTACAGACTTTGCCGTCTATTATCGTAAACGACATACAATAGGTTACTGAAATTGATTTTTCATTTTGTTCAGTAGTGTATGGTGCAAGACCCGCAATCTGCTGTTCAATGTCGGTAACTTCTTTCAATGTTGATTGTACATCTTCATGTACAAACTGCAATCGTATTGGTCTGCAGAATCGAGGAGATGACGGTCTAGGATTTTTCCACACAATAGTTCCTTCATCCGTCTCGTGATTGTTGTAGATTAATTGCAAAGGTACCAGAGAAGTATAAAAAATGCTTTCATCAGATTTTCCAGCCTCATCAAATTTTTGCTTATAAACACTTTGACCGCTGCTTCCATGACATCCCCATTTACAGTGAAGTACTAATTTTTGCAGAATTTCAGAATTTAGAGTATCGATGACATCAGCCTGAAGTTGTATAATTCTGTATGTGGTATGATCAAGTAAAGCCTGTAGTTTAATTTGTGCGCACGACTCAGTAATATTCATGTACACAACTGATGGATAACAACGATTTTTTGCTTTTTCTACTTCATGGTATGATGGGTATAATTTGCATTTACGTGCTCTAGCTGCGTAATTGATAGCTGATAAGAGCGCTTTGATTCTCCTTTCTCGATCATCAAAGAAAGTGCTTCGTCTGGGGTTAAAGGTGTCTCATTTTTTGACCGAACAGCAGCTATATATTTTGAGGCTCTTGTTGGGCTGGTTAATGTGACATCTTTAAGAACTTGAGCAGCATCCACTTGACCAGAAGTCCTTAAACTCATTTGAGCAGCATACGTCAATTCTTCTGTAGATAAAGTAGAACGTATTTCTTCAGTCTTTCGCCTCTTATATCTATCGCTGGATGAAGCAAAGGATTTCGAAGGTTGTCCAGATGTTCCTTTTTCATCATTCTTCACAATCTTCTCAGATGTTGATGTTGTGCATTCAGTATCGGATAATGTTGAAAAACATACGGTGCCATTCAACCATTCTTCATTATTTTTTAGAAACTTTTCTTGGCCTCTATTTGCTGCTTTCCATCTGGATCGAAAATTTGCAAAAACAGTCCTAATGACTTTTCATCCTCGTCTACTTGTATCACATGTTCTGTTTTCTTGAAAATTGCATCTTTCAAAACTCCAATAACGAATTTCTGTTCGTTTTTTAAATTGTCTTTCACCATGAAAAAACATCTCTTCTTGATAATTCCATATTTGAAGATTGGGAAGACTCTGTAAAATACCAATATAAACATGTACAAAATTAAATAACATTATTTTGAAATCATTTTATACTTAACAAAACTATATACGGTGTTCTGACTCGAAATGTACAAAAATAATTTATTACTACTAAAAATGATTTTATATTTATAAAGAAAACGAATATTTATGATATAAATGATTAACAAATTCATCTACATACATTCTGCACGAAAAAAAACCGAAATTACATGAAATCTGTCTTTACGAGAATCACCTCTGTGTCAGTATACAACAGGTATAATAAAGCCTGAACAACAGGCGGGCTCCTTTCTTTCATACATGGCTGCTCTAGGAGCCCCTCGTCAGTCCTTGCCGAATCGCCGTCTACACTACGTATACACTATGTACGTATACACTAATACACCTTTACTGCCGAAAACCGTTACGCCGTACAAACATGGGGGAAACACAGTTCTAGCTACTGAGAGTTCTTGCAGGAATATTTTATAAAATGTTGAGATTTTCGTAAAGCGTACATTTAGAATAATAAATTACTGTATTAAAATTTAAATGATCTATGAATATTAATCAATAAATGAACATACTACAAATGGAATTGATAAATAAATATTAATCTATGTTAATAGACAGAAAATATACCAACGCGCTGTAACGTAATAATCAATGGATTACATTCACACGTCCGGTAATGTCGCGCCACGTATTTCTCCCTAAAAATTAGTCTAACTATTCGTTGAGCACTCCTGAGCAGCCAGTTTTTCAGTATATTATATATAGTACTGTACACTATCAGTTTCGTGTTGAAACAAGGTCGAGACTCGCGAAGACATTTTTAAAACTACTTTAGAAAATCGATTTTCGAAAAAAAAAGTATAATTTTTTATGTTTACTTGTTGCAAAATTTAGATATTTCAAACATAAAATAAGCAATAACTGTGCATAATTATATTTTCTGCATACCTTCAGAAAGTTTTTCCATTTTGCAGAATTAAAATTGAGACAGTTTCGTCCGTTTCACAGCACTTCGAAACAGGCAAGAATTTTTCGACGCGTACGCTTGTTTAATGCGTACCGAACGGCGGCTGAATGTCGACTGATGTCGAGGCGACCCTAGAGCAGGTATAAACCTGCCCGGTCCGGAATTTCGTCCTAGGACTATCAGTAAACAAGATCTGAACATATATAGACGGATATATACAACTCAAAAATTTGACTTTTGGCCAGCTTTTTGGGATTCTGCCCCACTGTGCGACGCGTTAACATGCACGCGTGCCTTACCCGTGCTGCAAATAATTATAGCTCGGCCGTCCGGATCTACGGCGACGAACATGGCGAGCCCGTTCCTTCGCGACAACGTTTTGCACGGTATACGAACTGGAAACTGTAACTGTTTGTCCCTAAAGTATACGGGTAGATATACCCGTACTAAATTTAAAGATATATTAACGAATATTTTATATAACGGGGTTTCTGAGTGAAATCGACCATATATGGGTCGTTTTGAGTAATATGTACCCCAAGAAAAACATAAATGAGCGCGTTTAGCGCGAGGAAAAAATCTTAATAATTATTACAATTCGTACCAGGTATGAATATTTGGAGGGCGAGAGTGCTAGGACGTAACATCTCAGAAAAATTGACGTAGAGAGATAAAAAAACAAATTGAAGCTGAATTAAGAACAGAGAATGTCTTGCGGTGGATAAAAAAAATGTCCCCACCTCGTGGAACCTTGAAAAAATCAGTAAAAATGAACGATACTTTCTATACCCTCAAATTCTTATTCTCCAGTATAAGAATTCGAGGGTATAGAAAGGTGGGCCAGACGTAGCGAGTCGGCGGGGTTGTAATCTGGCACGCACTACACTCGCTCAGCGAACCAAATTTAATTTCATATTATTCTGTACCTATGCATTAGACGAATACGTTTCCCGATACATTCGCTCACCAAATAAAAACTCTTATCCGTCCAAAATCGGACGTATACCCAGGGTATTTTCCGAGGAATTCGGAAGGTTTGCCGCACGAACACGCCACACGCGCCGACCCGCCGTAATTCGGTAGGTCAGCGACTGGCACGGTCACACCGGTGCTTAGTGTTCGGGCGTCGGCTTCCGTTATTCTCAACATTTGTTCTCGCGGCTGGCCGCAAATCGCCGCAACCGGGCGGAGGTGGAGCCAGACGTAGTGAGTCGACAGTGCCGTAACCTGGCGCGTCTTGCACTCACTCAGCGGATCAAATAATTATAAAATCTATATATGTATATTTTTATTTCGAAGCGAATGTATCCCTCTCAAAATTAGTCCAGTCCTCGTAGTCCCCGACTGCTCCCAAAAACATCGGCATCACCGGGCCATCGCACCCGCACGAACACCGGGTACCCGTCTGGGCAACGACAGGTCGGGTCGAACTGGAACATCTTGGCGACTCCTGGACAAATTCGGTCACACGGTCGAGTAGTTTTGACCCGCTACGCACCGCCGCTCTTTCTCACCAAGGTAAGCACAAGTTCACGCTACTTTCTCATTTGCTTACCTGTCGCTCATGCGTCAAATTATACACCAACGACTTTACCAAGGGCCTATCCCAAGTGGGCAAATTCCCGCTTAAACGTGGCGCTTTTCTTCTCCGACGGTAACTTACCGTCATATAAGTCATATATGACTTAATTCATTATAATCCGTTCGTTCGTGGCACACTTCCCATTCGTAAAGTCAAATCCTGAAAGGTAAATTAAAAGATGATAAAAAATGAGCCCCACGACGTAACAGGGTTAGATATATACATAAAAAATCAATAATCCATACGTTCGTGGCACACTTCCCATTCGTAAATTCAAATCCTGAAAGGTGAATTAAAAGACGATTAATTATCGATTAAAGATGGGCCCCACGACGTAACAGGTTTAGTTATTTAAAACATTAAATTGGTGGCAACGGTGGGATACGCTTCAAGTCTTTGGTGTAAAATTCAAATCAATATAAAAATTTCATGTTCACATATCGTAAAGTGTAAAATAAAATAAGAGGTTCAAAATGGCTGAGCATTCCCAAAATTCGAAACGTTTAAGTGAAGAGGAACTGCGCGTATTAGCGGATCAATTAGATAAAAAACGCGACATACTTCGTGAAGAAGACCAGGCGTTATTAAAAAGAGAATTAGAAATGCACGAAAAATTAGAAGCCCTGAGTGCGCGTGAATGTGAAATTAGTGATCAAGTGAATAATAGAGATGAACCAATCTCAATCACTCATCACGCCCTCGAGGCTATGCAAAATACCCTTTCGACGATGATAAACGCGGTCAGTCGAATTAGTAGGCAAATTGGTTCGATTAAAAATGGTGACGGTCAACGACAATCAGGTCCAGTCCCTCACGTACAACAAAACGAAGTTAACGTTCGCGATGATCGAGAATTACCCGCGAACATTAAATTTAAAGACGCGCTTGAATCTGTGCCCATCTTCAATGGGTACAACGTACCGGTTCTCCGGTTTGTTCGTGCTTGTAAAAGGGCAAGGGTCATGGTCCGCCCTCATCAGGAGTTGGGCCTCACTCAGCTCCGTCGTAACAAATTAAAAGGTCATGCCGCAACACCACTGGAAGACTGTAACTTCCAGAACGTTCGCCAATTCGGTGAGCGGTTGAACACGTTATTTGGTGCCGCGAAAACTTTGAACGAATTTCGTGGTGAACTTGGAAATATTTCAAAAAGTAAAAACCAACATATTATCAACTATATCAGTCGAACCAAAGATTTGCATACGGCGATTCTCGAAGCTGACATTGATAATCACGGAACTCTCCGAAACGGTCAATACGATATTTTCGAAAACGACACGCTCGATTGTTTCGTCAAGGGTCTTCCACCCGACTTTCGAATCCGTCTCAAACTCAAGGGATTCGATAATCTCGAAGATGCCTATTCAAAGGCAATAAAAGTTGAAAAAGATATGGACTGCGATAGGTCACATTTCAAGGACACGCGTTTCGAAAGCCGAACTCAAAATCAGTCGACCCAAATAAAAGCGGTCTCCCCTTCAGGAGGATAGATTTGTAAACATTGCAACCGCAATCACGCGTCCGATGATTGCTGGTCAAAATTTCCGGACAAGAAACCGGCAAATTCGAATAAACAAAATTAAAACAGTAGAATCACGTGGTCAAAGCCCACGAACGGTCAAGGATCTCGACCCCCGTCGATGTGTAATTATTGCAACAGGGCGGGACCTCGAGACATCCTGCTTTAAAAAACCAAACGAAGAAAGGAACAGGGCAACCGAATTGCCAAAAAACGAGAATTCTCGACCAGTGTTACGTCCTGGCGATCTCGCCCTCCATCCTATATAGATATATATATATATATATATATATATATATATATATATATATATATATATATATATATATATATATATATATATATATATATATATATACATATATATATATATATATACATATATATATATATGAACATATATATACACGCATATACAAATTTATTCATCTAGTTTTAATGCAAGAATATTTTTTCCGTTAACTTTAATTCATATCGTGAGGAGCGCATTTATTTTTCATCGTCCTTTATTTTGTCTGTGCACATTCGACTTCCCCTATGCACCTACTTCCGCTGAACGCGCCTAGCCAGCGCGCCGAGCCAAGCGCCCGCGCGCTCTCACTCTCTATCCTCGTCTCTCCTCAACGCTGGCGCGAACCCGCGCGCCCTCGCTCCGTCTCTGTCTAGCGCCCCGCTAAGAAACCAATGTACTCCTCCTGCTCGCCTGATACTTCGCGCGCTAAATCGAGCTCTCCATCATCCTATTCATCCTTCATACTTCTCTCTCCGGGTTACCCACGTACCCCCTTCATACTTATGTATCCCGTATCACAAAAACATTCTGCTTTAATTCCGAACCTCGATTTCCGCAGATCCGCAATATAGTTCGCGACCCGCGAATCACAAATACCAACCCTCTCACCCCATTTCACGTACTCACGAAAAACCACGAGATTACGCAATGCGCGGACTCGCGATATACTCGCGACCCCGCGACTAGCCTCGTACATAGAGTCGGTCTCTCTCTCTTACTCTCACTCGACCTAACCCTCTCTCTCTTACTCATAGCTACTATGGCAAGGAGACGCTACGTGACTTTTCCCAAATTACTTTATTGCCCCTCGAGTCGATCGATCGCTTCCCTTCGAGACATTTTCCAGAAAACACTCGAATTGCTTTATTGCCTCTTGAAACGAGCAACCGCTCTTGTTCCATTATAAGTCTCTTCTTGTACGCTTTCCCATTTTCGAGTATATAATAGAAGACATTAAGCAGATATTTTTCCCGAACTTTCCCAGGGCATGTATATGTCTTTCTCTCTCGCACTCGTCGCGACTCATTCCGACAGCACGCCACAATGCAAGCCACGTGTTGTGTTACGTCCTAGCACTCTCGCCCACCAAATATTCATATCTGGTACGAATTGTAATAATTATTAAGATTTTTTCCTCGCGCTAAACGCGCTCATGTATGTTTTCTCATTTCTGCCGTTTGGTTTAAAAAACGCTCCGGCGACATTTCAAAGATTAATGGATCGAGTCTTAACAGGCCTTCAAGGCATCGAGCTGTTTGTTTATTTGGACGACATCGTCATTTATGCAAAGACACTAGTTGAACACGAGAATAAATACAACAAACTTGCGAAAAAATTAAGGCAAGCCAACTTAAAATTACAACCGGACAAGTGTGAATTTTTAAGACGAGAAGTGGCATATTTGGGTCACATCATAAGTGAGGACGGGGTTAAACCGGATCCAATAAAATTGAAGGCTCTACAGAGATACCCTAGGCCTACCACTCCGAAAAAAAGAAAACAATATTTAGGACTTGCAGGTTATTACCGCAGGTTTATCGAAAAATTTTCAGGCATTGCAAAGCCACTCACAAATTTATTAAAAAAAGGATCGACCTTCAAATGGACCGAATCTCACCAAAAAGCCTTTGATACGCTTATCGAGGCGTTATGTAAAGAACCAATTCTTCAATATCCGGATTTCACAAAACCATTCATCATAACAACGGACGCATCCGATCACGCCATTGGCGGAATTTTGAGCCAAGGCGAAATTGGTAAAGATAAACCCGTTAGTTACACCTCTCGAACTCTTGGAAAACACGAAGTTAATCACTCAGTGATCGAGAAGGAATTATTGGCTATCATTTATTGTGTAAATGATTTTAGACCTTATGTCTACGGCCGCGAGTTCTTATTGGTAACGGATCACAAGCCGCTCGTATGGCTTCGATCCGTAAAAGACCCGGCCAATCGGCTTGTGCATTGGCGCCTTGCTAATTATGCTTATAAAATTGTATACAAACCCGGAAGGGTAAACAGCAATGCTGACGCCCTATCCCGGAACCCGCCAGTAAAGAATCAGACTGTGCTCATGGTGAAGCATACGCCATGTAAAAGAAAATTCGAATCGCGTATCGTTGGCCCAAGTCGGGCAAAAATTGGTAAACCGACTCCTAGCGGAAACGACGATTCGGACTCAGACGAAAAATTGTTCGATCCACCAGCCGGAAGAAATCCAGCTAAAAAACGAAAACCTACCTCAAATCCTGACACGGATACGGAGGAAATCCCCGATCCGTCGGACGGCAACCAAAGGAAAAATCCACCTGAAAAAAGAAAAAAGTTGGCCGATTCCGCGGACGAGGATGATTTCCTCGGTTTCCGAAAATTCCCGACAATTTCGCAAACGTCTGGCAAAACGCCTCGTCGTTGGGAAAAAGAAAAAGAAACTCCGAAAAATCGGAACCTGGAAGAACCGCCTTCCCATCCTCAATCCGTCGAACCTGTAAAAGAAACAACCTTGCACACGTCTGCTCCAGACGCAAGTCCAGACGACGGAATCGCGGAAAATTTTCAAATAACGCAACTTCTAGAAGATCGAGAAATAGGCCCATTTCCTGAGGATTCCGAAACTCCGGAACCGTCAGAACATGGAGAAAACATCGAGAATATCGACGATCTCACCGAAAGCTCAAGCGACTCAGACGACGACTTTGTAAATAGCAACATATTTGATAATGAAAATTCCGAGTATGCATTACCGAGGGAAAACAGTGAAGTCCAAGGTAGACTCACCATACGCGAAACGCGTGATAATTTGTCCATGTTCAAGGACAATCTCGTCGTCTTTGTCACCACTTCCGGGAGACCAATCGATGATGGAGCAAAAGACCTCCAAACTCAAAATTTGTTTCCCAAAATCGAGGAATCCACGTATTTACGACTCAACGTAATAAACGAAAATTCAAGATGCGTATTGGCTATACCGTTATTGGCTAATGTACACGAAAATCTTTTGATCGAGGACCTTGAGGAAGCCCTCGACTCCTTGAAAAATTTTGTCCGCGAAACATCTATGAAATTAATTCATGTCGCGAAAACCAACTCCATCGGAAATGTATCATGGAACGAAATTAAAAATCTTTTGGTACAAACGCTAGGCAACGACGAAGTTACGTTGACTATCTGTAAATAACATCGCAAGATGGCCATAGACGTGGTCCCCGTTCCAAAGATGGGAACCAGTCCACGACGACCACCCAGGGTTGACGCCCAAAGTGCCCTCTGGCACCCCAATCAAGAAGACGACTATCGACATCAGCGAAGCGTTCTTGGTTACAGGATGACGTGGAACATTTATCTTGCCGTCCTGTTTTGCATCCGCCCAACTGCCGGCCTTGTCGGATACGATTGTGGCGGACCATCTCTAAACGTATCGACCATCTCGTTTGGGCAACATCGGCGAATGTGAGATCCCCTTCGTCGATCCGCTACCAACACCAGTGAAGATTCAACTCCTGCGACTTTCGGAGTTCTCATCAACTGGCGTAGTCCAATGTAAGGTCGAAATCGACCGGACCATTTACTACTGTGGGATGAGTTCCCACAACTCCATTGTACATAATGGACGGCAAATTTACCCGCACGAAGTCAATGAACGATCGTGCCGAAAAATTCACGAAACAGGGCTACTGCAAGTAGGCCTGACAGCAATAATTTCCGGGATTCGGAAAAACAGCACCACAACTCGGGGCGTGACCCTAGCCGGATCTGTCGATAACCAGGGGAAATGCTCCGGTACACAATATAACGATCCTTTCGGCGCTTGGGACAACGTGGTCGTCCAAGCGTCAGTGAGGATCACTCTCACCAGTTACGAAGTAACGGTCAACTTAGCGACCAATAAAATAATCCTTCGATCAGGAACCCATTGCCAATTATCAGATGGTACCTGCTTCGATATCGAAGGCATTCTGGAAAACTGAACCAGCAGATACCTGCGCGTTTAACAGATGCGACGTATTATTCGAGGGTACAGCTACCAAATTGAGGACCTTCGACAACTCTCACCAAATACCGGACGTCAACACGCTGACTACCCAGGATACCACCTTCGCTCTAGCCGCAAAATCAGAAAAACATGTTTGCGGCTATACTCTTGTGCGAACGGAGCATCCAAAATTCTACGTCCTTGAAAACCAAATTCATGAATCCTTCGCTACGCGGGAAAGGGTGCTTGTTAGTAACCTCGACATATTCGCGTACGTGAACTCGAAGTTTATTTACGTCGAAAAGCATATTAAGGCGCAAATAAAAAACTTTACAAGAACATTCTCACACAACGATGCAATCTGGAAAAACAAATGCTACAAAATTCTCTCTCAACGGGGTGGGGGTAAAAATGTCGAATGCCCAAATATAAAACGACAAAGATTTCGAAACGACAGAATTGCGAACCCTCAAAATAACGATGGTTAAATTATTCGAAATTTTATCTTTCGACTGATAAAAAATCGAATGACTATAAATCGAACCATTATTTATTGGAGAGGTAATTTATTCGAAAACGAATATTCAGATTGTCTGCAATTCGAAACATAACAATACAGAACCGAAAAATGTAGAACACCCATATCTCCGAAACTGAAAATAGCGAGTGCCTAATATGCGTAATACCGTCTATGGCGAAAAGCAATATATCGAAACGCAAAATGTCGATGTCCCGAAATGTCGAACGCCGAAAGGTCGAACGGCCAAAATGAGGAACGTAGGGGGGCTGCCTGACCCGACTGACCACTAACGCCATCTGCCATCTTCATTCTGAAGCGCAACCGTACGCCCGTTTGACCTATCGCTATGGGGGCGTACACAAATTACGTAACCTCATATTCCCCCACTTTTGACCCCCTCCCCCCTCGCCCACGTAGCAGCAGGACCGTAACGCCACTCCATCTAGTTTTATAGCAATTTTTTTATAAAAAATCTTTAAATGTAACCGAGACATATGTGCCTTCATTTGACGGACGAAAAAAATATCTTCATTGTCTTATCGATATATTTATAAAACGTTATCTGTAAATAAAAGTCTAAAATTTATCGACATTGTTTACAAATGTAGCTATCGTTATACGTAACCGTTTTTGTATTTTGATTTTTTTACAATATGCCGACTTGGACATATTTTTTTTTAATTTTCAACGCCCTTTTTTGTATTCAAGCCGTCTTTAAAAATTTTTAAAAGTCGGCTTTGTACAACCTTAGTGGCTGCAATTTACAAGTGACAACATAAATTGAAAATCGGATGATAAGTTTTTGAGTACTTGCTGGGACAGGTCGAAAGAAGGAGTTTTGAGACAACCGCGTTCCATGTTTTCGTTCTGTTTTTTTAAATATAAAGTTATGTTTTTCCTAGAATATTAATACTTACATTAAAGTATCTTGTACCGGGCGAGATGACGGTTCTTCATTTTCATTAAATTTTACTAAATAATAAGAGTCTGCACTTTATCTATTGTGAACAATGCCACACCTGTATGGATTGTGAGGCCACTAACCGGTCGCGCTACCTGTTCCCACTAAAGTAACTGTAACTCCCTCAATTTTCGGAATTGTGACAACAAATTTTGGCAACATATTTTTGAATATATGTGCATTCAAGAATTATGAAAAATAATTTTGGACAGTGATTTCCCCCCTTCACTAAGATTTCAAATGGAAAGCTGTCGACTTTATGCGGTAGAATTACGCGCGCGAATTAAATTCAAAACTTGAACATGCAGAAAGTTTACTATTTCTGGCAGTTCTCAAATCGTGACGTAAATTTCCTACCTCACATTCGCTGATGCATCGGCGACCGTGATGGATGGACGTGCGATAGAAATTTCCACTTTCGAGTTATGCTATTCTCTATGCGAGTACAAATATCTTTATCTCGGTACAAATATTGTTTTTCCAATAAAATGTTCTCTTTTGTACAAAATTTCTTTTCGATACAAATTTTCTCTTCGATACAAATGTTCTCTTCGATCCTGTTGAGAGCACAGCCATTTTGGTAAGGGGAAGACCTTTATTCGACGAGAGTCTTACACAATGGATGTTAATCCTTATTTTACGAGCGTCGTACACACTGAATATTCGTCTTTATTTCAAGAAAGTCTTACACGCTGGATATTAATCCTTATTATTCCCTTATGCGACGAAAGTTTTCTCACAACGCATATTTCGACCTCGCAGTGATCCGAGTCATTGCAGGCGATAAAAAAACAAGAGGTCGGGCACGCAGGCCGCGGAATGGTAACGATCCTAGCGAATAAAGGGCAAAGTTTGTCCTAGGATCTAACGCCAATTCGCGAGCGAGTGGCCGGATTCGAGGACTCAACGAAGACGAGCCGAGACGAGACGCGGAAGCGCGCGCGCGGGAGCAATTTCGCAAAAGGGTTCGGATTTCTTTGCACAGTTGCAACACGAAGTCCGGGCCAGGCCGATGGTCGTTCAAAAGGGAGAAGACAAAACTCCTCCTTTTTGATGATCGCCGAATTGCGTGTATACATTTTCTTCGATACTGTTGAGAACACCGCGATTTTATTAAGGGGAACATGTTTATTAAACGAGAGCCGGATACACACTGGATATTAATCGTTATTATTTTATGGAACGAGAGTTTCCTCACAACGCATATTTCGACCGCGCAGTAGTCCAAGTCGTTACAGGCGATCAAAAAAACAAGATGTCGGGCACGCAGGTCACGCCGCTTAACGCGGAGAGACCGGGCAGACGCCGCCGATAAAGGGTGCCAAAAACTGAGATTCAGCGAAAGGCGCAGCACAACCGCACATAGACCAAATAATGATCGGAATGCTAACGATCCGAGCGAATAAAGGGCATGAGCACTGTAAAAAATAAGCGTGTTGTCGGTGTGTTGCAACAACACACAACACGCCTACAACGTGTGCAGAACCTGGTTGATGTGTTGAAACAATGCGTTTTACTTATTTTGCCATGTTAAAACAACATGCTCTATACCATTCTTGGCATCAACACGATTTTAACGTATTGCCGAAAAACACATTTACTTTAACACACATAAAGCACGTTGAATCGATCCATTTTTTCGGATCAACACACTTGGTGGAGGTACACGCGACGCGAACGACACACTACGTCACACAAAGCATCAGAAAACAACTCACTTGCACGCGTGTACCACAAACAACCCGCGTCAAGTGAGTTGATATTATAATATGGCGATCGTTTATAACCTGGATCATGGACGAACGTGTGAGAGATTTTCAAGTGCGGAATGTGTTATTTTAAAACCAAAACACATGTTTTTGCTCCACCACATCGTGAAAAATCACAAACATGACCCTCGGCTGAAAATTAAGTGCGCTGAGGACAGGTGCGCTACAGTTTTCAAAAAATGGAAAACTTACAAACGACAAGTGGCCCGGGAACACCCCGACAACGAGAGTCGAACTGAAACGCCTTTCATTCGACAAAACGAGGGTTATACGTTTGAAGAAGAAGGTGAGTAAATATGAAATGATTACAAGCTTTTATTTACCTTGTAATTCATATAAACTGACAATAGTCCGATAGTTGTGTGTAAAAAGTAATGTAGAATCGAAGTTTGGGTATTCTCTACGCTCTTTGAAGTGACATTTACAAAATGTTGATATTTATTGAGCCAAATAAACCATCGCGCGAACGTCTGGGATGGTCCAGTGCTCAGTTTTTGAGTCATATCCGAGAACACTGCAAGCTTAGCCAGACATGCATCGACAGGATCATCGAAGGCGTACGGAGCTTATGGCGCAGTTTTTCAACTATTATAATGGTAATTTTTTCGATTATTATTCGTTCGATCGATTATTCGTTCGATTCATATGACTCGGAGGCTCGCTTGATTTTGTTTGTTTACCCGCCTAGCCAAATCCTCCGCGGAGCCTCGGATGCTTCGGTCCGGCATAAAGGATATCGGGAATCCTGTTCCATGTGCGAAAGGTTGTCTGCGCATGAGGCGCAGCAACAGCAATGTCCACACGGCAGAAAAATGTGAGTGACCCTCTGGAGGTAGTATATCTTGCATGCGACTGTAAAAGAAATTAAAAACAAGTACTCACAATTTTAACTATATAGCTGACAATAGATGCGAAGTGCGTGCCAATAACGTCGATGTTTCAAGACACACAAGAGTTTGGAGGAATTGAACATTCTGGCAAAGCAATATTGATTCGTAAATCTCATTTGAACAAGCCGCGGTTCCAGAGAAGTTTTACCGCTATATTTCCCTCTGGCGCTTGTGTGAAGCAACAGCGACATCACGCGTCACATATACTCAAAAGAGAAGTGAGCCTACGAATCACCACCACTTCAAACAAACGCCGGCGTCACCACAGGCTACATTGTCTTTGGAAAGAAGCGACCCTACGGATCTGTTGCCTGATGGCACGGTACACTCCAGCCGAGGAACTCTGTGGAGCTCAGATTTGGACAAAGTGATCTTTTTTCTCTTATTGAAATGTCAAACCACTACACCCGGTTCTTTCGAAATCTGTGTACACTTCTCTCTAAATAATAGTGGTCCCCTCCTCGAACATTCCAATTTTCGGATTGTGCTTTCGCTTTTACGGGATATTTAAAATTATTATCAATTATATGATGGAGACGTTATTCAAAAAAAGAATGTCAACCCAAGAAAGTGTGAATGCCTCATTTCCGGCCAGCGCTTGTAAGAAATATCTGTGTATCTGTGTATTGAAAATCGAATTTTCGGATTAGGCTTTCGCTTTCACGGGTTTTTTCAATCGTATGAGGGGTAGGAGCACGCGCATCTTATTATCCACCCCGATATGATTAGCAATTATATTATGGAGACATTATTAAAAGTAAGAATCTCAATCCAAAGAAGTGTGAATGCCTCATTTACGGCCAGCGCTTGTAAGAAATGTCGGCGATTTGGAGGGCCACATTAACTCTGAACAGAAGCGACTCTACGAATAACCACTACTTCAAACAGATGCCGGCATCACCTCGGGCCACATTGACTTCAAAAAGAAGCAGCCCTACGGATCTGTTGCCTGATGGCAAGGTTTTCTGCGGCCAATCAACTCTGTGGAGCTCATTGTCAGATTTGGACCAAAAAGTGATTTTGATATTCTTTCTACAATGTCAAACTACGTACACTTGGTTGTTTGGAAATCTGTGTACACTTCTCTCTAAATTATAGTGGACCCCTCCTCGAAAATTCGAATTATCGGATTTTGCTTTCGTTTTCCCGGATTGTTTAAAACGTATGAGTGGTAGGGGCACGTGCATCTTTTTATCCACCCCGATTTGATTAGCAATTATATTATGGAGACGATATTCAAAGTAAGAATGTCAAAAAGAAGTGTGGATGCCTCATTTCCGGCCAGCGCTCGTAAGAAATATGGCCATGGGTATAGGGAAACTGCGGAAAACCTGTACCAATACAGCCGGTCACGAGTTCGTTTCTGAGCCTCGGAGCTAGTCGCGTTTCGTCGAGAAATAGCTCACAGGCTACACCCATCCACATACGACACACACACACGTACCGGTCCGTGTGCGCGACATCCGTGTAGAACTGGAGCTACGTCATGCCCGGGTTTTTTTTTTCTCCGAAACCATGAGATGGCGATTCCAACCCGCAACCTCCCGATGTGCTGATTTCAGAGGCAAGCACGCTAACCACTAGACCAGCACATTAGTTGTTCTCGAGTGATATAAAATTGAACTTGTGCAATTTATGAAAAATAACTATTCAGAAATCTTCTGCTGTTATAAATCACTCTGTATCGAAGAAATTATATGAAGAACGTTTACCAGAATAAAAGAGCGGATAGCATGCATTCGTCGGGCGTTAAACTAATGGAATCTGTATACGCCTTTTCGTAAGAGATAAATTAAATAATTTGTTTGGTTGTAAATTTGTTTATTTGTTCTTTGTTTGTTTATTTGTTCTTTGGTATGATAAACTTTCTCACATTACTTCAGTTCGATTTATCTGAATGAAGATGGAATGACACCTCATCGCGGTCGGTATGGTAGAACAATTATAGACACCCAAATTTGAGGGACAGGCAGCTGTTTGTCTATTTATTTGACGTCGTTTGGTAAAGTTTCGACGGGATCTAAAGAGCCGTTTCAGAGATTTTTGGGTATCTATAATTGTTCTACCATATCGACCGCGATGAGGTGTCATTCCATCTTAACGGTAGTAAGATACATATAGGCAACTGTTTTCATAAAATTGGTTTAATGAAATTGCGACACCTTAAATTATACAATAAGCACAAATATTAACGGAAATCGAAAATGTTTCGCCGATATTCATAAGGTTGTCATGTGAAAAATGGTTGTAGAGGAAAAAAACAAATCGAAACTTCAAGCGTCTAGTTTTAAGGTCCAGAGGTCAAATATTCCACACGCATATTCGAGGTGCCCTGCGTCCACGCGCCCTGCGACCACACTATTCCCCACGCACACTCGAGGTGCTCTGCGCCCGCACCAGAGTTCCACGCACTCCACCATACCACAAGAACATCCGAGGTGCCCTGCGCTCACACCAGCGTTCTACGCACCCCACTATTTCAAACGCACATCTGAGGTGCCCCGCGCTCACGATAGTATTCCACGCACCACACTATCCCACACACATATTCGAGGTGCCGTGCGCCCACCCAGTGTTCCACGCACTCCACTATTCCATACGCATATCCGAGGTCCCTTGCGTCCGCAACAGTGTTTTACGCACCCCAATATTCCACACGCACATTCGAGGTGCCCTGCGCCCACAACAGTGTTCCACCCACCTCGATATTCCCTACGCATGTCCGAGGTGCCCTGCGTTCCCAACAGTGTTCCACGCACTCCAATATTCTACACGCACATTCGAGGCGCCCTGCGTCCCACCAGTGATCCACGCACTCCACTATTTCACATGCATATTCGAGGGGCCGTGCGCTCACACTAGTGTTTCCCGCATCCCACTATTCCACACGCACATCCGAGGTGCCCTTCGCCCACCCTTCATTCCTCACGCACACTCGGAGCACCCTGTGCCCACACCAGTTTTCTACGCACCCGACTATTCCACGCGCACCTGCGAGGTGCCTTGCGCCCACACCATTGTTCCGCGCACCCCAATATTCCACAAGCACATCCGAGGTGTCCTGCGCCCACACCATCGTTCTACGCACCCCACTATTCCACACGCACATCCGAGGTGTCCTGCGCCCACACCATCGTTCCACGCACCCCGCTATTCCACACGCACATTCGAGGTGCCCTGCGACGACACCAGTGTTCCACGCACCCCACTATTCAACACGCACATCTGAGGTGCCCTCGCGACCACAGCAGTGTTCCACGCACCCCACTAATCCACACGCACATTTGAGGTGCTCTGCGTCCGCACCAGAGTTGCACTCACTCCACTATTCCATAAGCACGTACGAGGTGCCTTGCGGCCACCCCAGTGTTCCACGCACCCCACTATTCCACACGCACATCCGAGGTGCTCTGCGCCGACACCAGTGTTCTATGCACCCCATTAATCCACACGCACATTCAAGGCGCCCTGGGACCATAGCAGTGTTTTACGCACCCCAATATTCCACACGCACATTCGAGGTGCCCTGCGCCCACAACAGTGTTCCACGCACCTCGATATTCCGTACGCATATCCGAGGTGCCCTGCGTCCCCAACAGTGTTCCACGCACTCCAATATTCCACATGCACATTCGAGGCACCCTGCGTCTTACCGGTGTTTCACGCACTCCGCTATTCCACACGCATATTCGAGGGGCCGTGCACCCACACCAGTGTTCCACGCACCCTACTATTCCACACGCATATCTGAGGTGCCTAGTGCCCACACCGGCGTTCCAGGCACCCCACTATTCCACACACACATCCGAAGTGCCCTTCGCCCACCTCTCATTCCTCACGCACGTTCGGAGTACCCTGCGCCCACACCATTGTTCCACACACCCCATTATTCCACACGCATATTCGAAGTGACGTGCGCCCACTAGTGTTCCGCGCACCCCACTATTCCACACGCATATCCGATATGCCCTGCACCCACACCAGTGTTTCACGCACCTCGAGATTCCTTACGCATATCCGAGGTGCCCTGCGTCCATAGCTGTGTTCCGGGCACCCCAATATTCTACACGCACATTCGAGGTGCCCTGCGCCCGCACCAGTTTCACGCACCCCACTATTCCAAACGCACATCCTGGGTGCCCTGCGCCCACATCATCGTTCCACGCACCCCGCTATTCCACACGCACATTCGAGGTGCCCTGCGATGATACCAGTGTTCCACGCACCCCACTATTCAACACGCACATCCGAGGTGCCCTCGCGACCACCGCAGTGTTCCACGCACCCCACTAATCCACACGCACATTTGAGGTGCTCTGCGTCCGCACTAGAGTTCCACTTACTCCACTATTCCATAAGCACGTGCGAGGTGCCCTGCGCCCACACCAGTGTCCCACGCACCCCACTATTCCACACGCACATCCGAGGTGCTCTGCGCCGACACCAGTGTTCTATGCACCCCATTATTCCACACGCACATTCAAGGCGCCCTGCGACCATAGCAGTGATCCACGCACCCCATTATTCCACACGCATATTCGAAGTGACGTGCGCCCACTAGTGTTCCGCGCGCCCCACTATTGCACACGCATATCCGATATGACCTGCACCCACACCAGTGTTTCACGCACCTCGAGATTCCTTACGCATATCCGAGGTGCCCTGCATCCACAACTGTGTTCCAGGCACCCCAATATTCTACACGCACATTCGAGGTGCCCTGCGCCCGCACCAGTTTCACGCACCAGTTTCACTACAGTTTTTATCTACATGTCAATCGAGTGATCTACAGATATTGAAATATTACCTAGTCGATTTACGACGTCGTCGACGAATTCATTGGAGGAATTTACGGACATCTTGTCGATGGAGTCATCATCCAGAACAACTAAATATATTTTTATTTAATGACCATATTTCTAATGCGGCGCGACGCTGATTTTATAAAGTTTTATACATTTAGCAAGAAATGAATTTACTGACTAGTTCGTCTTTCTATACACAAAAATTGGTTTTCATTACTATTTTCTGCAAGCTCTTCAGCTGCTTCAGCATTATCGCCGAGCCAGTCGGGCCGTTCGTCGGCGAAGAGCTCTCGCTCATAGCCAGGATCGTGAGCTAGTTACGAATAAAATAAAAGCATGAGCGGCCGTACTTGTACGTACTGATGTAAATTCAATCAGCTGTATCAAAATGTGCCAATGAAATTAAATCAAGAAAAGATGTCACTATTTAAATTGCGTGAAATCAACGTTTCCAATGATTCTCTAGAAAGTAATGGTACACTTCGGGGAGTATTATGAAAATTCACCCAACGGTACTTGTGCCGGGGGCTCAATGAGTTCGTCGTCCACGGTGTCATCTTGCCTCTCTAGGGCAATTAATTCGTCGACATTCCCCTTTAATGCCACCGCCTTCTCCAGAAATTCGCTGGCCGTTATTTCGTGGAGGTACAGCTCCCGCCACGCTGAATTGAATGTAAGTTTATATCCCTTTATTTCAATCAAAGGCCATTTGACAAGAGTAGACATTGTTGAATTTTGGCGCAAGAGGTCAGAACCAATCCAATGCGCTTCATACAGGGTGAACCATTCGATGTGACCACCCCAAATATCTCCATTGCCTTTACAGTAACGAAAAAAATGTCACGAGATAATTTGATTAACTTCAAAGGCCTGATACAGTGTTGAAAAATTCATTTTAGTCAAGATGATAGTTTTTGCGTTCTCAAGGTCATCAATGGTTTTTTAAATGAGAACATGTTTTTTTTGTGATCAAGACGTTGTAGCTGATATTCAAACGAATCCAACGACCTATGATATCATGACCTCGTAATGATTTTTCATCAAAGTACACGTGAAAAAACGGGAAATCGTGATGGTATTGACAATAAGAATATCCGAATAATGTAATTGAATTTTTGGTCCAAATAATTTATTGTAACAAATGTACGAAGTGATAGCCATTAACCTCGACACATTTTTTAAGACGTCGGATGAATGATTCTTTTGACCTTTGAATAGCTTTTGGTGTGATAGCAGCGCAAGTTATCCAATACAATAATGTCAATAGCCGGAAATGTTTTTGATGTTTGTAAATACTGTCATTGTAACTTAGTTAAACTGTAGTACAGTGAAGAATGTTCACCATCTACCAATAATAGAATTAGTCGACAAGTGTATCCATCCAAAGTAACAGGCAATAACCGTATCGAAAATGGTATTGTACAGTCAAGCCGAGTAAGTGGAAATGATTCTGATTTGTGGTGAGGCCGGCAGAAACTCTGTGCAAGCGCAGGAACTTTACGCACAACGTTATCCTGATAGAAATCATCCTTCCCGTCGATGTTTCGATCGAATTATTCAGAAAAAATGAATGCTGAAAAATTATTTCCAGGTTATGATATCGTAGGTCGTTGGATTCGTGTAAGTATTAGTTACGTCTTTATAAAAAAAAAACACATGTTCCTATTTGAAAAACCATAGATGACCTTGCCAACACAAAAACGATAACCTTGACAAAAATGATTTTTTTACCATTGTATCAGCCCTTCGAAATCAATCAAATCACCCTCTGACATTTTTTCGTCACTCGAAAGGCAATGGAGATATTAGGGGTAGTCACGTTTAAATGGTCCACCCCGTATATGTAAAATTATAAATGTGGAAAAATTAAGGCATTACATGAGTTTCGAAGCCAAAAAGCATATTTTCTCAATTAAAAAAAATAACATCCCAATTATTTTATTGGACTTCCGGTACGGCACTTACGGGGATAGACATGTAAGCGACCTACTCAATTATCGCTATTATTCGCGAAATTACGAGAATTAAGGTGAAGATGAAAGTGACAGTGAAAATGGGGGCAGGCTTACATGGACAGCTTAGGCGCAGAGGCCGGGATCCCTGAAGCAGTGGGATATGAGACTAAATTCAAGGGACGTGGACGAAAAGCAGGTAAGTAAGGTGTTTGCGAAAGACCGGAAGTGAAGGCAGCGGAACGAAGCGGAATTGGACGTGCAGAACAGCGGAACATCGGAAGCTTGTCCAGTCAACGAGAATGCCGCTAGAGGGCGACGCGGAGGATAGCTCCTGACACTGCAGACCTTCTCCATGGTAAGAAAGTGGCCCCTCTCTGTCCTCAGTGTTGTCGGTCGAGTATAACTACATTGTGTGGCGCTGGTAGACGAGTGCCCGGTTGACGATATATAGGTCGTAGAGCATATCGTTCGCATCGTTCCCATCGTTTCTTACCATCCCGTGCGGAAAACTGATAGGGCATCCCTAATCAAAATGAGGGCCTTTCAGGGCTTTCCTAGTCCTTTCCCTAGTAGGGATTTCCACAATGGGCCCAGACATGGCCATTATCGGGATAAACTTGTAGGGATTTCCATAATAGGCCCCGACTGGGCCATTATGGGGATAAACCTGTAGGGTTTTCCACAAAAGGACCCGACTTGGCCATTATAGGGATAAACTTGTAAGGATTTCGACAATAGGCTCAGACTTGGCCAGTATAGGGATGAACAAGTAGGGATCTCCACAAACGGCCCAGATCTGACTATTATAGCGATAAACCAGTATAAATAGCTTAGGCTACATGGTTGATGGTATTTCAATTATTCAAATCGATTATATACATCGATCGGATAATATTATCGAACGCAAATTGGAAAAAAAGCGTAAGGGCATTAGCAAATAAAAATCAACGATGAACACAAATATGTAGACAAACATCGGACAGTATTTATTTATCAAATTGAAGAAACCTTTTACATAGATACAAACAATTACTCATGGTTTCACTCATACATGGAGTAATGCTAGCGCGTAGGTGTGAACAGTCCCAACCGGTTTTCTCGACATTTTCATAGCAACTAATTTCCGCTAAATACTCATCATAGGGAAAATTATTTCTTCTGAAGACTTCGCTGATATTTTCCATTCATAAACTTTATCTGACAGTAGGATAAGTAAATCAATTGGTCTTTGTTCTCCAGATCTTTCCCTTAATGAAAATAGATTCTAGTGATTGAGTAGACCCATATATGTTTTTTATTTCTACTACACATCTATTTCTTAGAATGGATTATTTTTTGTATTAATTTCGTCATAAAGGCTCATATGCAAATACGCAATCACATTTCTACGCACGCATACATACATACACATGTACTCACGCCCACACCTATGCACATGAACCATTACATAAAAACAAATACAGATAGACCCTGACGCATTTCACATACACGTATATCCACTGATACGGATATTTTATGGCGCTGAAATGGTTATGATGAGGCGTCGTTGAGGTATTTTCAGGGCGCTAAAATGGT
The DNA here is from genome assembly GCA_963210295.1 of Ophion ellenae. Taxonomy (NCBI): domain Eukaryota; kingdom Metazoa; phylum Arthropoda; class Insecta; order Hymenoptera; family Ichneumonidae; genus Ophion; species Ophion ellenae. The sequence continues at coordinate 9,493,844 of OY723394.1, forward strand.
TTTGATGAGGCGCCATTGAGGAAAGTTATAAGGCCCCGGTTGTTGCGCCTTTAAGGGCCCTTGTTGACAAAGTGTGACTGGCCGCTAACGGCCCTCATGTGGCTTCCAGATTAGGGCCCGAATAAAGTTAGGGGAATATTATTGGAGCCCGATCACAGCCCCAACTCAATTTCCGCACGGGATGGGAGGTCTGCAGTGTTAGGGGCATGGCCGGGCATATGACTCCCAGCGCCCCTAGCGGCGAGCGATATCTCGTGGTCCACTGAAACTGCTCTGTGTCAGGGGCCTGAGAAAATAACGATAGAATCGACGGATTCTTCACGAGAGCGGAGTCACCGGCTCGGGAAGCGCAGCTCAACGCATACGCTCCGAAAGAAAAATTACGGCATTCATTTAAAAAAAAAAATCAAATAGCAAACAAGAGTGGGCACCGATGGACGAGGATGAAAAATCCAGTAGCCAAGTAATATTATCGCTTACATGTAATGGGAGGGTGGAGGCGTGAGAAATCGTAGTAAATTTGACGCAAAGCACGAGTGTGGCTGAGGGAAGAGAGGAGGACGATCAGCTGACAAAACCTGCGCGAGCGGTAGAAAACGGGAGGGGCGCAGAAAAAAACGAACAATAAAGAATTGCTGGATAAAATCGAGGAAAGGATAAAAGGAGACCGAAAAAAGATTGCAGGAATGTTTCGAGATGGAAGCCGCAAAAATACAGAAGGAAATCTGCCCACTCCAGCTGCAGATGGCAGCTTACAGAGATAAAGCGGTTTGGCAGGATGAAAAAAAACCGTACAAAGAAATTATAAATAGTACAGTCGTGCTGTCGCTGGAAAATCCCGTAATCGGATAAAATTAGGAGAAGGCTAGTTTTTTGACAGTTGATTCTGTAGGTGTCGCGGGTTATAAATCCAAGTTTGCCTAAAAATCAGGGTGTAGGGTTTTTTAAAAGATGAAAGGAGATGGGGGTGGATCAATGCCAAACTTCAACCCCTACGAGGTTGGCGCCGTGAGACAAAATGTGCAGAAAATCCAGGCTTCAATTTTGTCCACAGTGCCGAAGACGTGGAAATTCATTTTGGGGGTGAACAAGCAGGGCGAAATTTTGAAAAATCATTTTTAATTCAACAACTCTTTAGGAAACATTCGTACACTTTTTTCTCAAACAGGACCGTTGTAGCCCGTGAAAAGACGCGTTGATAAAGTATTTGATCATCACTCTCCGATAATATTTTCACCCCCAAAAAAATGATGAAAATACCCCCAAAAAATGTTTATTCAATAACTCAAAAACAATCGATTTTTCGGGTATGGTTCAAATGTACGAAATGTAGAAAATAATCTTCTCTATATTTTCGTTGCTATGGACCACATTTGAATTTTCAACACCTCTCGGGGGTTGAAAATTCCAAATGAAATTTTGGGAAAACTATTGACCGCACGAATTCGCCGCTGTGGAAGAATTTGTAGCTTGAACCCTCAGCTACATTTTTGTCCACAGCGGCAAACTCGTATCTCTTTATTTTCGATTAATAGTTTTCCCGGAATTTCATTTTGAATTTTTAACCCCTGAGAGGGGTTCAAAAAAGCAAAATTCAAGGGTGGTCCATCGGAACGAAAATATAGAGAAAATTATTCTCTACATTTCGTACATTTAAACCGTCCCCGAAAAATCGATTGTTTTTGAGTTATTGAATAAACCATTTTTTGTTATATTTCAACAATTCTTTGGAGAGGGATGATCAAATACTCGATCGACGCGTCTTTTCGAGGGCTACAACGTTCCCATTTGAACAAAAATTGTATGAATTTTTCCTAAAGAGTTATCGAACGAAAACTAATTTTTCAAAATTTTCCCTACAAAATGAACTTCCACGACTTCGGCGCTGTGGACAAAAATAAAGTCCGGACGTTTCTGAACATTTGGTCTCCCGGTGCCGACCTCGTGGGGGTTGTATTTTGGCATTAATCCATCCCGATCCCCTTTCATCCCCTAAAAAACCCTACACCCTGATTTTTAGGCAAACTTGGATTCAGCACCCACGGCATCTACAAAATCACCTGTCAAAAAAGCAGCCTTCTTCGAAACGCGCGACATTTTGAAGCTTGAGGAAATGCTTGAAGCACTGAACCACGAGTCCAACATTATTCTAAGGGGTTATTGATGAAAAACATAAAATAGCAAACAACAACGAATTCATCGATTTTGGGGATTTTGAAGAAGTGCTAGCGCTGCGGCACCGGTAAGAGAGACAGCCAAAGAAAAGCGAAAGCATAAACGCAAGAATTCAAGTCAATCAAGAGAAGGAAAATAGAAATGAAAAAGATAAGTGTAGTTCGTCATTGAACGAAGGATTATAAAAAAATTGAAATTTGAATTTTCGGCAGAGTTGTATGAAAAATAGTTCAACTTTTGGTACAATTTGCACTGCGTATATCATTGTAAAATCAGTTGTAATCGAAAAAAAACTTTCGTTCAATCGCAAGTCAATGCTGTTTTGAAGAAGTTTTCCATAAGATCTCTTTTGAAAAAGTTTTCAATTTCACCGAATTCAAAAATAGGGGGCATTACCAAAGGCTCACTCTTCTAGACTTCTACTCCGATTGACTTAAAGCTTTGGGAGAATATTCAAGACATATTGTACTATTAGATAATAAAATTTTGACAACGGATTTTTCGACATTTTCAAACCCACGTAATCCCTCAAGACCATACCGTAAATAGACGACTGTTGTGTTAATGCCATAAGTTCTGTTCGTTAATTTACAGATGTTTTCGAAAAAGAAGCAAATCAAGAATAAACGCACTCGAAACTTAATCAAGCCCCACTGATCGTGAATCTCATTTCGTGTTGAAGTTTATATTCAAAGATCTACAGATATTACATCAAGTGCAACTATCTCAGGGCATTGAAAATGGAATCAGACATTTCGGGTAATAAAAAAAACAGGTACAATGTCCATCCATCCATCCATCCGTCCCTTCGCATGTGATTTTCATTACATTACCTATTTTTAACCGCAGATGTACACTACATATCATTCAGTATTTTTCAACCAATCACAGGTATTTGGGTTTGTTTGGGCCTATTCAAAATTCAATCATATTTGAAAGCGTCGAAAAGCTAACCTTTCATCAATGCCCGTTGTTTAAAGATGGTCGAGTACCACGCGTGCCTGCTTATTTGGCCATTGTTTTGCAGGCATCGAATATCGGCTCTAACCTCCGATTGGAGCTTTAGCAGCTTGCCTGTCGGAAAAAAATTGAATTTATATCACGGATTAAATTGTGATGCCATCCTTTTAAGTTCAACTTCTATTGATACTTACAAACGAAATCCCAGGGACCGGGGCGAGTTTCCATCCTATGTCTCAAACGATTATGATAGGATTCGATAATATTGTTCGTTCGCCGACTGAGACCGTGTACACTGAAGTCCAGTGGTGTTACGGTCTGCAGCCAATACCGACAATAATACCGGTGGAATCGGTCAAACTGCCGTTGCATGGCTGCAGACAAATTGCCTCGGAGCCTGTTTTACTGAATACTTACCAGCGGTGCTGGCAAGTATGCCAAGGCTAAGATTAAAAAAAAAAAATCTTTTGCTTCGGCGTCTGATTGAATCGCACCCCCCCAGCCCAAGAGCCTCCGCTTTCCGATAAATGGCCTAAAATATCATTTTTTACATTTCCCCCCCCCGTAATTATGACTTCGGCCCCATCAATTTATGGTTAACGATTTGTTGTTAACTTATAATGGGTGGGGGTAAAAATATCGAACGATTGATATGCAGTTGGGCCGAAATGTCGAATTCGAATATGACGAATGTTCGAATATAGATAGATCAATCTTACTAGAGTCTGTGAAGTCGAAAATAACAACTACGAATATGAACATCTCGGAACTTGATATACAGCGAAAAACAAAAATCAGATTTAATAAAATATCGAAAAACATAAAATCGATGGGCCTGAATGCATAACACCAAATAATTCGAGACGACAATTCTCCAAATTAAACAAATGGCGATGGTTCACAATGCAGAAAATCATTGGAGCGAACGACCAAAGAGTCGAGTGATTGAAATAGCGGGGGTCAAAATGTAGAAAGGCCCGAATGGCGAATCGAGCAATACGTTAGTTGCGACTCAGAGTAAAGCTGCGAGATGGCGCTGGCGGTCTGTCGGCTAAGTATCGTAAGACAGTCATCCCACGTGACGGGCCCTGCCACGTTCGTCATTTTGGCCGTTGAACTTCTCGCCGTTCGACATTTCGGGCTATCGACATTTTGCGTTTCGATATATTGCTTTTCGCCATATACGGTACTACGCATATTAGGCACTCGCTATTTTCTGTTTCGGAGATATGGGTGTTCTACATTTTTCGATTCTGTATTTTTATGTTCCGAATTGCAGACAATCTGAATATTCGTTTTCGAATAAATTACCTCTCCAATAAATAATGGTTCGATTTATAGTCATTCGATTTTTTTATCAGTCGAAAGATAAAATTTCGAATAATTTAACCTTCCTTATTTTGAGAGTTTGTAATTCTGTCGTTTCGAAATCTGTCGTTCTATATTTGGTCATTCGACATTTTTACCCCCACCCCTTATAATAAAGTACATCATTAAAAACAAACATACGCGATCGTAGTGGGTATTTGCACCCCGTGCTATGTGCTGTTGTAAAAACCGCGGTTATGGCGTTCCGCAACCCACGCTCGAAATCACTCATTGCGAGCGCAATGGTGTTTGACGGCAAAACATGCTGTTTCACATGCTGTAACACCGCTACGTATGAGGCCTGGGATTTCTGGCTCATCACAATCCACACAAATGGGAAACCCTATATCGTGCAAAAATCAAATCAATCGGAAGGCTAAGTCACAGAATAATGACTATTGACCATCTGCGTCTTCTCTGTAGGCTAAGTCACAGAATAATGACTATTTACCAAGGCGTCTTCTCTGTTTACAATTTCCAAAAGATAGATTTTTTTATAACATTTTTTCTGCGTCTTCTCTGAAGGCTAAGTCACAGAATAATGACTATTTAGCAAGGCGTCTTCTCTGTTTACAATTTCCAAAAGATAGATTTTTTTATAACATTTTTTCAAAGTATACACATCCAAAAGTATCATACTAAAATTTTATGAAGATCGGAGGAGTCTAACTGTATGGTCGTGTGACCTTTACTTTACTACCTGAGCACTTTCATCTGCTCCGCTCGGAGGGGTACCGCGTACCTGGCTTTATGCACTTGAGCAGTTACTACCTTTTATGAATCTAGTATCCTTCCTTAAGTATGTTCATGTATGGTGCTTTATTCTTCGAATTGAACCTTTACACGTCCATTTTTGGAGAGAATAGTAACTCAAAATGACGCTATTTTGCTCTTCCAATATCAGTCGAGTTTGAAACTTCGAAACGGCAACATCTCTGCGCTCGTGATTGTTACAATGGATAAAAAGTCCTCGCAACAAAATTCTTCATGAAGACTTAAGAAAATATCAAGGAGTGCTTTCACATGTCCATGAGGCAAATAAGACTTATGCATCTGCAGATAAATTTCAAAAATCGGACGATACAAGTTTCTATGTACACGTCAATTCAATCGCAGGATGCAGTATTATTCACTTTTTTCTTGTTTTTTTTTTCTACGTTATAACCGTATGTGAAGTGTAAAGTTTGTGATAAAGATGTTTCATTTACGAAATCCGGACAGCGATGACTTGGTTTTAAACTTTGTGTTACTTGCGATTGCGACGTAAAGTATATCAACTCGTGTCCGTTACTCTCAACTGGGCACGCAATCAATCGTCGTCTAGTGTATGTTATGCGTTTGATTGGTGTTGGATTGAGTGGCATCAACACGTTTTGTGGCCTCGTGAAACTAAGGCATCGGATCAATTCCGCTGCTTCTTATCCAATTCTCAATTCGATCGCCATCGCGGTGCAAAATGTGTTCGATCTAGTAATGTGCAAGTCTGTTAAAGAAGAAAAACTCTTGGATGCTCAACACGGAAAACCCGAAGACGTTATAACCGTTTCTATAAACGCAGTAAAAAAATTGCCGACGTTGTTGTGAAATCAAGTTACTGCAAAAGCTGGGATTTGAAAAAAAGGTACAGAACACAAGGTTGAATATGAATCGTGGTATGCGGGGCACCAACAAATTTGTAGTGCTAACCACACAGGTAGTGCTGGAAAAATGGAAATCGATGGTATACAGGGTGATCCAGAGTAGGTGTTACCAGAATAGGTGTAACCGAAGCCGGATTTGCCGAAGAACTACCTAGCCGTTTTCGTTTTTTGGGCGTTCCATCTTCGAAAGGAACCCTCGAATCTGCCATATTCGAGCGCATATTCGAGCGCATAATCGCGCGCATAATCTGACGTTTAGCGAATGATTCGCTACGTTACCTGTCAGCCTATTCGGTTCGAGGCCCGTCACACACGATTTGACGTTTCACGTCTGCTATCGGTCGGCGCATTGCGTGCCAAAGTGCGAAGCGCGCCGGAAATAATGAAATTTAAGAACTTTGCCGCGATTATCCATTGAGAGCGCCTGTTCTTTTTGCTTCCTTTAGAAATAACAATTAACAAAACCAAAGAATTGTCAATGATTATCAAATTTCGATATACCGAGCGATTTTTCTTACGTATTAAAAAGATCAACGCGCGAATTTTTATTAACAAACTCTCAAAAACTCGACGCTGCGTTTGCGAGAATTGGATATTTTCGGGATTCCATTCGTCATTCGACCACTCCATTTAGTATCGTAGTCGGATTGATCTCCAAAAATAATTTTTTCTGTACGAATATCATCTCGAAGTGTGTCCGAGCTGGGTTAGGAAACATGAGGAGAAGCTTTGCATTTTCTCATTAGGGGAGACGAAATCCGTCGGTTGCGGCAAACGAAAATAGATACGTTTTGTGAGGGTTGAAACAAGATGAGAAGATCTACACCGCCTGAGATACGATTTTTCACGTCCCGATACGGGTTCATTCCGGAAACCCCAAAGCATTGCGACTCTGCTTGCGGTATCTCTTAAGGGGTATCACCACTCTAGCGGCAGAAAATAAGGCCTAACTTTGACAATTTATATTAGGAGTATGAAAAAAGGAATAGGATTTCTTTTGAGAGGGTTTATTTAACACATATTAAAGTATGAAAAAAAATTATTATAATTTTCATACAAAATGGCGGCGGCAGAGCACATCTTGAAAAACGTGTTTTCAAACTGGGAGGCCGCAATACTCGAACACCTTCTACGGATCGATTGGAAATATTGATAGTAGCTTCACAATTATATTCTCTATGGGAGTACGTAGCCGTTTTTTTATCAAATGTAAACTTTTTTATAAACAATTTACTGCTTATTTTTCGGGCAAAAAATCGATTTGTTTCTTTAAAAGTGCGCTTTTTTTCAAAAAATAATTTAAAAATCCCTACGTCGTCCCATAGAGAATATAATTGTGAAGCTACTATCAAAATTTCAAATCGATCCATGCAAAGTGGTTTGAGTACTCCGTCCTCTCAGTTTGAAAAACATGTTTTTCAAGATGGGCTCTATCGCCGCCATTTTGTATGAAAATTATATTTTTTTATACGTCAATATGTGTTAAATAAACCCTCTCAAAAGAAATACTATTCCTCTCTTCATACTCCCAAAATAAATTGTCAAGGTTAGGCCTTATATTCTGCCGCTAGAGTGGTGTTACCCCTTAAGAGATACCGCAAACAGCGTCGCAACGCTTTAGGATTTCCGGAATCGACCCGTATTGGGACGTGAAAAATCGTATCTCAGGCGGTGTAGAAGCTCTTCTCATCTTGTTTCAATCCTCAAAAAATGTATCGATTTTCGTTTGCCAAAACCGACTGATTTTGCCTCCCGTAACGAGGAAATGAAAAGGTTCTTCTCATGATTCCTAATCCAGCTCTAACACACATTGAGATAATATTCGTACAGGAAAAATTATTTCTAGAGTTCAATCCGAGTATGATACTAAACGGAGTGGCCGAATGATAAATGGAATCCCGAAAACATTCAATTCTCGAAAATGTAGCGTCAAGTTATTAAGAATTTGTTAATTAAAATTCGCCGATCGATTTTCTTCCATACGCAAGAAAAATCGCTCGGTTCATCGAAATTTGACAATCATTGACAATTTTTCTATTTTGTTCATTTTTATCTCTTAAGGAAGCAAAAAGAACAGGCACTGTCAATGGATAATCGCGGCAAAGTTCAAAAATGTCATTAATTGCGGCGCGCTGTACCCTTCAGCACGCAATACCCCGAGCGATTGCAGACGATAGGTGAACGAGATAGAAGGACGAGTAGGTTGACGGACAACGTAGTGAATGATTCACAAAACGTCAGATCATGCGCGTGGACATCTGCCAAACGCTGCGGATTCGCAGAACCTTGCTCACGACGGCTACGCTACGTGGCCCTTCGTCTACTCTTCTGCCCTTTCCGATTCTCGAACATGGTGAATTCGAGGATTCCTTTCGAAAATCGAAAGCCTATTTTCTAATGCTTCCCATTTGACGACGTGGGCGAGAAAAAGAGAACGGCTACGTAGAAATCTTCGGAGTAACCTGCCGAACCCGGCGTTTCTCGCTGTGTATGTGAGAAACGCCGGGTTCGGTATCGCCTTGTATGTGAGATTTTTTGGCGATCCCTCAGAAGATTTGCTGCGCGTTATGGTTTTTACATCGGCGACGGCGACTGTAAAACTGTGAAAACGGGGAAAAATCCCAGGGATTTTTGGCGACACAAAATAGTTTTTGGGTTTGGACTTTGCTGTTTGGGTATTTTTGTTTCGACAAAACGGAGAGCGCGATCACATATATAGGTATGAACGGAGACGTCGCACATATAGACTATAATATGAACCTATGAAAAAAAATCATGACAATAGCCTTTGTTGGCGTCTAAAGTGAGAAGATGCCTTAATGTGAAACCAAGAAATTATTGAGATCCACGTTGCCGTGTTTTTTTTTCTATGGTCTGTACGCATCATTCTGAATATCCTACATCTGATCATGCATACGATTAGATTTCACAATACAACTACACGTTTTTTAAAGTAGTACTAATGGTGATATTAGAGTGTGGGGTTATTTTACACGCCAACTGACTACTTTAATGAACACAAAAATTGTGCATGCGGAAAAATTCTTACGTGATTATATTTGATTCCCATGATTGTGAGTAGCTGGTACGCTCCCGGAATGAGGGGTCTTGACCGGAATGTCGCGTCGATTAAAATTCTGCTCACGTCGGCCATGTGTTCTCGAATAAAATTTTGATCGAAAAGGATGGCGTGGTCAGCACCATTTCTGTCCGTTATCAATTCGACCGTGAGCCTTCCCGTGTCGGATTCCAGAAGCCCCTCGTTTGTCGGATTCATCGCTCGCTCCACGAATTGCGGGATGTTTTCCGGGCTTGGAGGGTAACGCCTTCTTCGGCAATTCTTCATGAAAGCTCGCAAACTTTGGTATGGCTTCAGAATCGCAGCTTCGGCGTGGCTACATATAAAAATAAATCAGTCATGAAGATAGACTGATACATTGGTATAAAAAGGTATTGTAATGAGATCCTCTATTTTTTTCCTTTGTCGTTCTTCTCCCTATTTTCTTCTTGTGATCCATACTACTGATACATATGTGCAAGTGGCCTTTCACGAAATTTATAGCGTCCGTGTACCTACATTTTGAATATCACGCATGACTTTCGACACTCTTGGGAAACTTATGACGAAGGCCCTCCGTGATCTTCATGAGCGACACTTTCACGTCCGGCCAGTCGTATTAGGAACGCCCTAACTTTTCATTCGGGAATACGCTTTCTCAAGTCTTATAAAACCGATGGCCAACTTTTCTAACGTCACGTCAGCCCTTCCTCCCACCATCTCGACTTTCCCACACTCCATCACTATAAATTACCTTCGTTCTAAACTAAGGTAGTCAGTAAGTCTCCGAATACTGTACAACGCTGAATCTCTGTCCATCAATTACCTGAATAAATTCGTCTCAAGTAGCTCAATCCGTGTTAACCGAGTTATTCCGTCCTACAACCGAGTTCTGGAGCGAGTCAGCCACTCCTTTCCTCAAAAATTATAATAAAAGTGTCCATCCCGACATTACAATTGGTGCTACGAGGGACGACGTTTGAAACTGGATCTACGAAAGGAATCGGTGAGTAAAGACTCATTTACTCATTATCGCGAGCCGCAAATTATAACTACCGATTCCGAAACTGACTCAGTAGATCAAACCGAAATGTCGTTGTCTAACGTAAACGCAGCCATCAAAACGGCGTTCAGCCGAATAAAAGACTCAGATTCACAAACCGAAATGGAAGATAACGCTTCACGCATTACGCACGCGTTACCGGAAGATTCTTTTGAAGAGCTAACACCGAAGGAAGCGCTGGAACTAATCCGTGAATTCGATGGTAAATCTCTGGGGGTCGAAACTTTCATTACGTCAATTGAAGATGTAAGACCGCAAGTCAGCCGATCAGATTACCTTCGTCGATTAATAATCACAAAAAAAATTATCGGAGACGCGGCAAGAGAAATTCAAGAGTACGAGACAAACACGTACGAACAGCTCTATGAATGCTTACGGATCCTCTTCGGAAACTTGCAACCGGTCAGCGTTTGGAGAGACAAAAGATCGCGAATGTTTCAACAAAAAAACGAAAGTGTTTCGAGATTTACGAATAGATTTTTAGAAGTACAAAATCAACTCCTTTCCGTATTAGCTAATTCAACTCCAGACGAAACACAAAGACGATTCATTGTGGAATACGAACGCCAACAAGGGCTCGACCAATATCTGTTAGGGTTAAAAAAAGAGATTTCCACTGAAGTACGGGCTCAAAAACCGGAGAACATTCGAATGGCAATAGCTCGGGCACAAGCGGCAGAAGCCTACGACTACACAAGAGAGATGATGACGCGCAACATAAACATTACTGAAAAAAATACAGGTAGCTCAGAAATCCGCAAGCCGCCCCATCATAAATCTTTCGGGACTCCCTCAGCGGCACCGTTCTCTTCGATAATATGCCGATATTGCAATCGCATGGGTCACTCCGAACGTGACTGCCGTAAGAAAGCATACGACTCACAAAACCCCAACAGGAACGTACCACAACAATCGGGTTTTCACAACAGGCAGTCTCACAATCACCGACCAACACGAACAACAGTGAATTATATACCGAAAGGAGAAGCAATCACTACGACACAAGAAAACATCCCCCGAGTCAATGCCATCGGATCCGCTAAACGAGTGGTCAAACTTCCCACACAAACAGCTAACAGAATAGGCTGTTTTCTTCTCGATACCGGTTCAGCAATAAATTTACTTAAAATCAGCATGTTGACAAAAGGATCGCAGATCAATCGAAACATTAAGACACCGTTCTCCATGGGCAATGAACAACATGAATCGTTATTTGCTGCTAGGCAAGAATTTCAAGGAAAGATTCACATCTTTCACGTCATTCCCAATGACTTCCCATTAGACGAGGATGGGTTGATCGGCATTCCGTTCATGGAAAAGTACCAAACAAAAATCGGTATCGGAAGGGAAAATTACTTAATGTTCGACGATCAACGATTTGAATTCGAGAAAGTTTCTGTCACCATCCCGCCACGAACGATCTATTCTATTACGGTTCGTACGAATATTGAAAACGGAACAGCCATCACGGACTAGAACAATCCAAGAGCAACAGTGCCTTGCATCTTCGAAGCCAAGGATTACGAAACCCGAGTGCCATTTTTGAATGACTCGGAAGAACCGATGACGGTTACAATTGACCAGCTACAGGGCATTCCTTTCTGTGAAGCCGCCCGTTCGCCTGAGGAGGAGCGCCAAGACGCACCGAAGGATGTAGCTCGTGCCAATGCTATAGAGATTACGAATACTGCCGAACGTATTCACACATTAAAAGAAAACGTTCGACTCGAGCACGTCCCACCAGATCAAGCAGAAAAAGTTTGGGACATCGTCTCCAGCTTTCCAGATGTATTTGCCCTACCTGATGATCCACTCCCAGGCACAAAAATGGTCAAGCATCGGATCATCACGGATGATGATACACCCGTGAACACCAAACAATACAGGTACCCGCCGGTTCACAAGGAAGAAATCGACAGGCAGGTAAACGAAATGCTGGAGAAAGAATTAATAGAGCCGAGTGACTCACCATACAACTCGCCTATTTGGGTGGTACCTAAGAAATCGGATGCATCAGGAAAACAGAAGTGGAGGATCGTCATTGATTTTCGGAAATTGAACGAAAAAACGACACACGACGCCTATCCTCTCCCATGCATCGACGAAATTTTGGATCAATTAGGTCGAGCAAAATATTTTACCGCATTCGATCTAGCGTCGGGATTTCATCAAATCCCAATGGACGAACGAGACAAGCAGAAGACAGCGTTTTCCACACCATCAGGTCACTATCATTACAACAGAATGCCGTTTGGATTGAAGAACGCACCCGCGACATTCCAACGCATGATGAATAACGCGTTGAGGGGATTGATCGGAAATACATGCTTCGTTTACTTGGACGACATTATTATTTACGGACAAACCCTCGACGAACACAATAAGAAATTAATTGACGTGCTGACCCGTCTTCGCGAGTCAGACTTGAAGTTGCAGCCCGACAAGTGCGAATTTCTACGGCCAGAATTGGAATTTTTGGGACATGTAATCTCGGAAGAAGGCGTAAAACCCAATCCAAAGAAAACAGAAGCAGTACAGAATTTTCCAAGGCCAAGTGACCAGAAGCAGATTACACAGTTCTTAGGACTCGCTGGATATTACCGAAAATTCATAAAAGATTTCAGCAAATTAGCGAAACCACTTACAGAACTCCTGAAGAAGGATACACCATGGTCTTGGACAGACAAACAAGAACAATCATTCAGCCTATTACGAACAGCGCTGACGACATCTCCGGTCCTCCAATATCCGGATTTCGAGGGATCTTTCGTGCTCACAACCGACGCGAGCAACCACGCCATAGGTGCAGTGCTATCGCAGGGACCCATCGGTAAAGATCGTCCCATCGCTTACGCATCACGCACTCTTAATAAAGCCGAACAACGATATTCGACGACGGAAAAAGAGATGTTGGCAATAGTCTGGGCTGTCAAGCACTTCCGCCAATATCTGTTTGGAAAGAAATTTCAAATTGTTACGGATCACAAGCCGCTAATCTGGATCCTCAAAACCTCGAATCCTCCAACGAATAGTCGCCTAATGAGGCTCCGGTTAAAACTAGAGGAATACGAATACGAGGCCGTTTATAAAAAAGGAACGCTGAATACAAACGCTGACGCCCTATCACGGATATACCCCGTAACTACCCGTCAAGGAAAGCACAACGGCGCTCCGAAGGAGGGGGCCGAAAAGCAAGAAGTATCAGATATCGTCATCGAAGAAGAAAGCGACAACGCGGCAGACACCGAAAACACAGTGGAAAAAGAAAATGATCGAGAAGAAATGGAAAATGAAAATTTTCCCCTTTACATAGAGTTCGAACTATCGAAAGAAAGTCCACAGGTTCCTGAAATTTTGGAGGAAGCACCACCCAGGAACACACCGCGGATCAAAATAACGGACCAACTTGAAAACAGTGAAGATGAACTGCACCTCGATTTCGCAAGAGATGAAATCGAGTGGTATAACGTGTTAGCCGAAAAACTGTCGGTTACCAATGAACCTACCAAGATTTATTTAGGTTGCAAATACCTGAATGAAAATCCAGTTACAAAAATGAGAATTAAGCAGATGATCTCGTTTATTTGGTCAAGGAAAACAGAACGACCCTTTCTTTATCTTTACGACATGGAACTGTACGAGCCAGGTACAGAAGAGGAACGGATAGACATCATAAAGCAATACCACGGGACAAGCGCCACAGGTCATTTCGGAGTAGCAAAGACCCTCGATCGGGTGAAGGCTGTTGCTACCTGGCCCAATCTGCAAAGAGACATCGAAGGTTCCATCCGTAGATGCGACACGTGCCAGAGGGTTAAGCTCGTGCGAACACAACCACGAGCAGAAGCAATAATTACTGACACACCGGAGAAACCCAACGAAAAAATTGCATTGGACCTTGTGGGTCCACTACCTGAAACGTACGAGGGTCATAAGTACATTCTTTCTGTACAAGACCAGCTCACAAAATACATTACACTGATCCCATTAAAATCACAGGATGCCCAATCAACAGTGACAGCACTGGTTGAAAACTTTATTTACATTCACGGAGCTCCGAAAATCATCTTAACCGATGACGGACGAAACTTCATCAGCCAAACGTTCAAGCATTTAGAAAAGCTCTTTAAGATCTCCCACATGACAACGACAACGTTTCATCCTCAGAGTAATGGGAGCCTCGAGCGAGCACACGGACCGATAAAAGAACAAATTAAAGCATTGATATACGACCATCAAGAAGATTGGGACAAGAAATTAAAGTTCGTCTCTATGGCTTAAAACACAGCCAAACACGAAGGGACAGGACTAACTCCATTCGAAATGCAGGTCGGAAGAAAACCCAATATTCCAAATAATTTGCCAGCTCAAAGGACTAATACGACGATTGACGAATACTTCGAAGGAATACGTGCGGATCACGAACGCATCGTCAAACGAGGACGCGATAATTTGATCGCAGCTAAAGAAAGATACAAGGTAGTCCAGGATGCTCACATACATCGCACTATACCCGTCTTCGCAAAAGGCGACGAGGTCCTCGTTGCTCAAGAGCGAGACAAGACACCCCTTGCCCCGAAGTGGAAAGGACCAGCCATTATTTTGGAACAAACATCAGACGTCAACTACGAGATCTTGCTTAAAAATAGAAGAAAATTAATCCACGTTAACAAATTAAAACCTTACCATAGAAACTAATCAAAAATTCTGTGCAGGCATTATGTTGCTGTTACTTCTTCCTCTCCTTGTGTGTGTTACATCCGAAGAATTAAGGGTGGAACCACTCGAAGGCACCGTATATATGGAAAACCTGGGAAGTGCCGTAATCAACCATCAAACCTGGACAGTAGTCAACTACGTCGACATCACCGAAATAAATCTACACCGAGATGAGCTGGATATGGCTTCGATATCTTTGTCAAGAATTTGCAACGGAACCGACAAAAAAGGGACTTGCGCCGAATCAGCATCAATCGAAATCCTTCGACAAAGGTTAAATAGGATAGACTCAAGGAGATCTAGATTAATGAACATAATTGATTATAGACCCCGTCTCAAAAGAGGTGTTTTTAATTTTATCGGCGACATTAGTAAAATTTTGTTTGGAACTTTAGGGAATTCTGATGCTAAATATTATAACGATGAGATTGATAACCTTCATACTGACAATAAAAAATGAGTACTTTAATTCAAAACCAAACCGTGATAGCTAAAGGCAGGACATCAACTCTTACCAAAGCATTTAAAGGTACTTGCTCTCTATGTATCGACGTGTACAATAATTGTTTTCGTCAAAACAACGAACATGTAGACTACAATGTTAATTACGATAAGGTAATTGTGAAACCAACAGGTCGTCGGCGATCCACCAGCCTCAAGGCTTAAAAGAAAATTCATCTTGTTTTATGAATTTTCTTAAATAAGGGGGGCGGTGTAATGAGATCCTCTATTTTTTTCCTTGATCGTTCTTCTCCCTATTTTCTTCTTGTGATCCATACTACTGATACATATGTGCAAGTGGCCTTTCACCAAATTTATAGCGTCCGTGTACCTACATTTTGAATATCACGCATGACTTTCGACACTCTTGGGAAACTTATGACGAAGGCCCTCCGTGATCTTCATGAGCGACACTTTCACGTCCGGCCAGTCGTATTAGGAACGCCCTAACTTTTCATTCGGCAATATGCTTTCTCAAGTTAAGACTTGAGCCCAAGTTAAGACTATGAAACCGATGGCCAACTTTTCTAACGTCACGTCAGCCCTTCCTCCCACCATCTCGACTTTCCCACACTCCATCACTATAAATTACCTTCGTTCTAAACTAAGGTAGTCAGTAAGTCTCCGAATACTGTACAACGCTGAATCTCTGTCCATCAATTACCTGAATAAATTCGTCTCAAGTAGCTCAATCCGTGTTAACCGAGTTATTCCGTCCTACAACCGAGTTCTGGAGCGAGTCAGCCACTCCTTTCCTCAAAAATTATAATAAAAGTGTCCATCCCGACATCACAGTATCATGAACGAAACTTTATCCGCAAATAAGACATCATTTAATTCATATTTCCATTCCATTTATACTAGGATGGCACATCTCTTAACTTTTACGGAATTTTTCAGATTTTGTTGAAAAAAAAAATTGTGAAAAATCCTGAATAATCTAAAAATGATGTTTTTTAGTGCCATTGAAACAAGACCTGACTTACCTGAAATTGAAAAAGGTTGACGCTCGTAAGAAACTTGTTTTTGGTGAAAGAAAGCGAGGACTTTTGTACTTAAAAAAAGTGAAAAAAGATGCGTGCCCACTTATGATCAAATTTAATTTGAGATGAAATTGCAGTTTTTGGAAAAATATAAAATATACAGATTGGTGGAAAAACCTTACAATTAAAAAAAATTGAATTCCCTAAAAAAATGTTACATATGTGCATTTTTTACAAAATGTCCATTTATAAAGGCACGTCGAAAGAACGTTCGTGGAACTTATCTAGTAACCATTTTAAGGATTACCAAAGTTAAAAATAAACATTTTCCAAAATGTATTAGGACTTGGAATTAATCTGTAGCGTTTTTTTAATGAAAAAAGAATTATTTTAAATGACAACAAAAACATACACTAATGAAAGTATTGCCCCTCGCTTTCTACTACTTTTGACCATCTTTCGGGCAGGGTATGCATATCATGTCGGAAGAACGCGTCGTCTTTAGTTGGAATCCACAAATCGACGCATTTTCGACGACCGTCGTAAGAAGTGAATTTCTGCCCGGACTGGCTATGAGCCATCGAACGAAAGACATGGTTATCAGACGGAGCGATATCTGGAGAAAACGGCGGGTGGGGTGAAACTTCCCATTTGCGTATTTCCAGATATGTTTGTACCGGTTTTGCGTGTCTTCCGGAGTATTCCGGCCGTTTTTCTTTCAATGCACGGCTCAAGCGCATCAATTGCAGTCGGTAGCGAACCCCAGTTATGGTTTCATTCGGTTTCAGGAATTCATAATAAATCACATCTCTCTGATCCCACCAAATACAGAGCAGGAGCGAGACCCATGGATATTTGGCTTTGCCACTGATGTTGATGGTTGGCCAGGTACAAGACTTACTGCGCTTCGGATTGTCGTAATGGATCCACTTTTCATCACCAGGGACAATTCGATGCAAAACATCTTTTCTTTGTTCCCGTTGAAGCAACAGTTCACATTTGAAAAGACGACCCTCAATGTCTCTTGGTTTCAATTCATATGGGACCCAATGTAGTTCCTTCTCGATTATGCCCAAAACTTTAAGACGTTTTCCTACCGTTTATAAGTCAACTTCCAATGATGTAGACGATTCTTGAAGTGTTTGAGATGAGTCTTCATTGAGCAAAGCCTCCAAAATATTATCTTCAATTTTTTTTCGGCTGGCCAGGTGGCTTCTTGTCATCCAAATCGACGAAATTACCAGCTTTACAACGTGCAAACCACTTCCGACACGTTTGCTCAGCTAGAGCATGTTCACCATACACTTCCACTAAAATACGATGAGATTCAGCAGCACTTTTGTTCATATTAAAATAATGAAGTAAAACTCCCCGCAAAGACACTTTATTCGACACAAATGTTGATATATTCAACCAATTATGAAGTGTTGTTATTTACGATTCAAAAAGAATACAGCAAATGACGCAAATTTGTACAGCAAATGACGTTCAATGATCGCTGTTTCACGATGAATACATTACTGTCGGTAACGACGAAATACTGTACTACCACGCCACCTCTTGTAAGACACTACGAATTAATTCAAACACCTAATATTAGGCAATTTTGATAACTCGTCAACTCGCTTTTAAGTAACTGAAATTATAATAATGTTATTTAATATGAGCACAGTCATTAAATAATGTTGTTCGTCTAAAACATGATTCGAAACAAAATTAACACTCCAATAATTCAAATGTAGGAAAATAATTGTTGTTTATTGTTTTTGGAAAATAATGAGCTAACAATACTTCGGAAGGAAAACTTAAGAGTTCTATTTCGTCTATTCAGTCCGGCAAACACATCATTAAGGGACAACACCACTGTGACGGCTTCAAAAAATCGATTTTTTGAAAACCATCTAGAAAAATCTAAAATACATTTAAGATTAAGATGCCGTTGGACCCAGGTCGAAAAAAATAATTATTTTCGGAGATATTGAATATTTTTAGGAGCGGTGCAGCGGTTCGTGACGCTCGGCCATAAGCCGCTTCTTCCTGGCCAAGTATTGGAGGCAATTACGCCAGACTTCGAAAATTTGAGCAGAGCCAATTTGCTGCAGCGTTGTTTGGGCGGCTTCACGCAAAACAACAATGAAAGCTACAACAAATCAGTTTGGGCAATAGCCCTCAAGTGCCAGTCCGGGAGCAAAAAAATCGTCCATATTGCAGCTGACATAGCGGTATTATTATTCAATGATGGCCTGAGAAGCCTCATGAAAGTTTTGGAGACGTTGGGGATAACTATCGGCCGAAATCGTTTCAATTTTTGCGTTGAAAACGACGAAGCGCGGATCGAGCTGGCGGAGCGCTCGCTCACAGACGCTGCAAAAGAGGCAAGAAGAGCCTCTACAAGTTCGAGAAAAGATGCTAGGGACAATGATTTGTTTCTTGAAAGCCAGCTATATGGTGCCGGCATCGCTGATTAAAGGTAAAAAAATTTTGTTCCAATTTATCGCATAAATTAAAAATCTAAAACTTTGAACGCGTTTTTCTCATAACCACTTTTTTGAGTGCGGCACGCAACATAACTCGAGCAATTTTTATCCGGTCGACTTCAAATTTGGAATGCATCAATAAAACTAGATTATCTAAAGAAGTACATAGGATTTTTTCGATATCTCGATAATAAAAAAAGTTATAGCCTATTTTCGACGAGAAATTTTGCTCGAAAAACGTCCTTTAATTTCAAAAGCGTGCCTATTTTTTAAAACTCAATATTTTTTCAAATCCCTATGTACTTCTCTTCAAAATATCATATTATTAACGAAAACACGCGGTATTTTTTTTCAGATCGATTTTGAAGAGAGTTCTGCCGCGTGCCGCGAACCACTGCAGAGGCAACAGTACCTGACGCGGGAGCTTCCCGAGCGTCACCATGGGGCGTGAAAAATTTGAAATTTTTTTTTTATATATATTCAATAAACAACGAACAAAACAAAAAAAAATTCGAATAGCTCTTTTTTTCCTACATAAAAAAATTCTTGAAAAATGGCAAAAAAACCGGGGGTCACAGTGGTGTTCTGCCTTAATAGTATACAAGAAGTGGTACAAAGACATTTATACGAGATAAATAGCAGTGAAATAAATAAAAATATTGCCACATCCATATACATCACATATTATTAATTGAACTTGGCAGCATGATAAGAAAGTGCTACTGTATACAAAAATTGAGAAATAACTCACACTGCTGCTAACGAATCGTACAGCGACTTTAGACCGTACCAATGCCACGACAGAGCGTCTGCCAATGCTTCCTTAAACCGCGCAATGAGCTCTTCGCTGTTATCCGGCAAACAATACTCCGAATGGGCATTCAAATGATGTATATTGCCATTAACTAGTTTTGCCGTACCCTGGCAAATGGTCCTCTTTTGACATCTCAAATAACTGTTAAATGGAACAAAATTTTTGGTTCAGTTCGATTTTTTGCCCTCAGTATTTTGCAAACCAACCCTGCAAATGAGAAATTTGCGCATTATTTTCTCATCTGTTTGCATCGTTCTTAAGGCTTCCTTCATCAACAAGTACGCTGATCAATTCGGTCTTCCTTATAAAAGAAACTTTTCGAACGGGTGGGAGTCCAAATGTCGGATGGCCAAGTATAGAAGGGCAAAATTGCGAAAGGACGGAATTATGAACTCTCAAAATAACGAAGGTTTATTATTCGAAATTTTATCCTCCGACCGATGACGAAATCGAATGACTATTATACCAAGGATTATTTATCAAGAGCTCATTTATTCGAGAATATATATTCAGATCGTCTGCAGATTGAGTTTTCCAAATATAGATTCGAAAAATATAGAGCATTCATACCTCCGAAAAGAAAGAAGTGAATGTCTAATATTCCCAATACCGCCTATAACGAAAGTTCATTTATCGAGACTACAAACTCCGAATGTGTAGATTTTAGAAAGACAAATGATCGATGGTCCGAAATGTCGAACACAGAAATAGCGAACATGTGATGCCTGATCACTAGCGCCATCTGTCAGGTTCTTTCTGAAGCGCGAGCAACGTATTATTCGATCACAAGCTTTCGCCCCGGGCTGTTTGCCTTTTTAGCCCATCGTGAGTCCCCAATGGCGAATACCCAAATAGCAAACATGGGCTGACTGCCTTACCCGACTGACAATTAGCGCCGTCGACTGTTAGCTTCCCTCTGAAGCGGAAGCGACGTATTACTCGATGATAAGTTCCGCTATCCACACTGTTCGCCTTTTTGGCCCGTCGCGCTATTTTAACTATATTTTGTTTGGATAAAAAAAACAATGTCCTACCTCAAATTCGCTGATATATCAGCGATCATGATGAATGAACGTGTGAAAGAAATTTCCACGTCCGTGTACATCTCTATACGACTTTTTCTCTTCGGTACAAATTTCGGTTTGGAACAAATTTTCTCTTCGGTACAAATTTCGGTTTGGAACAAATTTTCTCTTGGGTACAAATTTTCTCTTCAGTATAAATTTCCTCTTCGGTACAATTTTTCTCTTCGGTACAAATTTTCCCATCGATACAAATGTTCTTTTCGATACAAATTTTCTGTTCGATACAAATGTTTTCTTCGATACAAATTTTTTCTTCGATACAATTATTCTCTTCGATACGAATTCTCTCTTCGGTGGGAATTTCCTTCACGGACCAATTTTATGCCTGGTACAAAATTTGTACTGAAGAGGTAATGTACCGAAGAAAAAACGTCTATTCATAGAATTTTTTCCTTTGCTGCAAATTTTCTCGTACATCCATCCGTCTTCGGTCCAAATTTCCTCTGATAAAAATTTACTCTCCGATACAAATTTCCTCGTTGGTACAAATATACTCTGCAATACAAATTTCGTAGCGGACAAATAATTGGTCTAAAAAGGAAATTTGTATCGAAAAGAAAGTTTATATCGAAGAGACAATTATAGCGAAGAGGAAATTTATAGCGAGGAGAACGTTTGTATCGAAGAAAAAATTTGTAGTGAAGAGAAAGTTTGTAGTGAACAGAGAATTTGTATAGAAGAGAAAATTTGTAGTGAATAGAGAATTTGTATCGAAGAGAAAATTGGCAGTGAAGATAAAATTTGTTGTGCAGATAAAATTTATTGTGCAGATAAAATTTGTATCGATAAAAACATTGGAGAGAGAATTTGTATCCAACAGAAATACCAAGAGGAGATTTGTTTGGAAGAGAAAATTTATGTCTGTTCTGGAAAATTCTGGACAAGATAAATTGAAACGAAGAAAAAATTTGTACCGATGATAACATTTTCATGCAAATAAATGTTTTCTTCACAAGCGAACATTTGGCTGTAAGAAAACATTTATATCCAACACAAAATTTCTTTGGAAGACGAAATTCCCATGTATAGAAATTACCTGTTTGATGCAATTTTTTTCTCCTAAGAGACATTTTTTGCTTTAACAAATTGTGTTCCGCAGTAGGTTTTGGTTTTGATTAAGCTCCCGAAAGAAAAATAATACTTTCAAAATATCGGATGGGTGTATAAGGAAAGGAACAATTATCGTGTATATAAAATATTTATTATCGATGGCTAGCTGCCTAATCAAATTCTCCGTAGAGGCTCCGTTGCTTCAGTCCTGCGTTTCGGACAGCGCCGATCTCGCTGAACGTTCCATAATATATCTGCGCATGAGGCGTAGCAGCAGCAATGGCCACATGGCAAGAATATGCGGGTGGCCAAAAATAGAAAATTGATATCTTGGAATACCAAGGACATGCATATCCTTTTACTCTATTCTCTTTGGACAAAAAAGTAATCAATGTACCACCTCAAATACGCCGATGTATCAGCAATCACTATGAATGAACGTGCAAAAGAAATTTCCACGTCCGAGTACTTTTCTATACGAGTTCCATACAAATTTTGTTTTAAAAATCAAATTTTCTCTTTCATACAAAATTTTCTCTTCGATACAAATTTTCTCTTTGATACAGATTCCCTCTCCGGTAGGAATTTGCTTTCCGAACCAATTTTATGCCTGGAAAAATATTGTACTGAAGAGGGAACTTGTAACGAAGAGAAAATTTCTATTCATAGATATTTTTCTTTCGCTGCAAATTTTCTCGTCCATCCATCCGTCTTTGGTCCAAATTTCCGAATTTGATAAAAAATTTCCTCGTCGGTAGCAATATTCTCTGCAGTACAAATTCCGTAGTGGACAAATAATTGGTCAAAAAAGGAAATTTATGTCGAAAAGAAAGTGTATATCGAAGAGAACATTTAGAGTGAAGAAAAATTTGTAGCAAAGAGAAAATTTGTAGTGAAGAGAGAATTTGTATCAAAGAGAAAATTCGTAGTGAATAGAAAATTTGTAGTGAAGAGAAAATTTCTATCGAAGAAAAAAATTGTATCAATGAGAAAATTGGAGAGAAAATTTGTATCGAACAGAAGCGACAACGAGGAAAATTGTTTGGAAGAGAAAATTTGAGCCAACGAAAAATTCAGATTAAAGAAAAAATTTGGCTGGTCAAGAAAATTCGTACGGAGGAGAAAATTTTTGTGCGGAGGAATTTTTTCTTTACTAGCGAACATTTGGCTGGAAGAGAACATTCATATCCAACACAACATTTCTTTCGTAGACAAAATTCCTAGGCTTAGAAATGACTTGTTTGATTCAAATTTTTTCTCCTAAGAGACATTTTTTGCTTCACGACAATTTTGTTCCGCAGCAGGTTTCTTTTAGATAAAGCTCCTGAAAGAAAAATAATATTTTCAAGATATCGGATCGGTGTATCAGGGAAAGAATAATGAACATGTATATAAAATTTTTATTAACGATGGAAAATATTTATTGATGACTAGCCGCCCCACCAAATTCTCCGAGGAGGCTCCGTTGCTTCGGTCCTGCAGATTGGACAGCGCCAATCTCGCTGGACGTGCCATAATGCGTCGGCGCATGAGGCGCAACAGCAGACATGGCCACATGCCAAAAATATGTGGGTGGCCCTTTGCAGATAGCATATCTTGCAGGAAACTGTAAAAAAATAAAAACAAGAAGTACCGACACATTTTGTATTATATCGCCGACAATTAGTGCGAACTGCGTGCCAATAACGTTGATGTTTCAAGAAAGAAGAGCTTGAAGTTATTGATCATTCTCGAAAAGCCCTATAGACTCTTAAACGTGATTGGAAAAGGTGCGGTCCCAAAGAAGTATGGATGCCTCATTCTCATCTAGCGTTTACACGAAAGACCGGCGATAATGCGGGTCACATTAACTCAGAAGAGAAGTGACCCTACGAATTACCACCACTTAGAAAAAAAACCGGTCTCACCGCGGGCCACGTTGTCTTCGAAAAGAAGCGACCCTACGGATATGGTGGCTAATGGCAAGATAAACTGTGAGCTTTCCACTCCGTGGAGCTCAGATTTGGCATAAGAAGTGATTTTTATGTTCTTATTACAACGTTAAATCATGTTCACTTGGTTGTTTGGAAATTCGTGTACACTTATCTCCAAATAATAATGATTCCCTACTCGAAAATCCAAATTAATCTTCGTATTGTGCTTTCCGCTTTTCCGGATTGTCGAAAACATACAAGGGTGGGAGACGGCCATCATTTGATCTACTCCTACTTTATCGGCAATGATATAACGGAGACGTTGCTCAAAGTAAGAATGTAAATCCAAAGAAGTATGAATGTTTTATTTCCCTCCAGCGTTTGCAAGAAACAGCGGTGATAACGCGGGTCACGTTATCTCCGAAGAGCAGCGGCCCTACGAATCGCGGGTCACGTTAACTCCGAAGAGCAGCGGCCCTACGAATCGCGGGTCACGTTATCTCCAAAGAGCAGCGGCCCTACGAATCGCGGGTCACGTTAACTCCGAAGAGCAGCGGCCCTACGAATCGCGGGTCACGTTAACTCTGAAGAGTAGCGACCCTACGAATCTCCACCATTTCGAACAAACGTCGGCCTCACCGCGGGTCGCGTTGTCTTCGAAAAGAAGCGACCCTACGGATATGGTGGCTAATGGCAAGATAAACTGTGAGCGTTCCACTCCGTGGAGCTCAGATTTGGCAAAAGAAGTGATTTTTATTTTCTTATTACAACATTAAATCATGTTTACTTGGTTGTTTGGAAATTTGTGTACAGTTATCTCCAACTAATAGTGATTCCCTACTCGAAAATCCAAATTAATCTTCGTATTGTGCTTTCCGCTTTTCCGGATTGTCGAAAACATACAAGGGTGGGAGACGTCCATCATTTGATCTACTCCTACTTTATCGGCAATGATATAACGGAGACGGTGTTCGTAGTAAGAATGTTAATCTAAAGAAGTATGAATGTCTTATTTCCCTCCAGCGTTTGCAAGAAATAGTGGCGATAACACGCGTCACGTTGACTTAAAAAAGGAGCGACCCTACGGATATGTTGCCTGATGGCAAGATGCCCTGCGGCTAATCTCCTCGGTCGAGTTACGTTTTCGACCAAGAAGCGAATAATTTTGTTCATGAAAACTCTTATAATCAAACTCGGTTATACAGAAGAAGCTACTATTTTGAATATTGGTTCGATTTGTTTTCTTGAAACATCGACGTTATGTTGCATATGAGCCATTCCATATTGAGTTGACATGAAAAGATACCATTGCCATGGTGGTTTCTTATTAAACTGAGAAATACGTTTAAGTCTACTCAACGTGGAATGACACATAGTCAAAAAAATGTGTAGAAGTAATAACATCATTGCTATATTATTCGTGACTAAAAATCACCTTTAGGAAGAGTGAAACGAATGTTCGATTTTAGATACCACGATGCCTGAAATTCTCCGAAAATATTTAAAAATCAGAAATGTAACAACCAAAATTTGTACGCTTTTCCAAAAGTTGAATTTTTGCTGAATTACTATAAACTCTAGAACTCAAACTTGGTAAGTTCTTGAGTTATGTAAAATTGAACTTGAAATTTATTAATAATAAAAAGATTCCGATGTCTTCTGCTTTTATAAATCCCTCTGTACCGAAATAATGATATGAAGAACGCTTATCTCAATAAAAGAGCGGATAACATGTAATAGTTGGGCGTTAAACGAATGGAATCCGTTTACGCATTAAAGGAAAAAAAGAATTGAATAATTCGTTTGGTTGTAAGCTACTTCTTGTTAATCATCCATCCGCATGATAACCTTTCTTACGTTTCGTACGTTACTTCAGTTCAACTTACTGCGATTCACAGTAGTAGAATGCCTTCACAGATCCATTTTTGGCAAAATTATGCCTTCTTTAACTATACACTATGCACAAACATCAAAAGATATAAAAAAAGTCCGATATTATTTAGCGATGTTCATAAGGCCGAGTTATGTGAAAAATTCTCGTACAGGTAAAGAAAACAAATCAAAGCTTGATGTTTCTCGTTTTGTGCTCTTAAGGTCAAATATTTTTATCATTAACCATTGTAGAGTAATCGTGTAAAATCAACGGGGAAATAATTTTCCAAATTATTGCTTGCCTTCAAAAGGTTCACAGGCACCAATATTTTTTTTCTGTCATTTCACCTAATAAACCTTTTAGTTGATTCTTTCTGAATCATATCGAGTCTTATTCGCGAAACTTTCTTAACAAGTTTTTCGTAGAGTACTGATTTTCCTCTTACGTCTATTTCAACTTATTTTCTACCTCGCATATTTTTTCAGTTGTTGCTATCCAATATGTTTTCTTTTTTCCTTAAACTAATTCTCCCGTCCACACCGGCCCCGTCCCGTTCCCTGCTTTTGGCACACTTTCTCTATTTCCCTACAATCCAGACATATCTCTTTTTGTATTTTTCCACCCATCCTAATTATATTTCCCCCTTTAATTGTCAACATAACCGTTCCTTTGATCCTCTCCTCTGCTGTATTTCTTGCTTTTTCTGTAACAAGCTCCAAACTTTTGTTACGTATTGACGATGTTTAACGTCTCTCATTTTATCATTTTCTACAATCTAAAAATGATAAAATGACAAATGGGAAATACAAATAATATGTATACCTTCATTGCTCATAATACGTTGGTTCCGTCATTTTCTCCCCTTCCTTCCTCGTAGTTTCCCTCTTTTAGCTCGCCTACTTTTTCCATTTCTCTGCGTTCCCTTATGGTTGTTAAAATATCTTTTATACCGATATCCCTTATAACTTTCTCCAAACTCTCCCCCCCCTTGATAGGATTCCATTCACAATGGACCTTATTTCCTCACATAAGCAATTTTTTGCTATGTTCACCCCCCTCCCCCACACTGAGCATTTTTCTTGTTGATATTTACTCCCAATGCCATCTTGCAACGCCGTCTATGCTGCATTCGTTCAAAAAATCTTATTTCCCACATCTTAACACCATACATTGCTCCTGCTTTCCCTATGAACCCTAACAATTATAGATTCTCCACCATCAAATCGTTCCCCGCCTTATTTCGTATTCCCCACGCCATATTTGTTGCTTTTCACGTTTTCCCTGTCACTTTTTTCACGTGCCCTGATCGAAATCGTCCATGCAAATCTCCAAGTATTCAAATTGCTTTCCCAACTGAAATTTTGCTCCTTTGATTTCCCGTTGTTCTTTCTTTTGGCTTATTCTCCGTTACTAAAAATTCTTGTTTGTCTTCTTCGCATTTATTTTCGTCTCAGTTTCGTGCGCCCATCTACCCACATTTTAGAAAGCTCTTTCACCTTTCCGCCGTAACCACTGTTGCCGCAACATAGTCTGAATACTCTAATACAAAATGTTTTTCCTTTTTCATTATCCACCGCTCTCAAGTCCCCACGTACTTTCTAAGTGATCTATACATAAATTGATCAACACCGTACTCAATGCGCGTCTTTCCCTCCCCCTTTGGCTGGTTCCGAAACGTTCTGTGATTTTTCGTTATCTGTGCACCTCTGCTCTTGTCTCCTTGTGAATTTCCACTATTGCCACTACCATTCTTCCGCCTATGCCTTTCTATTTTTATTTTAAGATTACTTTTCCCTACATTACTAAAAGTGGTCTTAAAAACCGCAAAATCAACGTACAACTTCCTTTCCTTTCATTTTAATCTCTCATTGATTACTGCATTCAATGTAAATATTTGAACCCTCGTTCCTCTACCTCTCCTGAATCCTACATGACTTGTCCGCAATTTTTCTATTCTTTCCGATCCACTTGTTTAATAACTTCATCATTATTTTTGTTGCCAATTCATACTCCACATCCAATAACGATACCGTTATTATAGATTGACACAATCCTTGCTGTTTTCTACCTTTTCGCGATTCTTTCTCCTAGTAATACACTATTTCAGGTCTTTCTTATCTTTCAGGAAAGCCTTGACTTAAGTGGAGGTACACAGGCCCTGCCCGAGGCCCTTTGTGCCTCCGGAAGGGCCTTCCAGGAACACTCCACAAATCCCATTTCCCTTGCCGCCTTTTCATTTCCCATTTTCTTCAGATCCCCGTTTAGAACTTATTTTTTCAACTCCTCGTAAAATTCTTATTGCTTTCCTTGCGTCCTCATTTATTTCTAACTTTTCACTATCCCAAACCCTTTCTTCCTTTACTTCCGTTTCCTTTTCCCTGACTGGCCACTCCAGTAATTTTTTGAAATGTTTTTTTCGTTCTATCTTGGTTATTTTACTGACAACTGATCCCCTTCTCTTGTTGTTATCTTTGCACCTCTGCTCTTGTCTCTTTGTGGATTTCCACTATTGTCACCACCATTCTACCGTCTATGCCTTTCTATTTTTATTTTAAAACTACTTTCCTACATACTCTATTAAAAGCGGTCTTAAAAACCGCAAAATCAACTTACAACTTCCTTCCCTTTGATTTTAATGTCTCATTGATTATTACATTGAATGTAAATATTTGATCCCTCGTTCCTCTACCTCTCATGAATCCTGTATGACTTTTCCGCAATTTTTTTGTTTTTTCCGATCCACTTGTTTAATAACTTAAATGTTATTTTTGTTGCCAATTTGTACTCTACATCCAAAAACGATACCGTTATTTTATATTGACACAATTCTTGCTGTTTTCCACCTTTTCGCGATTCTTCCTCCTAGTCATACACTATTTCAGGTCTTTCTTAGCTTTCAGGATGGCCTTAACTTAAGTGGAGGTACACAAGCTCTACACGAGGCTCTTTGTGCCTCCAGCAGGGCCTTTCCGGAACTCTCCACAAATCCCTTTTTCCCGCTCCCCTTTTTCATTTCTCATTTTCTTCAGAGCCTCGTTCAGTTCATCTTTTTTTAACTCCTCGTAAACATTTTACCGCTTTTCTTGCGTCCTCATTTATTTCTCATTATTTTCTATCCCAAACCCTTTCTTCCTTTTCTTCCGTTTCCTTTTCCCTGCCTTGCCTCTCCAATATTTTTTTGAAATGTTCTTTTCGTTCTATCTTGGTTGTTTAGCTGACGACTGATCATTTCTTTTGTTGCTAAATTTGATCCCAGGATCTCAAAACCAGCGACTTGAAAGCTTTGATATACTTTTTTGCACTACGACTATTTTCCACATTCAGCCTTTTGAAAATCAGCGAAAATTTGTTCTATATTTTCAATTTGTTATCATCATTGTTATCAATCAATTCATTTCATTGTCATATAATTAGTTTTAACTTGGTCAAATCAATATTCGGACTGTTATAGTAGTAGTGCTATTTTTTTTAAATTGACAACAGAATCCCAGAGCAAACAAATTATATATCCCTATTACTCTCATAAAAAAATAATGATGTTATTACCATCATTTTCGGTCATCCGCAGCCTACTCTCTGCTGTCTGCAATTCGGTTCTGGCCTCCTCCAGCTCACTATGCAGCACGTTTGTTTCTGCGTATTGCAGTACTCTTTCCCGCAACCGAGCACGGGATCTCCTGATCATTACTGTAATCAACCGTAATTAATGTAACATTCCTGTTTCTTTTTTATAATTTGGAAAGTCGTTTTTCAATTTTCATCGTCTATAATATTTCACCTTTTCTCCGCTTATTCTGCTTTCGTTTTTTTTTCATTAGCAGACTCCACGGGCGCTGCATGGCGCTGCGAGGTCCTGCTTCGCGTCCGGGTTGGACTTCCTATTTACCATTATACATTATTCATTATATTTCATGTGATCTCATATAAGAATTGTAACGCAACAATGCACTGTTACAATTCCGTAGACATGCACGATACTGTCAACGACTTCTTCGAGTTCCGTTACTTGCAATCGTACCGTCTTGCCGCGCCGTTAGTGCGGTTCGTTGCAGATACTCAATTATTTGTTACCTGTTGGACTCCGGATTCTCAGTTCAGTTACTCCGCTTTCGGACGTATCATCGCCTACTGAATTCACTAAAACAGTTAAAAACATTTCCCATCAAGCCGATATATTTCATTAATAGACAGCTTTAATCGACGGACTCGATTTAGTTTATCGCATGTTGATAACACTTACCAGAGATGACCGAGTCGAGCGCGGCACCGTCCAAGGAAGCACCGTCTTCTACACGGCAACATTTTTAAACATACATGATATGGAGAAAATGAATTTATGAATTTTAATCGCATATCATAGAAATAATCAATGTCCACATTACCATTCAGTAGTGATGATGGCTGTGCGGCCTCCTCGAATGGCACCGCAAATTGCTGGATGTCTCCTACACAGAAAAATTATGAAAACGTATTTTCAACGATGGAAAGAATTAGTGGAAGGGATTTAAAAAGTGTTATACATGAAAGTGATGAATCGTAAATGAATTTGAATAGAATTTTATTGAAAATATATTGTTTCCTCATCTACATATTAATTGAATAAGCTACAAATATTACAATATTACCTGTTGGATTTACAACCCCGTCCATGGAGTCGTCGAATAAACTTCCTGACGACTCGTCGTCGACGGCATCATCGGAAGGCACTATATACCTTTTTATTTAATAAGTATATTTTTATAGTGGAGTGAGGCTGCTTTGAAAAAGTTTTATACGTTTAGCAAGAAATGCATTTACTAAATAGTTCGTCTTTCTATGTACAACATATTAGTCTTCATTACCATTTTCTGCAAGCTCTTGAGCTTCTTCAGCGTTGTCGGCAAGCCAGTCAGGCCGTTCGTCGGCGAAGAGCTCTCGCTCGTAATCTGGATCGCGATCTAGTTACGAATAAAAGAAAACCATGAGCGGCAGTACTTGCACTTACTCATGTACTTTCAATCAGCTGTATCAAAATGTGTCAATGAAAGTAAATTAAGAAAAAGTATTGCTATACAAACTAAGTGAGGCTAACGTCTCGAATGATTCTCTTGAAAGTAATTCATTATTGACTTTATCTTGTCATCAGTAGGGTTGTGAAAGTATGGATTATAAAATGTTACCCAACGGGACTTGGGCCGGGGGCTCAATGACGTCATCATCGTTGATGCCGTCCTGCCGTTCTAAAGCGATGAGCGCCTCTACGTCCCCCTTCAAGGCAGCCGCCTTCTCTAGAAATTCGGCCGCCGTAATCTCATGTAGGTGCAGCTCCTGCCACGCTGAATTGAATATAAATTCGTATGCCGTTATTTCAATCATAGAACATATGACAAGAGTAGACATAGTTGAATTTTTGGCACAAGAGGTTAGAACCGATTCAATACTCTACATATATGTCAAATTATGCATATGACAAAATTGAGACTAAACTTTGAATAAACAACTGTTGTATTAATGCCAACCGATTCTGTTCGTTAATTTACAGGTGTCGTCCAAAAAGAAGCAAATAATGAATAAAGGCACTTGACAGTTGACATAACTACACTGATAATGAATCGCATTGCGCTTTGGAGTTTCTGTTGAAACGTGCTCTCCGCGTATTCAAAATTCAACTGTACTTAAGAGCGCCGAGAAGCTAACCTTTCACCAATGCCGTTTGCTTGAATATTGTTGAATAACGTGCTCGTCTACTTATTTGCCCATTATTTCTAAGGCGTCGAATATCCGCCCGAACGCCCGACTGCAATTTGAGCAGCTTGCCTGGTGGAAAAAATTCAATTTATATCACGCATTGAAATATGATATCATCTTTTAACGTTCAACCGTTATTGATACTTACACACGAAATCCCAGGTACCGGGGCGGCTTCCCATCCTGAGTCCTAATTGATTGTGGTATGATTCAATGATATTATTTGTACGGCGACTGAGTCCGTATACGCTGAAGCCTGGCGGTGTCACTGTCTGCAGCCAATAGCGGGAATAATATTGGTGGAACCCGTCAAACCGTTGTTTCATTGGTGGTGACAAATTGCCCCAGAGTCTCTGGTACTGGACATCTACCAGTTGTGCTGGAAAATATGCCAAAACTAAGATTTTAAAAAAAAACCTTTCGCTTCCGCGTCCCTTTGGACCGAAGTCCCCAGTCACAGAGCCTTCACTTTCCGATAAATAGCCTAAAACATGATAATCTATTTACATTTTCTTTTCCATAATAAAAACTTCTGCAGCATCAATTTATGGTTAACAAGTTTTTGTCAATTTATATTTAAATACACAATTAGAAAAACTTATGCGATCGTAATGGGTATTGCAAGCGGTGCTGTGTGCCGTTGTAAAAACCGTTGCGATGGCATTTCGTAGTGCACGCTCGAAGTCGCTCATTACTAGGGCAACGGTGTTTAGGAACAGAACATGTTCTCTGACATGCTGCGATACTGCGGTGTACGCGGCCTGAGTTTTCTGGCTTATAACGATCCATTCTAGTGGAAAACCCTACATAGTGCAAATGAAATAAATTGGAAGAATGAGTCGCAGAATAATGGTTACCTACCACATGAGTTATTGTGAAACCACGGAATTGTTAGCATTCACATTGCAGTGATTTTTTTCCATGGTCTCTACCTATTATTCCGAATATCCTACATCTGAATATGCACACAGCCGAACGTGCCCACGTTTAGATTACAAAATACAGCAACACGTTTTTTGAAATAGCACTAATGTTGACATTAGAGTGTGGAGTTATTTTACAGCGTCACTGAGGACTTTAATCAACGTAAAAATGGTGGATGCGAAAAATTCTTACGTGGTTGAACTTGATGCCCATAACTGTTAACAGCTGATATGCTCCATGAATCAGCGGTCTTGAGCTAAAGGTTGCGTTGATCAACAATTTAGAGACGTCAGTCATTTCTTGCTGGACGAAATGATGATCGACAAATAATGCGTGGGGAGCACCATTTGTGTCGGTTATTGAGTGGACCGTAAGACTACCACTATCGTATTCCAAAAGACCCCTATTTTCCGGATTGGTCAGTTGACTAACGAAGTGTGGAATGTCGTCCGGGCAGGGAGGGTAACGCCGCCTTCGACATTTTTTCATGAAAGCCCGAAGGCTTTCGTACGGTTTCAAATCCGCAGCTTCGGCGTGGCTACATAGAAAAATTAATCTGTCGTGATGATAGGCTGCAGCTTTGGCATAAAATGATATTATGATCGACACTTCATCCGCAAGTAAGGCATAATTCTATTCATATTTTTATTTCAAGTATACTAGGATGGTACATCGCTTACCTTTTTGGAAATTTTTCAGCTTTTGTTAATATTTTGAGGATTTTTACCTAACAATCTACAATGTAGACATGCAAAATACGATTTTCGGTACTAAGGAAAATTAGGATTGAAAAAAAAAATCGTTGCGCTCCAACGATGCAAGGTTAGAGCCCATTTATTAATTGAACTTGGCAGGTTTATGAAAACCTGCTACTGTATACGAAAACTACGAAATAACTTACACTGCTGCCAACGAATCGTACAAAGGCTTTAGTCTATACCAATGCCGCGACAAAGCCTCTGCCAAAGCTTCTTTGAAGCGGGCAATATGCTCCTCCCTGTTATCCGGCAAGCAGAATTGCGAATGGGCATTCAAATCATGAATACCGCCATTCACAATTTTTGCCGTACCCTGGCAAATGGTCTGGTTTCGGCATCTTAAATAACTGAAAAATGGAACAATATTTTTTCGTTCAGTTCTTTTTTTTGCTATCAATATTTCGCAAAGGAACGCGGCATGTCATAAATTTGCGCATTATTTTCTCCCCTGTTTACTTCATCCTAAAGGCTTCTTTATCAAAAGTACGCTGATCGATTCGCGCTCCCACATAAAAGAAACTTTTCGAACGATAGAAAACGATTAAAAAATATGCAAATCTCCAAGTCACGTTACGGTAAATTTCATAAAACACTTCTTTCGAAAATTGTAAATGTGTACTTATAAACAAATGTATTTATGTACTTTCATTTTGAGACTGCTTAACTTTAACTTTATTTGATTCTCTCTCTCTCTCTCTCTCTCTCTCTCTCTCTCTCTCTCTCTCTCTCTCAGCGCCATCATCTCCCTCTAACAGCAGACGAAGATGTTCAATACACAACAACCCAAGTTCCCTAAACCGGTATATTTTTCTATAACCGTAAACATGCCGAATTACGTGCCTACGATTCGCGGACAGCATAGACTTTCTGTTATCATTTTAAGAAAACTGCTGCAGAATAGTATCGAATACTTATCGAAGCTTACGGTGAACATGCTCTTGGTAAAACCCAGTGTTTCGGGTGGTTTAAAGAATTCAAAAGTGGTGATTTTGACGTGAGAAACGAAGAGCATGGGAATCCACCGAAAAAATTTGCAGACAACAAATTCCAAGCCTTATTGGATAAAGATGATACCCAAAGTTAACAAGAACTCGCGGATCAATTGAATGTGACTTTTTAAATAAAACAATAATAGAATAAAATATTTTTTATCATTTTCAAACAACAGACGGGTAATTTTTACAAAAAAAATCCCGTTTCATACCTCTACACCTGGTAGGATTCGAGGATTTGAACACCCTATTAAATATCACCTTAAATTACCTCAGTAGCGCTGATGTCGCATGTACGCTTTTATAATGTATTTTATTTTGTAAGTCGTAAACACGCAACAATTAAAAAATTTGTGAAAAGACGAAAATAGTTTAAACACTACAATGCTGTAAAGATTTTATTGCTAATTACATTACTCATAATAATCAACAGAGTATAATATTGTCTTTTTATAGGTAATTATCAAAAAGCTATTACTGCGTGAAAAATGATCGCACAAAAAAATATTGAACCTTCATGCTTCTAGTTTTTAAATTAGTAAGGAAAACACTTTTATTGTTGACCTTTTTGAGGAATCATGAAAAAATACAGCAATTCCAAATTTTGGCTTACCCTTCAAACGTTCCATGAACTTAAACAATTTGTATTTTTGGTCTAGGAGCCCACGACACTAAACCTGTCATGATAGGTCTCCCAAAGTTTCTACATATAATTCGTCATGTCATTCATAGGGCAACAGAAAATGGCCCTGCTGCCATGTCTGAGACCGAATTGAAATGCCAAATTCGGTTGCGAGGAGGGCGACTTTAAAACGCTGCTGCCGCCGTTTTCTCTACTGTTTGGAAAAGGCAGCAGTGGTTTTTCTAATACAAAAATTGATGATCTTTCAGATAAGCTTTTGTTTTTTGAGGAGATCAATGATGATAGACATCTGTGTGCGAGGTGTCGCATATCTCTCGGTAGCAACTGATACGGCTTATCAGGGGGGCTGGCAGCACTGCCTTTTCCTATAGTCCTACCCCTCTCCTGTCTCGAGGAACAATCAGAATACGGGAGACTTAAAATGTCAGAAACCTAGAAAAATAATTATTTTTTATTAATTTTTTTTTAGCGTTGAGCGGTCTCATGCATGTCAGCAGGGCTATTTTGTGTTCCCCTATGAATGACATGACGAATTATATGTATGAACTTTGGAAGACCTATCATGACAGGTTTAGTGTCGTGAGCTCCCCTACTATTTTCATTTTACTTATCAGCTCTCTAAGCTATTCATCTACATTATTTTTTTCGTTTTTCTACGACGATTACTCGCTGAGTTGTGAGTTATTAATAGACGACACTTTTGACTTTGATGATTCATAACTCGAGTACTAATGGGCGTACAAAAAATTGAGGTATTGTCGAAGACTGAAATATCTTCTATAAACTTCAAAAAATAATTTATAGGTGAAACCATTTTTTTATTAAAAATTCCGTTCGGAAAAAAATTAAAAGTGTGGTTTTTCCGATTTTCTACTTTTAACCCCAAAGTATCCCAACAAACCCTCACGTGTTCAAATCGCTGCGACGTTTTTTTCGTTATAAGCTCTGAATAGGCCATCATAGATTTTTATTTTTTCACAAGGGATAATCATTTTGTTTGCTATTAACAATAACGATTTTCCTTGTTTAAAACATGTCCATTATTGAGGGTATAAAATCTGAATCATAACTCAAATAGACCAAACATTTTGTTTAATTATGAAAGGATTTTGTTTAGTATGCTATAACATTGTGGGTATCCCTCTAAAAACAATAAACAACGATAAAACGACCCTTCATCGATTTTTGACTAAAGCGTATATTTGAACCTCTTAGATCACAACGAAAAAAGTTGTAGCGGTTTAAATTCCTAAGGGTATTTCGGGACACTTTGAAGTTACAAAAACCAAAAATATTCTTAGTTCATTGATTATTTTCAAACACATCGTAAGGTAAGTAAACAATTGAAAATCCCAAATTTTCAATATTTTTTATAATGAAATTTTTTAAATTTTTTGCCCGGAAATAATTTAAAAAATGTATAGAGTATATTTTAAAAATTTCGGAACTCGTTGTCAATTTTTTCGGAAATCGTTGCCAATTATTTCGTATATTTCCTTAGGTACTAGAAATTACCTGCGTAAAAAAAAAACTGGGGATGCCGTTACCGCCCGAGATATAGATATTTTCTCTTCCAAGCCCTTATTAATGGTGGATACTGAGGCACCAATATTTTGGGACATTTTGTATAGTCGCTACAGATATTCTGGAGTCAAAAGGCGCCCGAAAATAATTAACTAAAAATATTTAAAAATATAAAAAAATGTGTTGGAATCCAACGATAGAAACTTCTTGCCCATAGAATCTTGGCATTAGCTTTTCTTTTAACTGCTCATAATTGTTAAAATGCATTATGGATAGTGTCTTGAAGATGAACGAAATACCTTGTGTCAGTGCTTATATCTGTGTATATGGTGAAAACGAAACCGTGCACTTCGTAGTGTGCTCTCTGCGCTTTGCAAGAGACAAAAGCTTAGTGGATACATTGGTCTTGCACACAAATTTCTTCAATGCGTAATTCAAAGAAACGTTGTTGGGATATGAAAATTGGAGAACAATCGCCTTTTGCTGTGCTCGCAATAGTGTCCATCCGAAGAACTACGAGGTATAAAAGCAATGTTTTGTAAGACTTTTTCCACAGTTCGGGCCATGTGAAAACAATTTATAACTTTCTTTAGAGGGATTCAGTGAATGGTCAGAAAATTCTCCTCACAACCGAACAAGATAACAATTTTAACAAGCAGTGGGGAAGCGAAATACTTGCTCAGCTGCTTATTAAACTTGTTATCTTATTCCCCGGCGAAAAAAATATTCTGATGATTCAGTAAATCCTTGTAAAGAAAGTTTTAAAATGTTACTCAGAGTTTTGCACATAAGCAAAACACAGACTTGCACAGAGTTTTGCACAAAGTATCCCGAAATACTGTGGAGAAATTAACGAATTATTGCTTTCATCACTTGTCGTTCTTCGCATGGACACTATTGCGAGTACAGTAAAAGGTGAGATTTGCTTAATTTTTTTAACGCGAACAAAGTTCGTTTGTCCTCATGATGTCGGAATTTGTTCGCGGCACAAAAGTATCTGCATATCTGCTTTTTAATGTCTATTCATAATGACTATCTGTTTATTATCGTCAGAAATGTACAATATCGAATTAATATTCTTTTTACCGCGCTTACAGGTACCCAACGATCTGCCATTTGCGGCAAAGGAGGAAAACATTTATTGTCGCCAATAAAAACATCAATGCATTTCCTTTTTTTTCCTTACTTCATTCAGGACTGGATATGGCGAAGCTACTATATTTTGAGTCACACATTAATACGGTGGAATATTTCAACTGATACTTGTAATTTTCTAGTGAGTTTTCTAATTGAATACGGTAATTTTACTTGTTGACGAAAAGTTCTGAATCTATATAAATTATATCTTAATTTATAAGCATGACTTCTAGGTTAGTATCGTATGAGTCTTTATACTGCATCTTTTCTAATATAGTAAGTTCAAATTCGTGATGATTGTTTATCCAATACATTCATCTGTATAGTTTTAATTTCATAATATCTGATAACTCGAAGCTCGTTTATTGCAGCGTATTTCTCCGTAAACTAACAGGATTCAAACAAATTATAACTACAGAAGATGAAGCGGAAACAATAGCACAAAAAATTGACCGAGAAGTTAAGGTTAATGATATATTATACAATAAGTGTCGGCTCATTATTAATAAAATACGTTTACCTTCTCCAAACATAGAGAATAATAGCGAAAAAGAATCAAAATCAGAAAAGCCAACGGAACCATTATCAAAATCATTTTCCCATTTATCTACATATTCAACAATAATATCCTCACAACCTGCCACTGGCGATCCAAGTTTTGTTATTACTGAACATCCTGATAAAGAAATCGATTACGTGGAAATGACGTTTCCAAGAGTGATATCTTCTCACAAATACTGCTGCGTTTGTAGAGCAACAAAATGTATTATCAATGCACCATTTAAAGCTCGCGTTCAGACTTTCATCAAAAGAAGGATGGTAATCCCTAAAAAGAGCCAATGTTGCAAAAAACATATTATCAAAGACAGATTTAATGACACGGTCGTCGATAGCTTGAGTATTTACTCTCAGACCAGCACATTTGGAGTTCAAGATCTAGAAAAACTTATGAGTGAATTGTCTATCTCTAGCGACTCAGTAATTCTTGATAAAATAGGTGATTTTGCGATCTGTGAAAAAGAGCTTAATATTTTTATGGTACTCAATTGGGAAAACATTATATCAAGCTTCGTGACATGATGAAATCCGTGCGTAATTCGGAATCTTGGAATGTGACACAAGCAATCGTTTTCTTATGAAAATTACGTACTGGAAATTCTGATAAAGTAATATCTGCTATTCTTGGATTAGGGCGTGAGCAGGCAATGTCAGAATATTCAGATTCAATAATAAAATCATTTGAAAAAGATATTTTGCCTGGACACTTTGGTGTAAATGATACTTCAAGAGAAACCATTTTATATAATTCTTCAGAGATAGCGAAAATGTATGAGTTAAACGATCAGCTCATGATAATATGCGACGATAGCGCGTAATAGATATGATCGGACCAGATGAGGCTCGTTTGAACGATGATACAATAATGAAAACTATCATGAAAAATCCAAACGGTATCCAATGAACCAAATTAGTTAAACTGCTTAAAGCAGGCAAGAATTTATTATTTATCACATGCTCGATACTTGGACGAAATTGTTAGACCAGCGGAAATTCTGAGTCGTCTTTTTAATGTAAATCATAACATCGTAGTCATTGAAGAAGACAGCGATGATCACTCATTGACTGTATTTTCAATGATTGTTGTTGGATTATTGTCAATAAATTATTTTCAGTACGAAAATTATTGTTTTTTACTTTTCTTCTAATATTTTTTTATTTTTTTTAACGAAAATAAATTATTACAATTGTACCATTGTAATAATTGACAGGTAATTATTATTTTTCATTGAAACAATATTATTACTTGATATAATTAAATGGCAACAATGTCATTTGAACTATAAAATACACGTGAAAAAGTGAAAGTAGTGAAAAAAACCGGTTTTTATTTTCTTTCCCAATGTTGCACAAAATCAATAAATTTGAAAAAAAATTGAGAGTGAAGGTGGCCACAAAAACCAATATTTGCGAGAGTTTTATCATTGCACCTTAAGAGGAAAACATTAAAATTGCCATTTACAATTTTATTTTCGTTCTGAAAATTCGAGTTTAGCTCTGAAATATTTGAAAAGCTATTTGATTGATGTGTTTTGTCGACAAGGAATTTAAACAAAATCCACAAGGGTCCATCATAAACATCCAAGTTGAAAAAAAACATTCTTTTGATTCCTCAGAAAATAATTGGGTTAGAGAGCAAAAATGTTCAGCATAATGTTTTCTTTTAGTAAGAATACTATAGGAGAATACTTTAGGTTGTATCATTCAACAACTCGGGGGGGGGGGGGGGGGCAGTTTCAGTAGCCTTACTTAGCTGTGCCCTTTATGACCCCAAAGATTTTGCACGTAAATTTCTTTACAAAAAATAGAGAGTAATAAGAATTAATGTTGCCGTTCAAAAAACTTGAATACACCAATATACCATTTTAGAAAAACAGAAATTTCGTATTAAAGCCTTAGGCCGAAGTAACGAGTATAAAATCATGTGCGAATTTAACAATGTTTTTTCGTATGAAAAAGTTAGGCCCTCATAAAATTAATTACACATCTATTTAGTAAGAATATCAAGCTGTTAGAAAATATATATATATATTTTTTCGATGTACAAAACGGCTGACTACTCGAAACTTCTCGAAACAGCTTTTTTCCAATTGGCGTGACAAATAACTTCAACAATTTTACTCGATTTACTTGAAATTTAGAAGGTATGTTCCTTGTTAAATTTAGAAGGTATGTAATTTAGAAGTACGTACGGAATTTCTGATTGTTCGAAAACTTTGCATTTTATGAGCAGTTTATGAGCAGTTATAATGAAATATTTCCCTGAAAATTAATTTCTTAAGTCCGAATACCTACGCCTTTTGGACAAAAATATATTTTTTTTTAATTCCGTACGTACTTCTCTAGGTATTCTAATGTACATTGAGGAGAATTTTTGTTTTTTGTTCTAGGTAAAAAATTGAGGATGCTAAATGTCACGCTGCTAAGCGCTTTAAAAAAGATAACAAAAGAAAATATTAGTAGTTGCCCATTTTGTACATCGAAAAAAATATATATATCTTCTAACAACTTGATATTCATACTAAATAGATGTGTAATGAATTTTATGAGTGAATCACTTTTTCATACGAAGTATAAATGTTAAAGTCGCACATGATTTTATACCCGCCACTGTGGCCTAAGGCCTTAAAGAAATATTCGAAATGCATGGTGGTATAAAAAAATTTTAATACAGTTCATTCGTCAGGCAAAAGCCGGGTCAAATAATGGATTCTTTTACTTTCAGAGCAAGGTCATTTTCCGTGGTAAGGTAAATGTCCCAATTATTCAACAGCTAGGGATCTGGGGGATTGAATTCGGTGAGAAAAAAATATAAAATCAAGAAAAAACCATCGTTTTCATGTTCAAATGATGCTTTGATATTTTTACATTCGAATAACAATGTGAAGCATGCCAATGTCCCAATTATTGAACACTGGAAGTGCCTATGTCCCTAATACTGAACAGGCATGTCCCAGTTATTGAACACTCTCGAGAATTCTTTGCCGTTCTGAAAATATTATTTTGGGCACAATATTAAGAAATAAAAGCAAAATCAAACACTGGAATAATCTCTTATTAATCATGCAAAAATACAAAAAAATATATATTTAGTCTCTTTTAACGGGTTTTTGGTTCATTTGCATTTGGTTTATTTTTCCTTTTCAACTCGAACTTTATTTTATTTTTATTTTCAGCTTTCTCGTTTTTATGTTCTGTTTTTGTTTGATTTTGTCGCGGCTTGGCTCCCTGAAATATCGGAGCGCAAAAAATATTGAATATATTCTCTTTTTACTTTTCTTTCTACGTTTATTGCACGAAAATACAAATAAAAAATATATTTGACGATCTTAAAGTTATTATTAAAAGAATAAAGGTAAGTTTATTCAGGAACTTACAGCTTTTGTTTTAATAAATTGGATTCACATGATCTGTCACACGTTAACTGTCTCGATGTATCGCCATCTTGGAGAATTCGAGTGTTCAATAATTTGGACACACTGCATTTTCTATGTCCCAATGATCGAACACCGTATTTTTTAACAAATAATCAATTGAAATTTTTTTTTTATTGTTCTTTGTGAGAAACGTTCTGAAGAACTTGAAACGCCTTAACTTTTTGAGATGCGACAGTTATTGAATTTTTAATGCCCTTATGGATGAAGCGGCGCGTCTTAGCAAAAACGATAAGCAGTTACCACGAGACGTCAAATCGGGTCACCGTTGCTGATTAAATCATTCCTTTCTCTATTAATTAAAGCTTTTTTGTGCACAAGTAAGGTAACATTTCGATAGCTAAAAGTTCTATGTATGTAATGAAATTTTTATAAATAAGTAAATGCATACAAGTGAATGAGGAATAATAAAAATACAAGATAGTGTTCAATAATTGGGCCTTGTTCAATAATTGGGACATTTACCTTATTAAACATTTTCTAATGAGAAAATGACAAACGAATATTATCACTGATGAAACAATTGCACAGAATGTAAAAGTTGCCAATTTCCATAAGCGAAACGACCGTTCTACGCAGCAATCATATGTTCTGACGAGGAGGTATCGAATATGTCGTATCTACCGATCATACCCGTGATCGAGAAAAATTACAAAAATCATTGTTTAAACAATTGTTTTTACATTATTTTCACCGTTCTTTTTTTCAGCGCGTAAGCAGCAATCATATTTGCTGACTGAGAGGTATGGGCAATACCGTATCTACCGATCATACCCGTGATCGAAAAATAATGAAAGAAATGATGTTTCCGTTGGTTTTTGCAGCGCGTAAGCAGCAATCATTTTTGCTGAAACGTATAGGAAGTACCGGACATTTGGTAATGTGATAAATATTAAAAATAATTAATTTTTGAAATTAATTATGAAAAATAATCATTAAAAGTAATTAATTTTTAACCATTATCTCGCTGCAGAATAGTGCGAGCCGCTAGCAAGAACTGTTCTGCAAAAGTGAGATTCTTCATGATCTCGAATTTCGTGCGAAGTCGGCGTTGACGATGAAAACCAAATTCTTTGTCGACATCTACCGTTGGTCAGCGTGTGGGTATATACGTGTATATACCCACACGAGGTGTGTACTCGCTGCGAATAGCCAGCATGCGGGAAGAACAAATCTGCAACCGCGTGCGCCCGACGTAGCGAATGCCACAGGCACACGCGCACGCGCGTTGCATCGAGGCAAAACAATACAATGTACGCGTCGACGCAAGGAAGCCCGCGACCCCGTCGCAGCGTGCGTTCGTGACGAATGCGCGCTGTGACGAGCTCTACCCTACCGACTCGAGCCCGGGCTGCGTCGAAGGTTTGCTTCAGTATCATTCGCCAAAAAGTGGGAAAACGAAATTCTACTGTATT
The DNA here is from genome assembly GCA_963210295.1 of Ophion ellenae. Classification (NCBI taxonomy): domain Eukaryota; kingdom Metazoa; phylum Arthropoda; class Insecta; order Hymenoptera; family Ichneumonidae; genus Ophion; species Ophion ellenae. The sequence continues at coordinate 9,536,635 of OY723394.1, forward strand.
CTTTGCTGCACAATTATTTTCAGCCAGGTAACAGCTTTATGAAAATTATCCGAAAAATTTAGAATTTTTTTTGGTCGCTTGATTATCGTGAGTAGTGTGGTTAGCAATAAAACCTTCCCAACATTATATTCTTTACATTGATCTCGTCTTTTCAGAAGTTTTCAAATTGTTGCGTATTTTCCACTTACAAAATAAAATACATTATAAAATAGCGCATGAGACACCTGCGCTACTGAGATAATTTCAATAGGGTGTTCAAATCCTCGAATTCTAAGCTTCGGTTTTAAATATTGCATTTTATCGCCCCGTGCGCTCCAAGTAAAAATCGTAACATCTTCCCGGGTTACCCGCGCTGCGGCTCAAGTGGGTTGTATGCGCACGCGCTGTTACGAGTCAAAATGGAAACAAACGGACGGATCGTAACGAGATTCGAGGTCATCTCGTGTCGCTGAAGGTGATGAAGGGGTGCACGGTATCACGTGAGTGTGAGAGAGAACATAGTAAGGATCAGCGCTATAGAGAGAGAGAGAGAGAGAGAGAGAGAGAGAGAGAGAATCTTTAGTCTATCTCTCTCGCGCTCACGCCATTGCCGGGTCTCCGTTAAGAGAAAAATGAATTTGAAATTGTAACACCGGCCAATGCAGCGCAAGAACATGGTGACTACATGGCTACAATCCTGATTTGAATTTTGAATGTATTAACTGTTCATTGACCATCGTTTGCTAACAGCAACAACAAGGGAAAATAAGTTCGAAAGCAACAAAAAAATAAACAATCAACGTACCCGAAAAAATATAAGTTATTGTTTTCACTTACATCGTTGTTCCGTCGCGGGACTCCCCACTCTTTTGATAGATTCTCCCGTTCTTGATTTTTTCTGATGCCGGGATCTTCCTATGCGCTCTGCGTCCACCAGGCATGTTTATTAGTTTTCCAGCACTATCACTCGCGGAAAAAACAGTTCAGAACGTTCGAAAAACCACTTAACCCCTTAGCAATATACACCTTAGCAATAAACTTAGTAATATACGTAACTTAGCAATAAACGTAACTTAGCAATAATACTAACGATAAAAACTAAATATAAAAATAAAAGAAACAAGAGGTAATAAAGATTAGGTATGAATACTGCTATGGTTGATTGTTAAAACGTTGTGCACAACTATCCAATGAGATCAGTAGCGAATCTAGAACGAAACGTGTTGTAGAGGATTCACAAAAATGTGTCCCCCTTTTACTGCGTTTCGTAATACTGAAAGAAAAGAATAATCCCGCGGCGCGAAAGAATAATTCCGCGGCCGATGGAGGGGGTATGCATATTCGTAATGCTGCGCAAACTGTAGTTTGCGCAGTTTTACGCATTTTGCGCCGTGCATGCGCAACAGAAATAGGCGCCAAATTTATATTATTTTTCACTCTACCTTATTTCGACATCAATCCGATGACTTAATTTTTCAATATCATCATCGGAATTTTTAAAGTTCGATGAACAAACAATACTTTTAAAATTGTTTTATGTAAACACAAAGTATACAAATTAATTACGAGAACCTATGGCGGCATAGAATTCAAATGTCCTTCATGCAATCTTGGTCTATTCATATAGGCCCCACCGTGAGAAAACTGAAACCGAAACAATATGTATTAAAATTAGATCTTCTTAGTATTGTGGCGAACAAGGGTTTTTTAAATTTCTTCGTCAAATGCTATGAAGGGATTTCTCAAAACTTCAGCTTTGCAGCAATGTACCTGCAACGGGTTATCCAAACCTTCATCTCCACTGCGATGCATCAGTACTAACATTAATAACATTATCAGTACATTAACTTTATCACTACAGCATTGAGTCTGAAAGTAAGTTCAAATCTTCATATCCACAACACTGTGGTTGAGAGTGTTTTCAAAATTTCACCTTCGCTGTGCTGTTCCCCGTGACATTTTAAAAATTGTGTCTTCGCAGACAGCATCTGGAAAAAATTTCCAAAAATCAAGTCTTTGCAAGCCTGCGTCTGTGAGGGTATTTACAGAACTGTATATTCGCAGTGCTGTGTCTAACAACATTATACAAACGATTTTCTTTGCAGCGCTGTGTTAGGGAGTATAAAACTTTATCTGCGCAGAGCTGCGTCTAGAGTACTTTTAAAATTTTATCTCCGCAGAACTGTTCCTGAGAGTATTTTCAATATTTTCGTCTTCGCAGAGCTGTTCCTGAGGATGATCTCAGATCTTCGCAGTCTGTGTTCAAAAGGAATTTTTACAACTAGTAATTTGCTACGCTGAGTCTTACAACATTATCAAACTTTTTGTCACCTTAGTCACTTTTTGTCACTGCGCTTAAGCGCATTTTCAAAAGTGTATCTCTGCAGCACGTTGTGGTCAAGAGTGTTTTCAACATTGTTATGTTCGCATCGTTGTGCCTAGTAATATTTTCAAAATCGCATCTCCGCAGACAGTGACATAAAGAAATTTCCAAAAATAATGTCTTTGCAAGGCTGTGTCTGAGGGTATTTAGAGAATTGTATATTTGCGGCGCTGTGTCTAACAACATTATCTAAAAAGTGTTCTTTACAGCGCTGTGTTAGGGAGTGTTAAGCTTAATCTGTGCAGTGCTGAGTATGAGAGTACTTCGAAAACTGAATTTCAACAGCACTGTGCCTAAGGGTGTTTTCAAGATTGTCGTCTTTGCAGCGGAGTATCTGGGGATGTTCTCAACATTGCACTTTCGCAGTCTATGCATGAAAGAGATTTTTACATATAGTATGTTTGCAACGCTGTGTCTTTGAGCATTATTAACCTTTTTGTCACCACAGTCACATTTTGTCACTGCGTTTCAGACTATTTTTAAAACTTTAATTTTGTATGAGGATATTTCTAAAATTGCATTTTCGCAGTCTACGCCTGAAATAATTTTTTGAAAACTGTATTATTGCAACGAAATGTCTGCCATAGTATTTGCAATAGTTTATCTTTGCAGTACTGCGTCTAAAAGCGCTTTTAAATTTTTTGGTTTCCACACCAGTTTTTCGGGGCGGATTTACAAAGATTTATCTCCGCAACGGTGTGTCTGAGAGTATTTTACAAACTTTGGTCTTTGCAGTGCTATAAGAGTATCACAAAAAAAATAAGTCGTGTAAGAAACTTCTAAGAATTCAGCTTCAAGAAGACTCATACGTACTGGATGTGAAATTACACAAGTGCTGTTTATTATGAAAAGGAAACTTATCGTCAACAAAGCAAACAAAAATGGCAAATTCGGCAGAAGGAGAAAAAATGTCGAAAACTACAATAAAATGGGGCACAGATTATATAGGTTCCTGTTAATAAACGCATTATGATATGAATTGAAGTAGTGCATGACAGTTCTGTTATCGTTAAACGATGTATGTTATACACACTGCTCAACGGGAATAGTTTTTGAATTAAAGAATTTTACTTACCTGTGTGCAATATTAATATCGCTCATATATAAACATTGAAGATAGTTTTAATATACTAGAATTCACTTACCTGTACAAACTCAAATGTTCGATTTTTCTTCATTTTGTTCAACTGATAACTCTTAACCGACACTTTCAGTATTATTTGGAATATCAAATATATTACAGTTTAAAATATTAAACGTTCAGTATACAATAATGCCTGGAAACGTTAATAAAGATGAAATACATCAAATGGGCTATGAAGCATAGTATTTCAGCGTTTACATCGTACGGCTGGGACGGTTTGAAGACCGTGATGCAAAAACGTAAAGGCGCACTGTAACAAAAAATCGGTTCCATTTTTGCTACGTATTATTTTAAAAAGCGGACACATTATACGAGCGTATTTTATACCTTAATCATCGTTTAGTGGTGGTTGCGTATGGACATAAAAATGTGCGCGAACGACATATATAAGGTTAAGATATGCGAACTAGTGAGGAGAACATAATGTTAGACAGTACAAAGAAGTTACAAACGACGAATGGAAATATTTGATGATGTAAACTGGATATAAGGATTCATAGTGTATGTAACAATAACTGTTATAATGGCCATTTATTATGTCACCTACGATTTTTGTGGCTTGATCTCTTAAATTAACGTGTAATATCAAATTGAAATTTGTGAAAAGGCAACGTCCTTGCTGTCTCACGAAAGAAACTTCGTTTTTCCTTTGAATGACTTCACAGAATGATAGCATCAGTTGCTGGGTGGTACCATCGAAGATTTAGATTAGAATTCTGTTATATCGAACTTTCATGCAGAAGACATTTGACTGAATAAATTGCCCTCTACTTACCTGATTAAGTTATTTCCCATCTCACGAATAAACACTATAGCGTCGAATCCGTCATAAATTTTATCACGTAAAAAACGCAATATAGTAAAACAATTCGCTTTAAAACATAAACGGCTGTTTGACTAGAAAATTCTAATTAACTTGAAAATATTTTTTATTTTATTTCAAACAATGATTTTATTAAGACTCATACAAATCATACAAAATAAGTGAAACATATTTTTATGAAAATGCCAAGCTAAAAGTATTTCCGCGCATTTGAATAGTTGCCGAGGTATCGATTTTGAAAGTTTATTTTTTAGCCTTTTACGAGATTATCTCTATCGATCACGGCGAACGATTGATATCCACCCTTCTCTTATTCCGCCGGTGGCTGGACGTCCTTCGCTATCCACAAATAGATTTTCGAAAGCTTCTTACGGTTGATTTGACGGAAATTTCACCCCAACAGTTCGTTTAATATATACATACACTAGGCACAGCAATTAGAGGATCAGAAAGACATCTCGATGTTTTTAGGTGATTTTCAGAAGGCAAAAAATGGCAGTAGAGCAATAAAAAAAGCAAATTACAGCTGGAAGTCTCTAATTTCGGGATCTGTAGGACAAATATTTTTATCCACAAACGTTTTTGAGTTAACTCAGAGATCGCAAAAGAAAAATTATGCCCATTTTTGAAGAGGCGCACGGGCTTGGGTACATTTGTTTCAGCAATGTAACTATGATGCTCGTTTAGTTGGATTCTTCCGATCTAAATGGAGAGGTTTCTCAGCTTTGTACGACGATTTTTCGCTGAGTTATTGTAGTTCGAAGCGAAAAAGAACTTTTTGGCTTTGATAATTAATTACTCGGGAAGTAATGATCGTACAAAAAATATACGGAGGGTTTTGTATACTTCAAAGTATCCTCTAAAAGGTATGATTAGTATTTTTTAATAAACGTTTTTTTTTCAATATGAAAACCTTGAATGAAAAACTTCTAAAGATGCTGTCATTTTTTTTATCACCGACATCAGCATTATCCAAAGCGTACCACGTGGAGATCGTACGGATAGATTTACGCTTCTTTGTGTGTATGTGTGTGTGTGTGTGTGCGCACGCGCGGGTGTTCTCTTAAAAAAATGACACACACACACACGCGCGCGCGCGCACACACACACACACGTACACACGGGAACACACACAAACGCGCGCGCGCACACACAAAGAAGCGTAAATCTATCCGCACAACCTCCACGTGGTAAATGGAAAAATCTTCAATTTAAAGAAATGAGTAAGAGGTGAAAAATGTATCCTTTAATTCGTTTTTCGCATAAGCGAAAATTTCAGTCGTTTGGGTCACAGTGGAAGAAAAATCGCAGCGGTTTGAATACTTGAGGGCTTCTTTCGGATACAAGTTACAAAAAAACCAAATCTATCCTCAGTCTGTGCGTTATTTCTTGAGGTATCTCAAGTGTAGTGAAACTCTGTGGAAATGCGAGTTTTACCTGTTTTTCATTCAAGGTTTTCATATTGAAAAAAAAACGTTTATTAAAAAATACTAATCACACCTTTTAGAGGATACTTTGAAGTATACAAAACCCTCCGTATATTTTTTGTACGATCATTACTTCCCGAGTAATGAATTATCAAGGCCAAAAAGTTCTTTTTCGCTTCGAACTACGATAACTCGGCGAAAAATCGTCGTGCAAAGCTGAGAAACCTCTCCAATTAAAGCGGAAGAATCCAACTAAACGAACATCATAATTACATTGCTGAAAAAATTACCCAAGCCCGTGCACCTCTTCAAAAATGGGCAAAATGTTTCTTTTGCGATCTCTTAGAGTTAACTTAAAGACGTTTGTGGATCAAAGTATTTGACCTACAGATCTCAAAACTAGAGACTTCCAGTTTTAATTTGCTTTTTTTTATAGCTCTACTACCATTTTTTGCCTTCTGAAAATCACCTAAAAACATCGAGATGTCTTTCTGATCCTCTAATTGCTGTGTCTAGTGTACATTCCATAAAGTGATTCTTGACGCATTCGAATGGTTTACGAGATATAAAATTGTGGAGTTTGTTTTTAGCCCGCACGAGTACTTTTTGCGCACAGGGCGTCCCACAACTGATGGTAGCCCCTGAAATAGGGGTCGGGGCTGAAATTCTGAGACAATTCATATATGCATGGATGGGTCTGAAATCAGACTATCGATTATTATTAATTTTTATGAAGGCGGGTGAATTCGGTGCGCCTGATGAGTCGGCGTACGTCGGTAAGCGATGAGCGCGACTAGTAGTCCAGTCAAAAGTGGCCAAAGTTGAAAATGTTTGCGACCGCTTAATCAAACACGTACTCCCATGTTAATCGACCCGGGGAATCCGAATTTCTAAGAATGTTAACTATTAACAACGAAGAAAGGCGTTAAATACCGAAAAATATGCATTATTTCGAGAACGAAAGGGAAATCGCAAAAAAGTTTCGAAAAAAAGTTGTAGCATGGAAGATTTTACCCGGAGGTGTATGAGATGTTTTTTCTCTACCTCCAATAGTTTAGCCGTAAAATTTAAAAACAAATTCACACCAATACTATCAACGCCCGAGGCACGCGGACGTGACGAAATCGAGAGGTATGAGCATCGCCTCTCTTTCTCACTTTCTCGCTCTCGCACGGCCACAACCGCGCTTCGTTCGAGGGTCTCCAACGTGCGATCGGGTATTTTCGGTAGCCCAAAGGTACGTCAGCGGCTTCCCCTCTCGCCGGCGCAGCGCGCCAACCTGCAGCTCGGCTCGAGAGTCCCCGAAACCAATCGGGTGTTTTCGAGGGGGTAGATAGGGCATGGAAAATGACAAATCCGTTACCGGCTAATATTTCGTACACTGAAATACAAAGAGCGGAAATAGAGCATTTCGTTGAAACGATCATGGTTATGGGTAATTTGGTTTAATAATGATTTTAACATAATTTGTTTTCTTTGTGTATAAAGTTCTTAGTAGAGTAAAGACATAAGATGGAATGATAGAAACTCTAAATTCTAATATCAATAATATAATTTGGGCTAAAATAATAACATAAAATTATTATTGATGAAATAGCTGATTCTCTTATTAAAGTTAAATGTAAATATCCTGCAAATATATTTGCTGTTCATCGAATTTATCAAGTAAAGGACAAATAATATTGCTAGTTGTTTCAATTAAAACTGTAAAATATATTAAATGAAAGGAGGTCTTTTGGGGGATTACATGCGCAAATGCAAAGTTTGTATTGTTTAACCGAAGGAAAATTATTAAACCAAATCAAAATGGAAGGGAAATATAAATTGAAAAAATTAAATGTCGACCTTGGAAACATATATGGGACTTGTGAAAAGATGTATAAAATTATTTCTTAGAATTAATGTAAATAAAATAGTGCAATAAATTATATCAAAACCAATAAATGTATTAATAAAAATAAAATAATGATTAATTCTTTGAATAAAGTTATTCAAATAAAATTACGAAAAATAATAATCGAGAATTAATTACTCGAAATAATATTGGAATAATAACAAAATTTGAATAGAAGAAATTCAATTTAAATCAACTATTGCATTGGTATTAGAATCAAAAACAGAAAATAAATTTCTTATCATTTTAAGATACATTTTTTCTACTTTTTGTTATTATACGAATTAATATGTTTTTCAATCTAAATAAAATTATATTCAAAGTTAATCTATTGTATAGTGATAGTTGTGGAATATAAAAATATTAATGTTAATAATTTTTAAATGACGTTTTAATGTTATATTTTCTCATTTCTGTCATTAGAGGTACTTTTAATTACTATATATTGATTTAAAAGATCAAAACTTCAAATTCAGTCATCCAATGAAAATGGATAAGCAATAACGAATTGTATACATTTTTCATGATTAGTTCTTTCAATTGCGATAGGTATAAATCTATGAGTTATACGACACATTTCAGAACATTGTCCATAATATAATATAAGGAAGTTTGATTACTTCGGCCAGGGATAGAATCAATTTTCACACCTAATGATGGAACAGTTCAGGAATGAATTACATCTGAAGAATTAATCAATATACGCATTTGATTTGTATATGGAATAAATATATTATCATCAACATCTAACAAACGGAAATTATTTATGTTCATATCATTACTTTTAGTTATAAATAAACGAAATTGAATTTGATTAAATTCTGAATATTCATAAGATCAGTAACATTGTTGTCCTATCGATTTAATTGTTAGGGTTGATATATAAATTTTATCTGTTAAATATAAAAAGTTGAATGAAGGAATTGCTAGATAAATGAAAATTAATATCGAAATTAATGTTCAAACAATTTAAATATTTTTATTTTGTTGAGTAAACTTATTATTCAAATGATTAATTAATGAGAAAAAATAATATAAATAATTGTAATCGTAATTAGCAACAACGTTATTAATGAATGATGAAAAATTTGTTTTAAGTTTTCTATAAATTGTGAATTAGCATCTTATATGTTAATGATTGATTAGGTAGAAATTTCATGAATTGAGAGTGAATTAATTATGATATATTAAAGGAATTTGATTGCATCTATGATTTAATGAGGGGTAAAATATTCTTAATCATTCAATTGAAGAAACTGTATATATTGAAAAAATATTTAATCGTTGAGGTGATCTTCGTTCTCATATTGGAAAAATAAAATATATAATTTTAATATTGAAATACAAGGTTCTATAAACGAAAAAATATTTTAAGTTATATATGAATTAGGATAATCAGAATAACGTCGAGGTATTTAGGAAAAAGTTAAATTAGCTCGAAAAATATTCTATACAATCGAATTTTTTATATTTTTTTATGTAATCATAGTCCGCTTATTAATGGATATCGATAAATAAAAACTCCTATAATAGCAAATACAGCTCCCAGAGATAATACATAAGGTACTACATAATAAGTATCATGTAAAGTAATATCACTTGATGAATGACCTAGAATTATTCCAGTTAATCTTCCAATTACAAAAAAAAGGAGGGAAAGAACAAGTGTAGAGCGGTGGACATATAAGTAGTGGAGCCTTGTAAAAATCCGAAGAGGCTGTGCAAGTAAAACTTGAAAAAAAAAATCATGAAAATACAATAATTTGTTGAAAAAAATATTAATCGTGAAAATACAATAATTTGTTGAAAACATATACATTAATAATGAAAATACAATAATTTGTTCAAAAATAACATTTAACAAATAACAATATAAATTGTTATTTGTTATTCACCATCATAAATTTATTACCATAATTTATGATTGTGGTAATAAAATTAATTGCCCCCATAATATCCCATAATATTTAAAGATATTCCTTCATGATATAAATTAATAGATGGAGGTAAAAGTCAAAATTGCAAATAATTTATGCGTGGAAATGATATATCTGGGGCTGCTAATATTAAGGGAATTATATAATTGATAATTATTAATGGAGTAACCAGGATTACCGAATTCTATACGAATTGATAAACTGAATGAAGATCCTATTATACCAGATGATATTGTCAAAATAAAATAAAGAATTCCAATATCATTATAATTAGTAGAAACAAAGTGATTGAATATTTAAATATATATTAGTTATAAAATGTTAAGTAATGTGTCCGATTTAAGTAATAAATTGCAAATTCATTGAAAACATTAATTCCTTACTATAACATTCTTAAGATTCAGAAGTAAATTTTTATTTCTATTTTGAAGATTAATAGTTTTTTTAACTTAAAATATGAAATAATTCAATTATTTAACATTTATAAATTTAATGAAATGATAAATGAAGTTATGAATAAATTATTTATATTATTAATTTTAAAACTTTATAAAATAGATTAATTTTTAAGATCGTTTTTTCATAAGCCTAAATAAAGAATAATACGTGTGTAAAATAAAAATAAGATTTATATAATTTTTAAAATGAATAAGACAATAAATGTAATTTATTGTTAATTAAAATATTAATTGAAGATCAGGAAAATAAAAAACGGTTGGGGCCACGCCTTAATTTTCATTCCTTATCATAAATAAAAAAATATTATTTTGGTATATCAATGTTTCATTGATATACACAATTAACAAATTTATATACAGCGGTATTTCTAGAATTCCTATCGCTCATTTTCTGGTTCAGTCCGTGCCGAAGAGCTGTCAGGTGAAAAACATAGTCCCGATGGATTTCGTGCGAAAGGAAATATAACCGGTAGCGGATCTTCACAATCCGACATCTTAGATATACATACTAGGCTGCCGAAGATACCCGTTCGACTTTCGGAGACCGTCGGGCCAAGCACGTGCAGCACGCCGGAGAGTAAGGGGCGGTTAGGTACCAGTGGTCTTCAATCTCCTCGATTTCGTCACGAGCGCGTTTATAGTATCGGTGTGAATTGGTTTTTCTAAATTTATGGCTAAGTTATTGGAGATAGAGAAAAGAATCGTATACACCTACAAGGTAAAATCTTCCATTCTATAACTTTTGTTCGCAACTGTTTTGCGATTTCCTCTTCGTTCTCGAAGTAATGCATATTTTTCGGTTTTTAACCCTTCTCTTCACTGTTAATAGTAAAAATTCCTAGAAATTCGAATTGCCCGGGTTGATTTACATAAGAATACATGTTTCACTAAGCGGTCGCAAACATTTTCGACTTTGGCCACTTTTGACTGAACTATATTTCCGCTCTTTTTATTTCAGTGTACGAAATATTAGCGGGTAACGGATTTGTCATTTTCCATGCCCTATCTAACCCCCTCGAAAATCCCCGATTGGTCCCGGGGACTCTCGAGCCGAGCTGCTGGTTGGCGCGTCGCGCCGGCGAGAGGGGAAGCCGCTGACGTACCTCTGGGCTACCGAAAATACCCGATCGAACGTCGGGCACTCCCGAACAAAGCGCGGTAGCGGCCGTGCGAGAGCGAGAGAGAGAGAAGGTACCAGCGATGCTCATACCTCTCGATTTCGTTGCGTCCGCGTACCTCGGGCGTTGATAGTATTGGTGTGAATTTGTTTTTCAATTTTACGGCTAAACTATTGAAGATAGAGAAAAAACATCGTATACACCTACGGGGTAAAATCTTCCATGCTACAACTTTTTTTCGAAACTTTTTTGCGATTTCCTCTTCGTTCTCGAAATAATGCATATTTTTCGGTATTTAACCCTTTTTTCACTGTTAATGGTTAAAATTCCTAGAAATTCGGATTCCCCGTGTCGATTAACATAGGAATACGTGTTTCACTAAGCGGTCGCAAACATTTTCGACTTTGGCCATTTTGACTGCACGGTGATAGCAGGCGGTGAAATATCACCACCATGCGTACGCTCGCGCTCATCGGTGTAAACGCCTAATTGTGGTAGTACGCTTCTCTATGCTTTTTTTTCTTTTATTTTCTTCGTCGTAAAAAAAGATAAATATTTTTTTTAAACATCTAAAAAACAATCAAACAATTGAATTGTTTCAAAATTACCGAACCGAATACATTTTCAGGGTATTTTGTGGTTTTTTAAATTTTAATTGCAATAAAAGTTTTAAAAATCACGAAATACCATTAAAATGTATTGGGGTGGTTCGTTAATTTTGAAACAATTCAATTGGTTGATGGTTTTTTTTTTATTTTGCTTAAAAAAAACATTCATCTTTATTTCACAATGAAGAAAATAAGAGAAACAAAATACGAACGGAAAAGCGCATTACCCAATTCGAACGATGATACCGATAGTGCCGTTTCCGTCGCATCCATACGACGAGTGGAGGTAAACAGAGATCACTACACACTCAAGCGCTCACACCGATGAGCGCGAGCGTACGCAATAGCATCACGGCAGTTCCCAGCATTGCTACACGCGAATCTGGCTCACCGACTGTACGCCGGCTCATTAGGGCGCTACTGGTTGGCCCGTCTTCAAAAATTAATAATAAACTCAGGAGTTGATCTAAGACCCATACATGTTGATATAAATGGACTCAGAATTTCACTGCCAAACCCCCATTCAGGCACTACCATCAGTTGCAAGACACCTTGAATATCCTTTGAAAAACTTTCAAGATGTGAAAAAAGAACGCGAAGCCATTAACAAATCTCCCGACAATATTTTTGTTTGTAGTACCTTATAAAAAAATTCCGATTTACCTTATTATTATTTTTTGTTAAATTTAAGCGGTTTTATTATGTTTTATATATTAATTAAACATATAAAAGGAGTAAAATAGTTTTTTATGAGCCAAGCGAGTTGACTAAAAATGTTGTGCAAAAAATTGTTGCACCTGTGAAATAAGGTTTCTTTAATCATTTTATTACGACTAAAAAAACATATCACTATAATGATCAAGAATTGCCGCGTCGTTAAATAAGAACCTGTCTATATGAAAATTGAAAAGCCTCCGAAGTGGTCCTGCTGAAAAGAATAAACGGAAGGACCGCCACATGGGATGACGGCCTTACGATATCCCAGCCGAGTGACTGCCAGCGCCATCTCTCAGCTTCACTCTAAAGCGCAAGCAACGTATTACTCGATCCCAAGTGTTCGCCATCCGGACCGTTCGTCATTTTGGCCCGTCGCTATTTTAGCTGTTCGACTTTTTGGCCCGTCGCTATTTTAGCTGTTCGACTTTTTGGCCCTTCGCTTTAATGAATTCGAAATTGTAAACCGTCGTCATATTTACAATTCGATGGTTTGACGCCTCGATTTGGTTCGTGTATTTATACAGACAGTTCGATATTATATCTCTCGTTATTTTGTTAAATCTGACATTTGTTTTCGCTATAAATTAACTTCGAGATATTTATATTCACAATTTTGATTAACGATTTTACAGACTATCATAAAATTGATCTATCTACATTAAAACGTTCGTCATTTCTGCATTCGATATTTTGGCCCGTCTGAATATTGACTGTTTGATTTTTGTGCCCCCACCCTGTGTCGGGTGGGGATCGGAAATTCGAACGGTCAATATTCAGAAGAACCAAAATTTCGAATTCAGTAATGACGAACGTTCCAATATAGATAGATCAATCTTGTCACAGTCTGTAAAATAGTTAATCGAAATTGAGAAAACACAAATCTCGAAGTTGATTTATAGCGAAAACAAATATTAAATTTAACAAAATAATGAGAGATACTATATCGATTCACCTGTATATATATACTAAACAATTCGAGTCGTCAAATCGTCGAATTGTAAATATTACGACCGTTTATTTACGTCTTTTCTTTTCTTGTCGTTTTCCGACATATTTAGTACGATGAGATTAATGAAAACGATGATTAATTTAATTAATTAATTAAATGACTTTATAATGCGACTTTGAACCGATGCTTTCGGCACGAAAAAACTTTATGAAGGAAGGAGCGGAGGGCTGTCCCGGTTCCCCGTTCTGTCTTTGTTTTTTTTTACTCTGAATATTCGTGGAGTTTGGCATGAAGTAGGCGATACCTATGTAATATCGAGAACGAGACAAGGATATAATTTATGGTTATTAGCGTATACGTTTAGGATCGAACGAGAAAAGGTGATTTTTTTTAATTATTTTTTTCGAAGATTCAAAATGTTTACTTATAAACAAATTCAATTATGTACTTTAATTTTGGGGCTACTTGAAAGTTTCGTTCAGATTCTTTTAGGTCTCTGTTTATTCAATTTATTGTTGTTCTTATTAACGTTTTCACGTTGTTGGAGTTCGTGAAAAATTCCGATACCTTCAGGCATAACATGCAACATGATAAATACCCGTTGTAATGTCTATAGCAATCCACAAAAAGATTGAAGCCGATCGCGCGCCTATAAAAAAGGGAACGGCGTCGTCGGTGCGACTGGGTGCACAGTGGTTCCATTTCGGAAAGAGGTAGACACAGGGTGGTAATCCGGAAATTTGATTAATTTTTTTTACACAAGGGGGCGTACGCAAATTGCGCAAGGCAAGACGTTACGGCCTACGTACGAGAGGGAATATTCAAACAACAATTCCGTTGAGAAAGAATTTTTAGAAAATGATGTAACGTTTTTTTTTTTCGTTTTGACCCCTCCTTTTGGGGTACATGATGTTTTTTGGCTACCCGATTATAAGTATAAGCGTACCAGAAAATATAAACGTTATTGTTTTGACTTACATGGTTCTTCCATCGCGGGATTCTGCACTTTTCTGATAGACTCTCCCGTCCTTGATTTTTTCCGACGCGGAGATAACTCTATGACGTCTGCGCCCACCTGGCATGCTCGCTTGATGTGATAAAAAAAGCAGGGGACACGCATGAAAAACAGTATAAAAATCCACAACACAATATATACACCGTTTGTAACTTAATGGTAAGAAAAACAATGAATATAAGAATGAAAGGAACAATTATAGAAAACTAGAAATACCAATTGTAAAGAAGTAGTCAAGAACTTTACAATTCTCCTGATCGTGATAAATCTTACCCTCATATATGTGATAGAGCATATATGTGATAGTGAAACTCATATATGTGATAGAGCATCGAAAACTTTGAGACACGTATTTTTTTAACGGCGGAAAAACGGATTTAAGGGGGGAAACCGCCCCTCAAAGTAAGGCGTGTCGAGGTGTGATTTTGCAGTTTCACCCAGAAGCAATCCACCGATCTGAATGAAACAAAAACGAAAATTCTTCTAATGAAAAGCGATGAAAAATCCACTATGAAAATGTTAAGAAAAAATTTAATTAGGGGGTAAACCACTCCTCCATTTGCCTTTTTTTCACCCCACACTTAAGAGGGTTGTATGCAAATTAATAAAACAGGTATCATTTTGAAGGGCAATTAAAATTAAAGTTGACGGGTTTTTGCGTTGTGGCAGCATAGCAAATTTAAGGGGGTAAACCACCCTTAACATAAATTTATTTATCATGGTCTTTTTTTCTGTGTTTAAAGTATATGCACTGATTTTAAATATTTCTATAAGCTACAATTTAATGTTTTATCATATTTCAAAATTATTCCATTCGTCTTAAGGGGTAACTACCCCTCTGACGAGAAACATCATTGAAGTATCCGCTTTCGATTCCGTTGAAACTCATATATGTGGTAAAGCATTGCAAACTATTAAACATGTTTTTTTCCGTATCGGCGGAAAAACGGTGTTAGGGGATGAAACCACCCCTCAAAGTTTCTCCCACAAGCAGTCCACCGATCTGAATAAAACAAAATCGAAAATTCCTCTAATATTAAGCGATGAAAAATCCACTACAAGAGTGTTGATTAGAAATATAATTGAGGGGTAAACCACCCCTCCATCTGCCGTTTTTCACCCCACGCTTAAGAGGGTTGCATGAAAATTAATAAAACAGGTATCATTTTGAAGGGGAATCAACATTCAAGTTGACGCATTTTTGCGTTTCAGCGGGATAGCAAATTTAAGGGGGTAAACCACCCCTAACATAAATTTGTTTATCACCGTCGTGTTTTCTGTGTTCAACATGTATCCGCTGGTTTAAAATATTCTCCTGCGTTTTTACATTATTACTTTTTTAAATTGTTTACATTGTAAGGGTAAACTACCCCCTCTAATTGCTTTTCGTTTGAAGTTTCGAGAAAGGTTTCACGAATTTCGTTAAAACTGTTTTCATTTCATCGGTAATATCAATGTTATGTTTGTGTGTGCAGTCATATTCGTTTTGAGTTTTAGGAGCGGTACTTTGAGAGTGGGGACCTGGGGCTACCCTTTACTTATAAGGCTCATATTTTCGAGTCGAAACGCTTCCGATTTTAATATGCACGTCCATTAAGCATCTCCATAGGAATAAACATACACTTCTACTATAACATTAATTATAATAATTTCCAGAATAAGTTATAAGGCTCACTTCGTATATTTCGGAACGATGATGCGCCTGGATCAAGCGATAATATAGCCAGCGACGTAGTTTTGTGGAGGAATGTATATTTTTATTATTTTACCGTTTATTTAATTAAACATATTAAAGAAACTGAGGGTTTTACAGTAGGTTATCGAACATGTTTTTAATATATTTTGAAATATTTCATATGGGAATCATATCAGCTAATTTAATTAATAGTACTTGTGAATAATATCGCAGTCATATGCCGTCAAATCATTTTCTCGTGACATATACTTTTTTTCATATGATAACTATCAATAATCATGGCTCATAATTCCTGCAATAATGCTAGTCGTCAAAAAATGCTTCAAACACAACGACTTTTTGCACCATGCACATTTGATAATGGCCAAATTATTGCACCCGGTATTTCACAATGTGTGTTCGATTCACCAAAACCAAAGGTAACAGGATTTTCAAAGTCTTCTGGCTTTTAGGAATATATTACTTTTATACCATGAATGTTTAAAAAGATTAGAATACCGCGGTGATGAGAGTTGATTGTGTGTAAGTGATTGCAGTTTAATTATATGATTCCTCAAGTGTAAATGGAGTTGAAATGAAATATATTTTTGTTACTGCATTGCATATTTTCATGGGAGATGCTTTCATAAAAACTTTTGAATTAGAGGAAGAAACATTTCGGTACGAAAATATAATTATGACAATATGGAAATATGAGTCTTATGAGTAAGGGGTAGCCCCAGGTCCCCACTCTCAAAGTACCGCTCCTAAAACTCAAAACGAATATGCCTGCACCCATGAACATAAAATTGATATTACCGATTAAATGAAAACAATTTTAACGGAATTCGTAAAACCTTTCGCGAAACTTCAAACAAAAAGCTATTAGAGGGGTAGCTCTTGAAATGTAAAGATTCAAAAACGTAATAGCTTAAAAACGCGGAAGAATATTTTGAATCCGCGGATACATGTTAAACACAGGAAACACGACGGTGATGAACAAATTTATGTTAGGGCTGGTTTACCCCCTTAAATTTGCTACCCCGCTGAAACGCAAAAACGCGTCAACTGGAATTTTGAGTCCCCTTCAAAATGATACCTGTTTTATTAATTTTCATACAACCCTCTTAAGCGTGGAATGAAAAACGGCAAATGGAGGGGTGGTTTACCCCTTAATTATATTTCTAATCAACACTTTTGTAGTGGATTTTTCGTCGCTCAATATTAGAGGAATTTTCGATTTTGTTTCATTCAAATCGGTGGACTGCTTGTGGGAGAAACTTTGAGGGGTGGTTTCATCCCCTAACACCGTTTTTCTGCCGATACGGAAAAAAAAAGTTTAATAGTTTGCAATGCTTTACCACATATATGAGTTTCAACGAAATGGAAAGCGGATACTTCAATGATGTTTCTCGTCAGAGGGGTAGTTACCCCTCAAGACGAATGTAATAATTTTGAAATATGGTAAAACAATAAATGGTACCTTATAGAAATATTTAAAATCAGGGCATATACTTCAAACACGGAAAAAACGACCATGATAAATAAATTTATGTTAGGGGTGGATTACCCCCTTAAATTTGCTATGCCGCCAAAATGCAAAAACCCGTCAACTTTAATTTTAATTGCCCTTCAAAATGACACCTGTTTTATTAATTTGCATACAACCCTCTTAAGTGTGAGGTGACAAAAAGGCAAATTGGGGGGTGGTTTACCTCCGAATTAAATTTTTTATTAACATTTTCATAGTGGATTTTTCATCGCTTTTCATTAGAAGAATTTTCGCTTTTGTTTCATTCAGATCGGTGGATTGCTTCTGGGTGAAACTGCAAAATCACCCCTCGACACGCCTTTCTTTGAGGGGCGGTTTCCCCCCTTAAATCCGTTTTTCCGCCGATAAAAAAGATAGGTGTTTTAAAGTTCTTGATGCTCTATCACATATATGGGTTTCAACAAAATCGGAGGCGGACACCTAAGGGATGTTCCTTGTGAATACCCAATAGCCCAGTCGGGTTAGAATTTTTTCATACATACATTCCCGACGCAAATTTTGTTGCTCTAATCTTTAGGGGGGTCATTAGTAGTGTAAATCCAAAATGGCGACCAAATCCGACCGGTGCGCTTGGACCGTATTTTGCTTTTTGTTCAATATCTCCTTTATTTTTAATTTTTCAACAAAAATGCCAAGGACTAAAGTTTTTGAAAATTTAATTCTCTACAACTGTAGCACGTATAATTTTTATTCTACGATCTATATTTTTCGAGATAATGCGGAAAAGTTTGCCAAACTAGACTTATTGAATTATCTCGATTACTATTAACTTTACCGCACAAATTAATCTGAACAAAGTTGTAGAGAATCAAATATTTCACAATTTTTATTTCTTTGATTTTTTTGTACAGTCAATATTTAAGCTCTTTTCCGCACCACCACTGGGGTAGAGCTCCAGGCGCTTTTTTTTACGTGGTATCCCCAGTAGGCTTAATCCACATTTCATGGCTTGCAAGTTCGTTGCGATTTCTGCAGTTTTCTTCCTTATAAGTTATTGAAGCTGAAATTTCCATTTGCACTTGCAACATTAAGGAGCCAGGCAAAGTTTTTCTTTCTTTTTTTATCTCATAAACTTCAAACTGCCAGACTTTTTCTTTTCCGATGTCATTGTAGGAACTACGGATTCTTTTTCTTTTCGACGATAGTCCTGCCAAGTCAACATCGACGATTTCCTCTTCGCAATCATACTGAAAATGAATGTTGATGTCCGATGTTGTTTCGGCAGGATCCTGACCACTGTAGTTTTGGCAAATAACAGAACATTTAAGTCCTGCTTTACGACACCCGCACATTTTGCCACAACTAGTCTTGCATTTGCAAGAAATCATTTTGAGCAGTGATTCCGATGCGGTGTTTTTTTCCAACCCCATTCTGTGGCATCCATTTCGTATTGCAGCCATATCTGCACCTGTAAATATGTCTGGTGAACATGTTGTTCCGCCGCTGTTGTGGTGGGTGGAAGAGCAGCTAAGTTGAAATTAATTTTATTCACTGACTATGTGAAGCATTTGAATCGTAGAATATCGAGCGAATTGACGTCTTGGCCGCCTCCAGACAAAGCGATTAAAGGCGTTCTCCGGCTGATAATAACACATATTTGTTGACGTTGTGTTGTTGAAATAAGCTGAGACCTGCTCTTAAAGTTGGATTTTTTTGGAGAATGTTAAAGAATTTAATTTTGCCGAAATTGAAAAGAGAGGATGTTGTGTCGCATCCACTAAAGGCGTGCAAGAACAAGATATGTCGAGCAACAGCTTCTTCGTGTTTAAAACTCGCCGGTGAAAACAGTTGTGCGACCTATGCTCGGCTTCTTGAAAATAATGTTTTTCAAGTGACGTCCCAACGCAGTCAACGGTACGAAAAGGTCGACGTCCTCGCCGATGACAGTGACTTCGTCGTATCTAGCAGCTTCTTGAATAGCCGTGCCGACAATGAAAGAATCCGCATCAGTCGGTGCCTGTTAAACGACAACATCGGCATCTTGCGAAGTTCTTTTGAGATGGTCGATCAGCCTAGCTTTATTCCTGCAATTTGCAAAAAAAATCGCCTGCGCCATGGAAGGGAGAGAAGTTGCCTTGACAACGATGTCTGGCGAGCGATGTTTGGCGGCGCGTCTTCGCTGGTCGTAATCTTTCAAAACAATTATCTCTTGATCTTCAGGGTAACCTTCGAACACTATAATGACATCATTTTCGAAGTGTCTCTTCATGTACAAAACGAAGTTTTGACGTATTGCTTCGAACGTCGCATTTGTATGAGACCATATAACTTTGTGCAACAAGAATCCGCCATCCACTACGTCAAGTCGTCTTTCTCCCAATCGTTTGGAACGTTGCAGAGGCACGAAGCAACTGTAAAGCGAAGACTTAGTACCTTTCCGCACCCCTTCTTCATTGAATAGAGATAGAGGATATGGTGGCAGTTCGTAGGAAAATCAAGCATCGAGATCGTCGCTTGATTTATTACCAATGCGCATTCGTTGAAAGAGCAGCAGTGGATTAATAGAGACAGGCGTGTCATCTACAATTATGCTGTTGAAAACGGTCGACAAGAGTGCAACTTCATCTTTTCGTTTAAAAGAATCAGCGTCGTAAGTTGTACCCACGATATTCTTTAACATTCTCGTTCCATTTTCCAACGCTAAATGACAATAGATAGTTCCAGTCCCGATTATTCCCGTGCTGATGGATATTAATTCAGAGTCCACAGAAAAAAGATCATGCGCAACAAACTAGTAATTCAATTTCTCCAGGTCCGGCGTCCGCTATGGTTCACGCTAAAGTCGTCAAATTGCTCATAAATAGTTTCCATGTGGACCCAAAGTCCATCGAGCAGTTTGAAGAGTCCTCCACTAATTTTGCATTCTCGATTCAGTGTCTGCTCAATACTCTGATCGGAAATTATGCCGGACCAGAATTTGTTAGTGCGTCTTCGTCAGCCGGCATTTTCTCATGTAAATGTGTCATATCTTGAAGATATAAGTTAGCACTCTTCGCGTACAAAAAGTGTCCACTGGCATGGAGATAGGGTAGCATTTTTGTAATTGTGTCATGATGAAATTCCCAATTACAAGGAAATTTGATTCTCTACAACGTTGTTCATGTAAATTTTCCACGCTACAGTTAATAATAATCGAAATAAATAAAAAAATCTACTTTGGCAAGTTTTTCCCTATTATCTTGAGAAGAATTCATCGTACGATGAAAATTGTACGTACTGAAGTTGTAGAGAACTGAATGCTAAACAACTTTAGCCCTTAGCGATTTTGTTGAAACATAAAAGATAAAGTACACATTGAGCGGATTTGGTCGGTATTATGGATTTACAGTACTAATAACCCACCCTAAAGAAATGCTGAA
Source organism: Ophion ellenae (assembly GCA_963210295.1). Taxonomy (NCBI): domain Eukaryota; kingdom Metazoa; phylum Arthropoda; class Insecta; order Hymenoptera; family Ichneumonidae; genus Ophion; species Ophion ellenae. The sequence goes on from OY723394.1 coordinate 9,557,673, forward strand.
CGAAAGACCAAAGTATTTATAAACGTGTTTTAATACTAAAGGCGTCTTCGTCGATTTTTACCAAACAAAAATTTACGGCGGGCGGAACAAAAGTGGATCTTGCAAAGGTGCCTTACGGCTCCATTGATGACATAGAAAAATAAAGAAGAAACAAATAGAGATAAGCTTGGAAAAAAGTTCGTTTTTTCGACCATAATTTTCATGTAAAAAGTGGAATATATTTAAGACTTACAATTAATTGAAAAAAGCTCGTATCACCGAAGGCTCTTTTCAGCACCGGAGATTCAAAAGCCACTTGAAAACTGTTTTTTACAGCTGTAAACGAAAATGCATCATATGTTTTAAGGTTCTAAGAATGTTTTAAAAATGTTTCCATAAAAGCGATTTTTCGAAAATTTTATAGGGGTGTATTTCCGTAACACGTTTATAGATGTGTTGCCAATATCTCATTGGACAGGTTGTCTTATGTACGATTTATGAAAAATGCAAGCTTGTGTTATGTACGATATACGAAAATTGCAAGGTTGTGTTATGTACGGTTCATAAAAACTGCCAGGTTGCGTTATGGACGATTTATGAAGTTTAAATGAAAAAAAAAGAAATTGCGCTTGTGTAACTTTCCTAAATGTTAATGGCACTAAATGAATGATAGCACGGTTTCTCTGAATATTCGCGGCCACGAAAATTCTTCTGCTAGTCAGATTTTTTCAGTTCAATGATGAATTTTTTCATCAAACAGTCGATGACTCCTGGTTTTTTATGTCGTTACGAAATTTCATGAGATTTTGACACGCGCGCGCAGTTTATTTCTCGCATCTAGCGTGATTTAGCGTGTAAACTATTAGACAAAAATGGGGCCAGCGCATTATCTCCATTAAGCGCCGTATAAATGAGACGTTTATCCGACTCGTCATTTTTCGTTCAGAGTACGGAATTGTGGCTTGAAATGTTACCAGTATACGGGGGTGTGGTCTTCCTTGATTATAGACAAAATTGAACTAATTGTCGAATATTCGAGTTCGCCTAAGGTATACTTTTAGAGGACGAGCTGTCCCACGAGCCGAGATAATCGGTCACATGAGAACGCGAGAAATGAGTGGCAAGCGAAGTGGTGTAAGATCACAGAGGAGGGTGGATGAGGTAATCCCTTATTGCAGCGACGCATGCGGCGGTGCATCACGGTGCATCACGGCTCTATTAATGACACAGAAAAATAATTCAACAAAAAAAAACAATAGAGACGAGTCTTAAAAAAAGTTCGTTTTTTCGACCATAATTTTTGTGTACAAGATGATAGTTTTTTCATTTTTCAATTAATCGAAAAAAGCGCTCGTATCGCCGAAGGCGCTTTGCAGCGCTCGGAGACTCACAAATAGCTCGAAAGACACTTGAAAACTGTATTTTCAGCTGTAACAAAAATGCATCATATTTTTTAAGGCTCTGAGAATATTTAAAAAATGTGTCCACGAAAACGATTTTTCGAAAATTTTACAGGGGTGTCCCCCCTTAACACGTATACGGATGAATTGCCAATATCTCGTTGGACAGGTTGTATTATGTACAATTTATAAAAATTGCAAACTCGTGTTATGTACGAATCATGAAAATTGCTGGGTTGTGTTGAATACGTTTGAAGAACTTTGAATAACAAAAAAATTAAATTAAATTGCGCTTTTTTAACTTTCCTAAATGTTAATGACACAAAACGTTTTAGTCGGCTTGGGACACCAACGAGCCATATAATACGCCACTGACCTTACCCTCGCGCATTTTAGTGAAATACAAATTTTGAAAAAACACATCAACAAATAATAAGCTTACTGATGACCAAAATCATTGGAAGACACATTTTCTCTGCATATTCGCGGCCAACATTCGCCTGCTAGTCACATTTTTTCCCCTTCAATCATCAATTTTATCTTCAAACATTCGGTGACTCCCGATTTTTATTGTCCTTGCCAGAAATAAACTTATTTCTGAATGAGACGTTTCTCAGAATCGTATTTTTTCCTTTAAAGTACGGTTTCTAGCTTGAAATTTTACCAGTATACGAGGGTGCGGTCTTCCTCGATGGAAATGTTACGAAATGTTACGAATGATCGAATATTGGCGTTCGTGTAGGAATGACTTTTTCAGCATGAGCTGTCACACAGACCGAGGTTATCGTTCACATGACACCACGTGAAACATTTAGCGGCAAGGGGAGTAGCGTGAGATCACAGAGGAGGGTGTATGAGATAACCCATGAGAGCAGCGATGCATGTGGCGGGGGGCGGAATAAAAGTGGATGTCGCAACGGCTCCATTGATGAAAAATAATGGAAAAACAAAGAGAGACGGACTTGAAAAATAGTTCGTTTTTTTCGCCCATAATTTTTATGTAAAAAGTGATGTTTTTTTAGACTCTCATTTATCGAAGAATTCGCTCGTATGGCCGACGACGTTTTTCAGCGCTCGGACTCAAAAATACCTCGTAAAACATTTGAAAACTGTTTCTCTTGCTATAAACAAAAATTCATCGTGTTTTTCAAGGCTGTAAGAATTATTTTAAATTGATTCCGAGAAAACGATATTTCGAAAATTTTATTGGGTTGTCCTCGCTTAACGCCTCCCTTAAATTATAGATATATTGCCAATATCTCGATGGACAGGTTTTGTGTTATGTACGATTTACAAAATCTGCAAGAGTGTGTGATGTACGATTCATGAAAATTGCTCGATTGTGTTATGTACGATTTATGGAACTAAAAAAAAAAAACAATTAAAGATAAATTGCGCCTTCGTAATTTTCTTTAATGATAACGGCATCAAATAATTTATTCCGCGTGGAACACCCACGAGCCATGCGGTACGCCACTGACCTTTCCGTCGAGCATTTTATTGGAATCCGAATTAAAAAACAACATATCAACAAACAATGAGCTTACTCATGACCACAATCATTACGTAAAAAGCGATATGTTTTTTAGACTTTCAATGTATCGAAAAAAGCGCTCGTATTGCCGGAGGCAATGTTAGCTCTGGGAGACTAAAAAATTCCTCGAAAACCACTTGAAAACGGTTTTACCACCGTTAAACGAAAACCCATCATATTTTTTAAGACTCTAAGATTTGTTTCTAAGTGTCTCCAAGAAAACGATTTTTCGAAAATTTTACATGTGTGTGCGCCCTTAACATGTTTATTGATGTATTGCCAACATCTCGTTGGACAGGTTGTGTTATGGACGATTCATGAAGTTTTAATGAAAAAAATTGAAATTAAATTGCGCTTGTGTAACTTCCCTAATTGTAAATGACACCAAATTTTTTATTCCGCTTAGGACAGCCACGAGCCATATAGTACGCCACTGGCCTCACCCTCGCGCATTTTATTGGAATACGAATTAAAAAAAAACATATCAAGAAATAAGCTTACTGATGATCAAAACTATTGGAGGACACATTTTCTCTGAATATCCGCGGGCACGAAAGGGCTTCTGCTAGTCACATTTTTTCTCGTCAATCGTGATTTTTTTTTTCAAATATTTGATGACCCTGGGTCTTTATTGCCGTTCCGAAATTTTTGGAGTTGTTTATACGCGTCGGCTAGATGCCAGTAATAAACTTATTTCTGGCATCTAGCGTTATTTACCGAACAAATTATCCGACAAAAACGTGGCGGGCGCGTTATCTCCATAAAGCGCCGTACGAATGAGACGTTTTTCAGAATCGTAATTTTTCCTTTAAAGTACGGTATTATAGATTGAAAAGATACCGGTATACGGGGATGTGTTCTTCCTTGATGGAAATGTTACGAAAATTGTTGGAGTACACATTTTCTCTGAATATTGACGGCCACAAAAATGCTTCTACTAGTCACATTTTTTCTCGTCAATCGTGATTTTTTTTTTCAAATATTTGATGAACTTAGGTTTTTATTGTCGTTCCGAAATTTTTGGAGTTTTTTATACGCATCAGCTAGATGCCAGTAATAAACTTATTTCTGGCATGTAGCGTTATTTAGCGAACAAATTATCCAACAAAAATGTGGCGGACGCGATCTCCATAAAGCGCCGGATTGGTATTGGAGCTTGGAATTTTATGAGTATACGGGGGTAGACGAAATGTTACGAATGGTCGAATATTGGCGTTCGTATAGGAAGAACTTTTTCAGCATGAGCTGTCACACAGACCGAAGTTATCGTTCACATGACAACACGGGAAACATTTAGTGGCAAGGGGAGTAGAGCAAGATCACAGAGGAGGGTCTATGAGTTAACCCATGAGAGTAGCGACGCATGTGGCGGGGAGCGGAATAAAAGTCGATCTCGCAACGGCTCCATTGATGAATAATAACGAAAAAACAAAGAGAGACGGGCTTGAAAAACAGTTCGCTTTTACGACCGTAATTATTATCTAAAAAGTGAAGTTTTCTGCGACTCTCCTTTATCGAAAAAAGCGCTCGTATCGCCGGAGGCGCTTTTCACCGCTCGGACTAAAAATAGCTTGAAAAACATTTGAACACCTTTTTTCCTGCTGTAAACAAAAATAAATCACATTTTTCAAGGCTGTAAGAATTATTTTAAATTGTTTCCACGAAAACAATTTTACGAAAATTTTACAGGGGTGTCCGCCCTTAACGCGTTTATAGATGTTTTGCCAATATCTCGTTGGACAGGTTTTGTGTTATGGACGATTTACGAAATCTGTAAGAGTGTGTGATGTACGATTCATGAAAATTGCGCGGTTTTTTATGTACGATTCATGAAATTTGTATAAAAAATAATGAAAGATAAATTGCGAAATAAAAATTAATTTCCTTAATGTCAATGGCATCAAATAATCTATTTTGCTTGGGACACCCACGAGCCATTCAGTACGTCACTGACCTTACCCTCGCGCATTTTATTGGAATCCGAATTAAAAAAAATATCAACAAAATATAAGCTTACTGATGACAAAAATGATTAGGTAAAAAGCAATATATGTTTTTCAAACTTTCAATTTATCGAAAAAAGCGCTCGTATCGCCGAAGGCGCTTTCAGCGATAGGAGACTCAAAAACGGCTCGAAAACCAATTAAAAAATGTTTTCACGAATAAACGAAAATCCATCATTTTTTTTTGGGCTCTAAGACTTTTTAATCTAAATGTCTCCAAAAAAAACGATTTTTGAAAAATTTTACGGGTGTGTCCTCCGTTAACATGTTTATGGATGTATTGCCAACATCTCGTTGAATTGGTTGTGTTATGTACGATTTATAAAAATTACAAGCTTATGTTATGTACGATTTACGAAAATTACAAGGTTGTGTTATGTACGATTTACGAAAATCGCAATGTTGTGTTATATACGATTTATGAAGTTGTGATTAAAAAAAAATTGAAATTCAATCGCACTTTTGTAACTTTCCTAAATGTTAATGACACCAATTTTATTTATTCCGCTTGGGACACCCACGAGCCATAACTCATGTAGGTTTTTCCAATCGAACCGTAACGGCCAATACTTGGACCAATGTTGGCGGGGCGATAATCGATTTCCGAATTGTACGCCAATGCTCGGCTGAGTATTGACTAGCCAACATTGGTTTGCCGATACGAAGCCAATGTTCGGCCAAATATAGACTCGCTCATTATTGGCTTGTCGATACGAGGCCGATGTTTGGCGAAGTATAGACTCACCTATCATTTGTTTGCCGATACGCGGCCAATGTTCGGCCAAACATAGACTCGCTAATCATTGGTTTCTCGATACGAGGCCGATGTTTGGCGAAGTATAGACTGACCAATCATTGGTTTGCCAATACGAGAACAATGTTCGGCCAAGTATAGACTCGTTCATTATTGATTTATCGATATGAGGCCGATGTTTGGCGAAGTATAGACTCGCCAATCGTTGATTTGCCGATACGAGGCCAATGTCCGGCCAAATATAGGCTTTATAATCATTTGCTTATCGATACGAGGTCGATGTTTGGCTCGTCAATCATGTTTTAGCCGATACGATCTCAATGTTCGGCCAAATATAGGCTTTATAATCATTTGCTTGTCGATACGAGGCCGATGACCGGTTTGGTGAAGTATAGACTCGCCAATGTTGGTTCGCCGATACGAGGCCAATGTTCGGCCGAGTGACGCATGATCCAACCGCAATTCGTATATTTACGATACATTATTTCGCGTCGAAGTCATTGAGAGACGAGATAAATACTTTTAACGGGTCCATTGGACATTACTCTTAACAAATATACTACCAAATCAATGCACTCATTGTTGGCCGATTCTCGAACAAGCTAGTACGAGATACTCTGCCGATTTTTATGAACCATCCTACACTGACAGAAAAATTCTATTAATATTAACTAACCGCGTCTTTTTATCTATTTGTTGTTTGAATTAACTAGATTTTTCGTGAAATCAAATTTTTCCTATCGCATTCCATAATTGGAATTATTCATCTTAAATATATTGATTTATTCAAATTAAACTTGAATGAACTAATGGTCTGTCTTTATTGCAACACACATATTAAAGGGTTGTGGGGGTAGAGAGGTTGGAGAGAGAGAAATTATATATATATATATATATATATATATATATATATATATATATATATATATATATATATATATATATATAGGTTATGTTTGAAAATGCTATAACATGTCATTTGATAAAACTCTCTAATTATCGCAATGATATTAACTAATTGATATAGTTGATGTGATACAAATAATGATGAGAATCCATTTGGTCTCTTATGCCATATCTGCGATTCAGATGTGACAAGCACTCGGTAGCAAAGGGGCAGCGCGCTTAGCTATGAGTAGGGAGGTTTAAGGGTCGAGTCCCATATAGGTGAAATATTTTCTTCAAACTAATCGTTTCGAAAGACCAGGTAATGACGAATTACAATACAAAATTAATTCGATGTTTTTTTGGCAGTGCAGGACTAATTTTGGTGATCTATATCCGGTGACAATTATCCGCCAAGACTCGGTCGATAATCGGGCCAAGCTCGATTGCCAATGATGGCAATCTTGACGGGGACTTATTGTTGGCCGATGCTCGAATGAACTTCTACGTGATGCTCGGCCGATTCGCATAAGCCATTCTAGGGCCAATATTGATTGCGAATATCGGACCGCTCTTATCATCCAAGGCTCGGTCGATGATCGGGCCAAGCTCGAGTGCCAATGTTGGCAAGCTCAGCGTCGAGTATCGGCCAATCGTTGGCCACTACGAATCACCCTGCATGGGAAAGTACGCCACTGACCTTATCCCCGCGCGTTTTATTGGAATACCAATTAAAAGAAAAACATTATCAAATAATAAGCTTACTGAAGATACAATTTATTGGAGGACATATTTTCTCTGAATAATCGCGGCCACGGGAATGCTTCTGGTAGTCACATTTTTTCACGTCAATCGTGATTTTTTTCTTCACATTTTCGATTACCCTAGGTGTTTATTGTCGTCCGAAATTGTTGGAGTATGTATACGAGTGGGCTAGATGCCAGTTATGAACTTATTTCTAGCATCTAGCGTTATTCAGCGAACAAACTATCCGACAAAAATGTGGCGGGCGCGTTGTCTCCGTAAAGCGCCGTAGGAATAAGAAGTTTTTTACAATCGTAATTTTTCCTTTAAAGTACGGTATTGCAGATCGAAATATTACCAGGATGAGGGGATCTGTTCTTCCTTGATGATGGACGAAATGTTACGAATGGTCGAATATTGGCGTTCGTGTTGAAAATACTTTGTCAGCATGAGCTGTCACACAGACCGAGGTTATCGTTCATATGACAACGCGGGAAACATTTAGCGGCAAGAGGAGTAGGGCGAGATGACGGATGAGGGTCTATGAGATAGCCCATGCGAGTAACGACGCATGTGGCGGGGGGGGGGGGGGGTAATAAAAGTCGATCTCGCAACGGCTCCATTGATGAATAATAATGAAAAAAAAACAACGAGCGACGGGCTTGAAAAACAGTTCTTTTTCTCGACCGTAATTTTTATCGGAAAAGTGAAGTTTTGTTCGAGTCTCATTTATCGAAAAAAGCGCTCGTATCGCCGCCGGCGCATTTCAACGCTCGGACTGAAAAATAGCTCGAAAAATATTTGAAAACGGTTTTTCCTGATATAAACAAAAATGCATGACATTTTCCAAGGCAGTAAAAATTATTTTAAACGGTTTCCAAGAAAACGATTTTTCGAAAATTTTACAGGGGTGTCCTCCCTTAACGCGTTTATAGATGTTTTGCCAAGATCTCCTTGGACGGGTTTTGTGTTATGTATGATTTATGGACTTTGTATAAAAAATAATGAGAGATAAATGTCGAAAAAAAAATTGCGACATAAAAAATAATTTCCTTAATGTTAGGGGCATCAAATAATCTATTCCGCTTGGGACACCCACGCGCCATTCAGTACGCCACGAACCTTACCCTCGCGCCTGTTATTGGAATTCGAATTTAAACAAAAATATCAACAAATAATGAGCTTACTCATGACCAAAATGATTATAGAAAGAAGGATATGTTTTCGAGACTTTAAATTTATCGAAAAAAGGGCTCGTATCGCTGAAGGCGCTGTAAGCGATAGGAGGCTCAAAACCGACTCGAAAACCACTTGAAAACTGTTTTTCCACCCATAAACGAAAATCCATCATATTTTTTAAGGCGCTAACATTAGTTCGTAAATGGCTCCAAGAAAACGATTATTCGAAAATTTTACGGGTGTGTCCTCCCTCAACATGTTTATGGATGTATTGCGAAAATCTCGTTGGATAGGTTGTGGTATGTACGATTTATAAAAATGACAAGTTTGTGTTATGTACGATATACGAAAATTACACCGTTGTGTTATATACGATTTATGAAAATCGCAAGGTTGTGTTATGTACGATTTATGAAAATCGCAAGGTTGTGTCATGTACGACTTATGAAGTTTTAATGAAAAAAAAATTGAAATTCAATCGCACTTTCGTGACTTTCCTAAATGTTAATGACACGATTTTTTTTTTATTCCGCTTGGGACACCCACGAGCCGTAAAGTACGCCAATGACCTTACCCTCGCGCATTTTATTGGAATACGAATTTTGAAAAAACTCATCATCGAAAAAAAAGCTTACTGATGATCAAAATTATTGGAGGACACATTTTCACTGAATATTGGCGGCCACGAGAATGCTTCTGCTAGTCACATTTTTTCACGTCAATCGTTATTTTCTTCTTCAAATTTTCGATGACCCTGGGTTTTTAATGTCGTTCCGAAGTTGTTAGAGTTTCGTATACGCGTAAGATAGATGCCAGTAATAAACTTATTTCTGGCATGTAGCGTTATTTAGCGAACAAACTATCCGACAAAAATGTGGGGGGTGCCGTATCTCCATACAGCGTCGGATGAATAAGAAGGGTTATAGAATCGTAATTTTTCCTGTAAAATACGGTGTTGTAACTTGAAATTTCACCAGTATACGGGAATCTGTGCTTCCTCGATGGTGGACGGAATGATATGAATGGTCGAATATTGGCGTTCATGTAGAAAAGAGCTTTTCAGCATGAGCTGTCACACAGACCAAGGTTATCGTTAACATGACAACACGGGAAACATTTAGCGGTAAGGGGAGTAGGGCGAGATCACAGAGGAGGGTGTATGAGGTAACCTTCGAGAGTAGTGACGCATGTGGCGGGGGGGGGGGGGGTGGTGGTGGTGGAATAAAAGTCGATCTCGCAACGGCTCCATTGATGAAAAATAATGAAAAAACAAAGAGATACGGGCTTGAAAAACAGTTCGTTTTTCCGACCGTAATTTCTATCTAAAAAGTGATGTTTTTTAAACCTCTCATGTATCGAAAAAAGCGATCGTATCGCCGAAGGCGCTTTTCAGCGCTCGGACTCAAAGATAACTTGAAAAACATTTGAAAACTAATTTTTCCTGCTGGAAACAAAAATGCGTCAGATTTTTCAAGGCTGTAAGAATTAGTTTTAATTGTTTCCACGAAAACAATTTTTCGAAAATTTTACAGGGGTGTCCTCCCGTAACGCGTTTATAGATGTTTTGCCAATATCTTGTTGGACAGGTTTTGTGGTATGTACGATTTACGAAATCTGCAAGAGTGTGTGATGTACGATTCATTTAAATTGCTCGGTTTTGTTAAGTACTAATTATGAAATTTGTATAAAAAAAATTAAAGATGAAATGTGAAAAATAAATTACCAAATAAAAAATAATTTCCTTAATATTAATGGCGTCAAATGATTTATTCCGCTTGGGACACCCACGAGCCATTGAGTACGCCACTGACCTTACGCTCGCGCATTTTATTGTAATCCGAATTAAAAAAAACATCACCAAATAAGGAGCTTACTGATGACCAAAATGATTATGGAAGGAGGGATATGTTTTTGACACTTTCAATTTATCGAAAAAAGCGCTCGTATCGCCGAAGGCGCTGTCAGCGACAGAAGACTCAAAAACGGTTCGAAAACCACGTGAAAACTGCCTTTTTACCAATAAACGAAAATCTATCATATTTTTCAAGTGCCAAAGATTTTTTTCGAAATTTTTCCCGGAACCGATTTTCCGAAAATTTTACGCGTGTGTCATCCCTTAACATGATTGTGGGTATATTGACAACATCTCGTTGGACGGGTTTTGCGGTAGGTACGATTTACGAAATCTGAGAAAGTTTGTGATGTACGATTCATATAAATTGCTCGGTTGTGTGATGTACGATTCATGAAATTTGTATAAAAAATAATTAAAGATAAATTGCAATTAAAAAATTGCGAAATAAAAATTCATTTCCTTAATGTTAATTTCATGAAATAATCTATTCCGCTTGGGACACCCACGAGCCATTCAGTACGCCACTGACCTTACCCTCGCGAATTATATTGGAATCAAAATTAAAAAAAAAACATCCACAAATAATGAGCTTACTGATGGCCAAAATGATTGTGGAATAAGGGGTACGTTTTTGAGACTTTAAATTTATCGTAAAACGTTTTAATGAAAAATATCGAAAAAAGTTTTGATGAAAAAAAAGTTGAAATTCAATTGCACTTTTGTATCATTCCTAAATGTTAATGACACCAATTTTTTTTATTCCGCTTGGGACACCCACGGGCCATAAAATACGCCACTGACCATACCCTCGCGCATTTCATTGGAGGACGAATTTACAAAAAAAAAAACATCAAATAACAAGCTTACTGATGATCAAAATTATTGGAGGACACATTTTCTCTGAATATTCGCGGGCACGAGAATGCTACTGCTAGTCATATTTTGTCACGTCAATCGTGATTTTTTCATCAAATTATCAATGACGCTGGATTTTTATTATCGTTCCGAAATTGTTGGAGTTTGTGAATGAGTGTGAATGAGAAGTGTTTCAGAATCGTAATTTTTCCTTTGAAGTACGGTATTGAAGCATGAAATTTTACCAGGATGCGGGGATCTGTTCTTCCTAGATGATGGACGATATGTTACGGTGGACGAAAACAGTTTTTCAGCACGAGCTGTCCCACAGACCGAGGTTATCGTTCACATGACAACACGGGAAACATTTAGCCGCATGGGGAGTACGGTAAGATCACAGAGGAGAGTCTATGAGGTAACCCAGGCGAGTAGCGTCGCAGGAAGCGGGGGCGGAATAAAGGTCGATCTCGCAACGAGTCCATTCGTGAATAATAATGAAAAAAACAAAGAGAGACAGTCTTGAAAACAGTTCGTTTTTTCGAGCGGAATTTTGATCTAAAAAGTGAAGTTTTTTTCGACTCTCATTTTTCGAAAAAAAAAAGCGCTCGTACCGCCGAAGGCGCTTTTCAGCGCTCGGACTCAAAAATAGCTCGAAAAACATTTGACAACTGTGTTTCCTGCTATAAACAAAAATGCATCACATTTTTCAAAGCTGTAAGAATTATTTTAAGTTGATTCCAACAAACCTATTTTTCGAAAAATTTACTATCGTTTCCTCCCTTAACGCGTTTATAGATGTTTTGCCAATATGTAGTTGGACGGGTTTTGTGTTATGTACGATTCACGAAATCTGAAAAAGTGTGTAATGTACGATTCATGAAAATTGCTCGGTTGTGGTATGGACGACTTATGAAATTTGTATAAAAAATTATTAAAGATAAATTGCGAAATGAAAATTAATTTCCTAAATGTTAATGGTATCAAATATTCTATTCCGCTTGGTACACCAATGATCCGTTCAGTACGCCACTGACCTTACTCTCGCGCATTTTATTGGAATCCGAATTAAAAAAAAAGATCACCAATTAATGAGCTTACTGATGACCAAAATGATTATGGAAAAAGGGATATGATTTTGAGACTTTCAATTTATCGAAAAAAGCGCTCGTATCGCCGAAGGCGCTGTCAGCGATTGAAGACTCAAAAACGGTTCGAAAACCACGTGAAAACTGCTTTTTCACCAATAAACGAAAATCCATCATACTTTTTACGTGCCTAAGATGTTTTTCGAAAATTTTCCAGGAAAACGATTTTCCGAAAATTTTACGCGTGTGTCCTCCCTTAACATGTTTGTGGATATATTGACAACATCTCGTTGGACGGGTTTTGTGTTATGTACTATTTACGAAATCTAAAAAAGTGCGTGGTGTACGATTTATGAAATTTGCATAAAAAATAATTAAAGATAAATTGCGGAATAAAAATTAATTTCCTTAATGTTAATGGCATGAAATAATATATTCCGCTTGGGACACCCACGAGCCATTCAGTACGCCACTGACCTTACCCTCGCGCATTATATTGGAATCCGAAGTAAAAAAAAACATCACCAAATAATGAGCTTACTGATGACCAATATGATTATGGAAGGAGGGATATGTTTTTGAGACTTTCAACTTATCGAAAAAAGCTCTCGTTTCGCCGAAGGCGCTGTCAGCGATAGGAGACTCAAAAACGGCTCGAAAACCACGTGAAAACTACTTTTTCACCAATAAAAGAAAATCCTTCATGTTTTTTACGGCCCTGAGACTTTTTTCGAAATTTCTGGAGGAAAACGATTTTCCGAAAATTTTACGGGTGTGCGATCCGTTAACATGTTTGTGGATGTATTGACAACATCTCGTTGGACGGGTTTCGTGTTATGTATGATTTACGAAATCTGAAAAAGTGTGTGTTGTACGATTCTTTTAATTGCTCTGTTGTGTTATGTACGATTTATGAAATTTATATAAAAAACAATTGAAGATAAATTGCGAAAAAAAACTGCAAAATAAAAATTAATTTCCTTAATGTTAATGGCATCAATAATCTATTCCGCTTGGGGCACCCACGAGCCATTCAGAACGCCACTAACCTTACTCTCGCGCATTATATTGGAATCCGAATTTAAAAAAAACAACAACAAATAATGAGCTTACTAATGGCCAAAATGATCATGGAAAAAGGGGTACGTTTTTGAGACTTTTAATTTATCGTAAAACGTTTTATGGAAATATCGAAAAAAGTTTTAATGAAAAAAAAAGTTGAAATTCAATTGCACTTTTGCATCGTTCCGAAATGTTATTGACACCAATTTTTTTTATTCCGCTTGGGACACCCACGAGGCATTCAGTACGCCACTGACCTTACCCTCGCGCATTATATTGGAATCCGAAGTAAAAAAAAACATCACCAAATAATGAGCTTACTGATGACCAATATGATTATGGAAGGAGGGATATGTTTTTGAGACTTTCAACTTATCGAAAAGAGCTCTCGTTTCGCCGAAGACGCTGTCAGCGATAGGAGACTCAAAAACGGCTCGAAAACCACGTGAAAACTACTTTTTCACCAATAAACGAAAATCCTTCATGTTTTTTACGGCCCTGAGACTTTTTTCGAAATTTCTCGAGGAAAACGATTTTCCGAAAATTTTACGGGTGTGCGATCCGTTAACATGTTTGTGGATGTATTGACGACATCTCGTTGGACGGGGTTCGTGTTATGTATGATTTACGAAATCTGAAAAAGTGTGTGTTGTACGATTCGTTTAAATTGCTCGGTTGTGTTATGTACGATTTATGAAATTTATATAAAAAACAATTGAAGATAAATTGCGAAAAAAAACTGCAAAATAAAAATTAATTTCCTTAATGTTAATGGCATCAATAATCTATTCCGCTTGGGGCACCCACGAGCCATTCAGAACGCCTCTAACCTTACCCTCGCGCATTATATTGGAATCCGAATTTTAAAAAAACAACAACAAATAATGAGCTTACTGATGGCCAAAATGATCATGGAAAAAGGGGTACGTTTTTGAGACTTTTAATTTATCGTAAAACGTTTTATGGAAATATCGAAAAAAGTTTTAATGAAAAAAAAGTTGAAATTCAATTGCACTTTTGTATCGTTCCTAAATGTTATTGACACCAATTTTTTTTGATTCCGCTTGGGACACCCACGGGCCATAAAGTACGCCACTGGCCTTACCCTCGTTCGTTTTATTGGAATACGAATTTACAAAAAAAAAAACATCATCAAATAACAAGCTTACTGGTGATCAAAATTATTATAGGACACATTTTCTCTGAATATTCCCGGGCACGAGAATGCTACTGCTAGTCATATTTTCTCACCTCAATCGTGATTTTTTCTTCAAATCATCAATAACGCTGGTTTTTTATTGTCCTTCCGAAATTGTTGGAGTTTTATTTTACGCGTGCGCTAGATGCCAGTAATAAACTTATTTCTGGCATCTAGCGTTATTCAGCGAACAAACTATCCGACAAAAATGTGGCGGGCGCGTTATCCCCATAAAGCGCCGTATGAATGAGAAGTGTTTTAGAATCGTAATTTTTCCTTTGAAGTACGGTATTGTAGCGTGAAATTTTACCAGGATGCGGGAATCTGTTCTTGCTAGATGACGGACGATATGTTAGGATGGACGAAAACAGTTTTTCAGCACGTGCTGTCACACAGACCGAGGTTATCGTTCACATGACAACACGGGAAACATTTAGCGGCATGGGGAGTAGGGTGAGATCACAGAGGACAGTCTATGAGGTAACCCGGGCGAGTAGCGTCGCAGGAGGCGGGGGCGAAATAAAAGTCGATATCGCAACGAGTCCATTCATGAATAATAATGAAAAAAACAATTAGAGACAGTCTTAAAAACAGTTCGTTTCTTCGACCGTAATTTTGATCTAAAAAGTGAATTTTTTTTCGACTCTCATTTTTCGAAAAAAAAGCGCTCGTATCGCCGAAGGCGCTTTTCAGCGCTCGGACTAAAAAATAGCTCGAAAAACATTTGACAACTGTGTTTCCTGCTATAAACAATAATGCATCACATTTTTCAAAGCTGTAAGAATTATTTTTAATTGTTTCCAAGAAACCTATTTTTCGAAAATTTTACTATCGTGTCCTCCCTTAGCGCGTTTATAGATGGTTTGCCAATATGTAGTTGCACGGGTTTAGTGTTATGTACGATTTACGAAATCTGAAAAAGTGTGTGATGTACGATTCATGAAAATTGCTCGGTTGTGGTATGTACGATTTATGAAATTTGTATAAAAACATATTAAAGATAAATTGAGAAATGAAAATTAATTTCCTTAATGTTCATGGTATCAAATTTTCTATTCCGCTTGGGAAACCAACGATCCGTTCAGTACGCCACTGACCTTACTCTCGCGCATTATATTGGAATCCGAATTTTAAAAAAACATCACCAATTAATGAGCTTACTGATGACCAAAATGATTATGGAAAAAGGGATATGATTTAGAGACTTTCAATTTATCGAAAAAAACGCTCGTATCGCCGAAAGCGCTGTCAGCGATAGAAGACTCAAAAACGGTTCGAAAACCACATGAAAACTGCTTTTTCACCAATAAACGAAAATCCATCATATTCTTTAAGTGCCTAAGATTTTTTTCGAAATTTTTCCAGGAAACGATTTACCGAAAATTTTACGCGTATGTCCTCCCTTAACATGTTTGTGGATATATTGACAGCATCGTCTTGGACGGGTTTTGTGTTATGTACGATTTATGAAATCTGAAAAAGTCTGTGGTGTACGATTCATTTAAATTGCTCGGTTGTGTGATGTACGATTTATGAAATTTGTATAAAAAATAATTAAAGATGAATTGCGATAAAAAAATGGCGAAATAAAAATTAATTTCCTTAATGTTAATGGCATGAAATAATATATTCCGCTTGGGACTCCCACGAGCCATTCAGTACGCCACTGACCTTACCCTCGGGCATTATATTGGAATCCGAAAAAAAACATCACTAAATAATGAGCTTACTGATGGCCAAAATGATTATGGAATAAGGGGTACGTTTTTCAGAATTTTAATTTATCGTAAAACGTTTTAATGAAAAATATCGAAAAAAAGTTTGAATGAAAAAAAGTTGAAATTCTATTGCACTTTTGTATCGTTCCTGAATGTTATTGACACCAATTTTTTTTATTCCGCTTGGGACCCCCACGGGCCATAAAGTACGCCACTGACCTTACCCTCGAGCATTTTATTGGAATACGAATTTACAAAAAAATATATATCATCAAATAACAAGCTTACTGATGATCAAAATTATTGGAGGACACATTTTCTCTGAATATTCGCGGGCATGAGAATGCTACTGCTAGTCACATTTTCTTACGTCAATCGTGATTTTTTCTTCAAATTATCAATGACGCTGGTTTTTTGTTGTCGTTCCGAAATTGTTGGAGTTTTATTTTACGCGTGCGCTAGATGCCACTAATAAACTTATTTCTGGCACCTAGCGTTATTCAGCGAACAAACTATCCGACAAAACTGTGGCGGGCGCGTTATCCCCATAAAGCGCCGTATGAATGTGAAGTGTTTTAGAATCGTAATTTTTCCTTTGATGTACGGTATTGTGGCGTGAAATTTTACCAGGATGCGGGGATCTGTTCTTCCTCGATGATGGACGATATGTTACGATGGACGAAAACAGTTTTTCAGCACGAGCTGTCACACAGACCGAGGTTATCGTTCACATGACAACACGGGAAACATTTAGCGGCATGGAGAGTAGGGTGAGATCACAGAGGAGAGTCTATGAGGTAACCCGGGCGAGTAGCGTCGCACGAGGCGGGGGCGGAATAAAAGTCGATCTCGCAACGAGTCCATTCATGAATAATAATGAAGTAAACAAAGACAGACAGTCTTGAAAACAGTTGGTTTTTTCGACCGTAATTTTGATCTAAAAAGTGAATTTTTTTTCGACTCTCATTTTTCGAAAAAAGCGTTCGTATCGCCGAAGGCGCTTTCCAGCGCTCGGACTAAAAAATAGCTCGAAAAACATTTGACAACTGTGTTTCCTGCTATAAACAATAATGCATCACAGTTTTCAAAGCTGTAAGAATTATTTTTAATTGTTTCCAAGAAACCTATTTTTCGAAAATTTTACTATCGTGTCCTCCCTTAAGGCCATGTGCCACATGCCTCCGACCGCATCGAAATTTTGAAATGGGAATTCTCCCGAACGGATCAACCAATTGGAATGAAATTTGTTGTGTGCATGCAGGGCGCTTGCTCCGAGAGCATGATTCGCGAAATTTTCCAAAATTTCGAAAAAAAATTTGCAGTTTGTAGTTACCATGCGAAAAACTGTGAATTATTAGCCATTGCATCGCATTTTCGTTAATTTGGCGCGAATCATGCTCTCGACAGTGAAAAAGCACACATTTTGAGCTTTGTTTCACCTGTTTTCATGAACAAATGGCGAAGAAAAAGCATTTTGAAATTTCTACATAAATTGAGCAAAAATGTACCAACAAAGCTCAAAATATCAGGTACTGTAGCGAGCGTTCAGTTCATCCGTTTTCTCACTGGCGGCGCGCAGCTCGCTTCGTCTTATTTTTACCGACTGCGCTCGCCTCCTTCCGGAACAAATTTATTTTTTGACAGGTCGAAAGCCGGAGCCATAACCTCCGGCCATAACCTCGAACATTCGTTCGGAATATATTTCATACGATGTGTGACATAGAACTTAAATAGTGTGTGTGATCGAGTGAAGTTTGTTTTCGTCGCGTTTTGGTGAGTTTTTTTTGCTGTGAAGAACGCATCAGGACGCCGGCACACCGCCGACGATGAAATAATCGACGAGAAAACAGCCGCAGCCACACGAAGAAGATCGAGGAACATAGGGACAGCGAGAAGGCGAAGGAAAAAAACACGGGAATTCAAGGTATGTACGTGCAATCGTACTCCAAGGCTTCGGGGGTATCAAGGCTTACATGCGGGTTACAGGTACTGAGAAAATCTGAGCCTCAACTCGCTGAGGGTGAAATGCACATCCAGGTCAAAGGATGTCGCCTCAACTTCCAGGATCACCATGAACTACACCATCGTTGACGGACTGCTCTTCAAGGTTGCATGTATTATGCCTGGCAAGACTCTTCCGATCCACGGTGCCAGCGAAGGTGTGCGCCAGGCAGTCATTGAAATTCCAAAGACGATCAACGACTTCACAAACTCTGGGGTTTGCAGCAAATCAAAATCGGAGGAGCTCCAGTCGCCCGGCACAATTAAACATCTTCCCGAGAGGGTGCTAACATTGTTCTCGATTGGGTCAGTGGCAAGGAGTACAACAGAGGATGTACCCTGCTAAGGCCCATGAGAAAATATCTTCTCTATGACTCGAGTAACGGCGTGATCGGCGTAGCAAATAATTTGTTCTCAGTTGCATATCGAGCAAAGGAAGCAAGCAAAGAGGTTCTTCTCTGCTGCCAGCATGGTGTGTATGCCTTCATAAGGCGAGCGGTGGACACAGTGTTTCAAATATGGAACGATGGAAAGATGAAGTCGAGGGTCGACTCTATGTGGGTGCTTGAGGATCTCCCTGAGGCAATGCAATAGTAAACTTCCTTTGCTATTGTATATGTTTAATATTTTTCATTTTTATTTCAATTCAAATGTGCAAATAAGTGAAGAAACTTCTTATAAAATAGCCAAGCAACTTTACTACTGCATCGCCTCAGGAGGATCCTCGAGCGCCCACGAAAAGTCGACCCTTGGCTTTATCTTTCCGTCACTCCACATTTGAAACACTGTGTCCACTGCTCGCCTCACGAAAGCGTACACACTGTGCTGGTGCATCGGAAGACGGAAATTCAGCCTGAACTGAGGAGAATAAGTAACTTATTCTCCTCAAAAAGTTTGATCGGCGATATTTCGTCCATCGACCACTAGTATCAGGCAACGGAGAACAAAATCTTTGCTACACCGTTCATGCCATTGCTCGAGCCATAGAGAACATATTTTCTCATGGGCCGTAGCAGGGCACATCCTCTGTTTCACTCCGCGCCACCGACACAAGCGAGAACAATGTTAGCATCCTCCGGAAGAATCCTCAGAAGATAAAATAAAAAAATTCTAAGATAAATAATAATTTTTAAAGTGGCAAACCAAAAGTAATGTTTTCGGGGGAATTTTGTATTACTTGACGTTCTTTTTATAAGTTTTAAAAGGGATTTCATATCTTGTTGCAAGGAAAAACCCCTTTTTCGTTGAGCTTCAGTTTAAGGTGTGAGATGCAGTTAGTAGCGTGAAAAAACGAGCATTTTCAATTTTGTTTTTTATATCAATTAAGTTTGTTTTACAAAAGTGGTTACACAGACTTTTTATGTTATATTTCCACTTGACTTGTACAAATTTTCGAAGAAAAATATTAATTATTTATAAAAATATCTTTGTCGGACCCCCTTCAGGCTGTAGTGCTTTGCGGTGACCATCATAAAATTTTGCTGGATCATCTGAAATAAAAAAACCAAAAAAAAATCATTAGGATAATAATAAATCTAGTCTTTAATCGAAACTTTTTTTAATTAACAAAATGGCGAATTCCGACAGATAACTTTCGATTTTCGACCAAAAAATCGCTCGTTTGTTGTTAAAAAAATATAAATTTTCAACAAAAATGAAAATCCTTTGATTAAGGACCAGTTTTTAATGCTATCAAAATCCATCGAGTGGTTTTCAAATTATAGTGGTCACCGACTTGAAAAGTCGAGCATTCAATGGTTCATAGACAATTGTTAAAAGAATTAAAAAAAAAAATAAAGTTTTTCGGGATGCATTATTAAAAAAAAATATTTTGGGCAGTTTTAAACGAAAGTATTCTTTATAAAATGTTGCTAACGTTCATAGTTTTTGAGTAATACATTTTCGAAAATTTCTGAAAGAGTTTTCCAATTTTACACTTGATTTATGTATAGAAATACTAATTAAAAAATTACTTACATCGGACCATCAATTCTTGGCCCATATAATAGCTTCCACAATGTTAATTTGTTGTTGTCTTCGAAGCATTCTGCCTTCCCGGGTATTATCGTTTGCGCGTTTGTCAGCCACGTCTATACGTTGAGAATCGAAGCCCCTTCACCAATTGCGGGATATCCCGGAAACTATTCATCGGATTGACTTGAAATTTTCAGGAAATATTTTCGAAACATCATACTTCAAGAAAATGTTTTAAAAAATCGATATTTTGAAGATTCTGACTGCATCTCATTCCTTAAAGGAAAATGAATTTCAAATGTCTGCAGAAACTATACGTCGATAGTATCAAATTCGTATTGAGCAGGGAAAAGTATTTCCAGATATTTGAGTTGATCGCCACCTGGGACATAACATTTGTAGCATTAATTGTAGCATCAATAGTTTTTAAAAAATGTATTATTTTTATCAACGTAAATATTCGTTTTCGTAAAATATGTTCAAGAAATAAAAAAACATCAATATAATCTAAACTGTCAAAGTATTTTCTATCGAATAATTTAATGATAAAACCATTCACAGTAATCATGGGCTCAGAGGTATTCGAGAGGACATCGTACTCGACGCTGAAGCCGAGGAGGCTCGTCACATCGTCGAGGGTTTTCTGTTTGTTGCATAGTCTCATCGGGCCGAGGCATTGATTTTCGTTGATGAGTCCAACTGCGACTAGACTGACGAGTAGCTCATAGCTCCTTTTCAATATCAGATGACATTTACCCAGAGTCGCATTGGGCTTCTTCATCATCAGGGTTGTCTTTATGCCGCTGTAATTCTCCAGACCGGGATTGAGGCTCTATGCTCTACTGACCGGCTCATTGATGGCTTTTGTATGTTCAGATCCATCATGTTGAGCTTTACCATGTGCTCGGTGACGTCGATCGCAGCTTGCCGGTCATCCTTGGTCATCCGGTTGTGTGACTTTTTGAAACTTGTATATCTCACGAGTTTGTCAAGCATCACTTGGGCCATATCGTGCTTTGCTTCTTTCGTTGAATTCACAAATACTTATACCTTGAGCTTGCCAATACTGCATGGAGAGCGGCACTCGGGGTGACCTCATCCTTAGCCAATTTTGGTGCTTCGGGCTTTTGCACTTTTGCGTAAGGCAGTACTCTTGCAATGGTTGCGAATGATTCTTCAATTAATGAGACTACGAGGATTCTTTGACCTCAGAATGTTGAAGGGCACTGATCTTTTTTTTTCATCTTCACTTTCCAGTACCCGATTTTTTCTTACCCGTATTCGATGCTAGAAGATTTCATATTTTTGGCCTTTATTTCCTCCGTTATTAAGTAAATCGATTATGGCCGTCTGATCCATAATTTCAGAGAAGTTTCTGAGGTCTGAATCTGCGATGCAAGGGACCTTCGTTAAATTTGTTTTTGGCTCTGAAAAGAGCAGTTTGTTTTTTTTTAGATTACAACCTTCGTTACATTAATATGGCCTTAAAAATGTCACTAGGAGGCGCTACATTCGCCTGAATTTAGTGCTCTCGCGGCTGCGCAGAGTATCTTAAACGCGTCTACTGCGGATGTTGATAGGGAAATGTTAATCAACTCTAATTAGGGCGTATGTTTCATGTTTATGACATGGCTGAGAGACTTTATTCGATTCAGCAAACCCACCAAGGGTGGACAAATTTCTAGTCGTGAGATCGCTCGGAAATTCGATAAATATGATGAGATCACGGGGATTGAGTAGACAGATAGAAAAATGACCCACGCAAAATCGATAGGTAAAAATCGCACATTGGTAAAATGTCATGAGATTTTCGATTTTCGCCGCGTTTTCGCGTAATATCGATTCAAAGTTAAAAGTCGTCAGCTAAAAGCCCATCTTACTGTATAAAAAGTAAGCGTGTTCGTCAGTCCGTCAGTGGCGTTGAATTTTTTTTATTACCTGGCGTCAAAACGCTGCCGCGTCTCTTGATACATATTTTTGGCTTCCCAGTGCCTAATTATATGAGCATTTTATTGTTTGTCTTACATTAACTAAGAACAATGAACATTTTATATCTTTGGCGACTGCAAGGCAAAGAACATCGATTTTTTGCAGCGATTGGAGACATTGAAGTATTTACATTTCTCGGTATACAGGAGCCAATTTATTAACTTCTTCCGCATCAACTGAAGGCAATGAAAAATGTATATCCGTACAGATATACATCTTGATTGCCTTTGGTTGATGTGACAAAAATTCATAAACTGGCTCCTCGATTACTAAAAATTAGAGATTTTCAGTGTCTCCGAACGCTGCGAAGAAATCCAACATTTTGGTGTCGCAGTCTCTAATGATATAAAAGGTTGATTGTTTCTATTGACTTTGAGACCAACAGTGAAAGGGTCATATAATTAAAAAATCAAAATCATGGATTTTTATTTTAGCGCCTCGACATCTAAGGGTATGCGTTTTTCGTTGTGGTTAGACAATGAAAAGTCCATTTTTATTGCCCGAAAATCGGTTTCTTTCTGAAAGGGTGAAGTATGAGCTGAATTCACTGCTTGCTGTCCTATTCCCCATTGCGAAGAATTGTTTAAGGTTTGAATATGAGACATAAAGAACCTTTGTGAAATTTATTTTTAGTCCTAAAATGGCTTGTATTCAATTAATTCTTGATCTCAAAAGTTTTAGATACGGGGGCCTTCGGTTAGTTATTAATTTGTCCTAAAAAGCTCTTTAACCATGGACAATGATTAGAACCGTCAAAACGCCGCACTCTGTAACATATGATTTGCATCGAGTATCTTCACCGAATTCATTTCGTAACCGTAAATAGGGCCGTTTGATTTGTGTTTGGTCTTATATGACATTTACGGCTTTTCCCTTTACTATTCCACTGTCACGCTCTAACCCTGCGTGGAGGTTAGATACGGGAGAAGCCGTAAACTTGAAGAACCCGACTGTTTTGACATTATCGCTTGTTTCCGGTAGCGAGTTGGGAAACGTTGCACTCTATAGCGTACGCTGAGCGTGGCGCAAAGGACGTATGTAGCAATGCTTGGGATGCGACCGAATGACATTATTCGATTCAGTCTTGAACGGCAAGTGTGGAAGAAGAATAATTTCTGTGGGAAATCGTCGCTCGAAAATTCGGCCGAATATTACGAGATCGCAAGATTGAGTACAGTGGAATCTCGATTATCCCAACCTCGATCATTCGAACCCTCACTTATCCGAACGATGACTTAGTTTATCCGAACGCTCAATTATCCGAACGTTGGCGCGAAACATACATTGTTGCCCGCTGCCACCGCCGTGAGCAACAATGAGCAACCCAACGCAACTTCTCCTTCTCAAACGGCTGCAAAACTTAGCCACTCAAAAACGCGTTACAGCTGTTCGTCAATAAAAAATGGACGATTTTGTAAAAGGTTATATCTTTTTTCATATTTTTAAAACACACACACACACACACACATATATATATATATATATATATGTGTGTGTGTGTGTGTGTGTGTGTGTGTGTTTTAAAAATATGAAATATATATATATGTATATATATATATATATCAAATTTTATATACATAAATTTATGACATATTTTTTTAATTTATTTATGGCATATAAATATGTCAAATTTTAATATATATGTATGTACTGTTTTTATGTAAAAAGATGTTGTTTATGATCTCGTCCCAAAAAACCCACGTTTCGATTATCCGAACTTTTGATTATCCGAATTGGTTCGGATAATCGAGGTCTGCGGTACCTTTCTTATTTTATGAGTGTTTCTTATATGAATACATATCAAATGATACTATATAGCAGGAAAACGGTATTCCACGATTCGTCGGCTGTTTGCGGAACTAGTTATTTTTGCCACCTACGAAAACAATCATCTACAGTAGATAGCGTCTCGTATCTTCGTAATATATGGCCGAGCGTCTTTTGTTACAGGTTTGGCAAATAACTTCTGTAGCTACGATAACCATTGAAAAGTGCACGGACAGCTTTGTGCAGTTCACTTTTTTAAAAAGTTTATCGAGTGTTTTATTGTTGCGTGTGGTGAACGGAGTAACATTGACGAAAAAGTGAAGAAAAAGAAGACGCGTAAGAGAGAGAGAGAGAGTATTTGTGTATGTGTGCGTGTGTGAAAGAGACAGAGAGACAACAAGAGAAAGAGAGAGAGAGCGGAGAAATTAAACAATGGCCTCATGGGCGCTAACCGCAACAAATCGACTAGAACATCGCGGAAGTATGCCAGCAGGATTCGGTTTGTATATGCTTTATTACATTATTCACACGATAATGGCTTACACAAATTACGTATCGCCAAATTTCCCTAATTTTCACCCCCCCCCCCCCTTTCCCCGCCTAACGGAACGGTAATGCCTGGCCTGAACCCCCCCCCCCCTTTATTCCATTACGCAACGAATGCTTTGTCGTTAATAATTGCGTTTTTTTCAAAGGAATAACTAATTATGAAAGAATAGGGTTTATAATCATTATATAAAGTATATATTTATCTAGTTTTATACCATTTTTTATGATTTTTTAAAATTAACCGAGATATATGCCTTGATTTGTGGACGAAAAAAAATCTCTTCATTGTCTCATCGACATCTTAATGAACGGTTGTCTGTAAATAAAAAGTCAACAATTTATCGATATCTATACAAATGTAGCTATCGTTGTGCGTGGCCGTTTTTTTGTTTTTCTTTTTACAAATTGCCGACAGTTTGGACAGTTTTTTCTGTTTCCAAGGCGTTTTTTTGTATTCAAGCAGTCATTAAAAATAGTAATTATGAAAATTTGAAAATTGGCTACGTAGGTACAACCTTAGTCATTGCGATTACAAAAAAGTCAACATTTTTTTTTAAATCGGTTGATAAGTTTTTGAGTATTCGCTGGGACAAGGTCGAAAAAAGTAGTTTCGAGAAAAAAGCGTTCAAAGTTTTCCTTTCGTTTTTCTTGATATAAAGTTATGTTTTTTTTTGTAGGATATTGATACTTAGATTGAAGTATGTAGTCGCGGGCGATAGAACGGTTCTTCATCTTCATTTAATTTCATATAATAATAAGAATCTGCACTCCAACTATTGTGAACGATGCCACACCTGTAGGCAGGGCCGGTTTACAAAAATTAGTGCCCTAGGCCTGAGAAAGTTAGCCCCCCCTCCACTCGCCGGTCATAAGAAGGAGCGCGCGTAATTGCGGATCCCGCCGACGCGCGGCGCCCCCTTTGCCGTGGCGCCCTACGCCTGGGCCAGCCCCCTGGCACTGCTGGGTTTACCGTGTCCCGTTATTGTCGCCACGTAAACTAACCCACCATGCGGCGCTAGTAGTCACCCGCATGACGTAAACCCCCACTCCAGTCGCGCAGCGTCTGCATAACTTGCATTTGACGCGTCTGGATAATTCATTGTTCAGAATAGAATTTAAAAGTATATGTGTATATACGAAGTGATGCAATATTTACACTTGTTGCAATATTATGTGTTATAAAAATATTTATTGAACGAAATAAACAGTTAACATTATTATTTTTTAAATAATGGATTAGTCACGTCGTACAATGTTTTGCGATTTTTTCTTGTCGAGATTGCTTTTTTTTGTTCTGCGTTGAGACGTGCAGAATATTGCTGCATCCGCATCAATACGTAATATTGCTTTTCTCCATAATTCCAGGGCTTCTGGATCTTTTGGTACATTGAAAAAATGCGATTTTTCCTTGTTTGATTGATAACCTGACGTGCAGCCAAAAACCACGCACGCAGGCATTCTCAAATATGAGCACAAAAATTGTTTATTATTTTATCGCTACACTAAAATTGTTTATTGTAAAATTTTATCACTATGTGATAAAATAATTACGATTTTACCACACTACGATTTTTTTTATTCGAGAACAATGACAGATCGAGAAAACGAAACGAGAGAAATTTACTTGGTTCACGCGACGAGAAAGATGACGAAATAATACGGCGAGGTTCTTTGCGGAGTAGGGGTCATGCGGGTGATTACTAGCGCCGCATCGTGGGTTAGTTACGTGGCGACAATACGGGGACACGTTACTGTTAAGAGAATTTATTCCAGTATCAGCCCCCTGGCC
Source organism: Ophion ellenae (assembly GCA_963210295.1). NCBI lineage: Eukaryota > Metazoa > Arthropoda > Insecta > Hymenoptera > Ichneumonidae > Ophion > Ophion ellenae. The sequence goes on from OY723394.1 coordinate 9,583,993, forward strand.
CGGGCCTAGCGAGCCTACCGTCTCTGCCTGTAGGGACTGAGGACACTAACCGGTCGTGCTACCTGTTCTCACTAAAGTGACTGTAACTCCGTCAATTTTCGGACTTGTGAATAAAAATGTTGCCAACATATTTTTCAATACATGTACCTTTAAGAATTATATATAAAAAAAATTCCTCCTAATTTTGTTTGGGTAAAGTGGGTAAGCTACTGTGCAAGTTCTTGCACGTAGACCGTAACGCCTGCCCGGACCCACCTCACCCCAAAGTTGCGTTACGTAATTTGCGTACGGCTCCATACGGGGTGTATCTCAACAACTAAGGTTTATTTGGGTTATATCTTTATTACAAACGGACATACAGTTATTTTTACGTTTCTCCAATTCATTATGGGGGTTATCAATATTTTCGCGTTTTTCATATTTGTGAGCATTCCTAATACTTTTAGACATAACATGCAATATGTTACAAACTCGTTGGAGTGTTCATCGCAATGCACATAGAGATGGAAGCCGATCGCGCCCGCTTAATACGAAACAGTTGGTGCGGCCGGGCGGCGTCGTAGCGGTGCCGCCTCTCCCGCCACGGCACCCCTCGCACGGCTTAACTAACTATTGTGATAACTCCTTTAAAAATGGTAGCAGAAAGAAGTTTTTTCTCCCAATTTTACATATTTTGTCCTGGCAAATTACAAAATGCCCTCCAAAATCGGTATTTCTCAATATTTAAGGGGTCTTCTCACTTCAGACGCAAAAAATCGGCTATTTTCATTAACTTTCTTATAGGTGTATATTATAGATATTGATATAAAAGTTGTTACACTTAATAAATACACTTTACAATACATTTAAAAAAAATATATTTCTTCAAGTCACTATTTATAGACGAAAATGGTGGTTAAAAAAATTTCGTAAAAAAATTGTAGGTCTGCGCCGTTCATGAAATCTCGGAGATGGATCATCCGAAACAAAAAAAACAAACGGTTTCAGATTCAGCATGTTAATGGCTATATCGCGTATCAAATGATTTTTTATCTATGCAAAAATAACAAAATAACATTTCTGTACAATATTCTTCACTTAAGGGGTTACGTGAGGGGTTACGCCAAAAAAAGCATATGTTCTCGATTTAAAATAAAATATATAAATTATCTTATTCAAAATGTTAAGCCCATGAAAGAGCACCATCTCAACAGTTTTTTTTAATTCAGCCAAATATTTGGGAATTCCGCCTGTGGGACCTGGTTTCCGGAGACACCTAAAAACAAGTGTCCCCGTGGTGATCAGAATAACTCATGATCGCTTTATCTGAAATTTAAAAAACCAATTTTTTCAGTTAGTAGATAAGTATAGCTCGTGATTGAACGAATTATTTAAAAGAAAAAAAAAACAATTTCCATTTTTGACGGAGTTGTATTCAAAATAGTTCGATTTTTGGTACAATTTACACTACGTACAGACTTGTCAAATTAGTTCTAATAAAAAATGAAACCTTCGTTCAACCACTAGTCAATGCTATTCTGAAGAAGTGTGCACAATTTCAATAAGATCGGTGCATTCGTTTTTGAGAAATCGTTTCCACCAACGTCAAATATAGTGTTTTGAGAAAAATGCGATATACCTGTATCGCTCCTGGCCGGTCTTTCCAACGGGCGGAATTTCCAAAGGCTCTCTCTCTCCTACGCTTTCACTCCGATTGACTCAAAACTTTGGGAGAATTTTCTAGACATATTGTACCATTAGATAATGATATTTAAAAAATGGATATTTTTGAAATTTTGCAACTCACGTAACCCGTTAAAGAAAAATTGTTCGCTTTTCTTATTTGATAGCTAAAAAGAAATATGCGGATAAATAAAACTTGACTTGCCCGGACCTGGTTTTGAACCCGCGCTGGGTTCGTTTTGTCGCCGAAAGTACTGTGCCATTATGTACTCAACGTCGGATTTCACTCATCAATATCTCGGTGAATTTCGTCACTCGACATTTAAAAAAAATCTCTTTGCTCGGAAAGGAACGCCCTATATGTTCACAAACGGAACCCTAGTAGTTGAGATACACCCTGTTTGCATGAAGTAAGAAAATCAATTCGCGGCCTTCTTACATGAGAAAAAGTGCTTTCTTTAGTCAATGGAGGAGCACTTTGAGTCACTAGACTCGGCAAAGCGTTTGTAGACAAAATCCTTTTTTCTTTTACGGTCACATTCAAGACACTATTAAGGGATATTGGCAATGAAACGTTGTACCCCGTTGGACGTGTTCTTATGGAAAGTAGTGAAAGAATTTTCATATTTTAACCAAACAAACTCTGAAACTTGTCGATAGGTTTTTATTTTAATCATCAAGTACAGAGGAACATATGACGAAGGGTGTAAAAAAACAAGACTTTTAACGGTATAATGACAGAAATATAGCGATTTTAAGTGTGTAATGTCTAGCAACGCTGCAGTCACAAAGTGATTGGAAGAGATTACAGCTATTCACTTTTTTCAAGCATAGAAGTGAAGAAAAACGTAGAATCGAATATATATAACATTCGTCAGAAGAACGAAAAAAAATCCGTCGTATTGGGACAAAATGGTAATAGGAAAGAAAGTATCTGACCTCCAGTCTGTTTACGCTAGCTTCTCCGTCCGTTTTCTCGACAACTAAGTGATTATATCAATTTAGTGATTATATCAATTTACTGCTTCCAGTATGTTGTAATCGACAGCTACAACTGCGTGGAGTTTGAAAATGACCGTGGGTTCTGAACGTCTGCCCCTGATTGATAACTTTTGATGTTTTCTTTCAGACGTCGGAAATTGAGAAGAGAAGCCAGTGTGAACGATGTTCAACATGCTGGTACCATAGATCCGGAAAAACACGACGTTCCCGAATGCGTACAGCTCGGTAAGTCCGACGACCGGGTGGTCAATGGATTACCCGAGAGACGAGCCATCTCTGATTACCCGGAGAAAAGTCCGGAAGCGAGCTCTTCTCGCTTCTCCGCGGACTCGGCCGTCGCTAAACCTACTTTTGGTGAAGGACATTCCCAAGTAGCTGTGCAAAATTTATATATAACCTGCGATGCGTACGGCAACCGAGAGGTCAAGGAACCACTTGAGGGTTTGGTCACCGTCAACCGGTCGCAGAGAAAGCCAGGGCTAGGCTTGCCTAAGTTCTGCGATGCGTTTGATAGATCCGCCGTATTTAACGACTGCCTCAGCCCAGTAGTTGCATGCGATATAGATATAAGCAATAATGTTGAGCAAAATGACCGGGTGCAAGCTGCATCACCCGAGAGAGCCGAGAGGAGAGACGTGCTGCATCGAGTCGTACCGGACCCACGTAATAATACCTCGGCTCGTCCAAGCAATCAAAATTCCGCCCTTCCCATAGAGGAAGAACCGTGTGATGAACAAATCACGCGAGGTATTTCGCAACAATCGGAAAGTGCTGACGATTCCTTGATTGTTGAAAGTGATTCCCTGAACAAGGATCGTATTACTAAATGCACGATCGAAGGTCGTCGCATCGTTGACTTGACCTTTTTCCTACAAGAATTGCATGCTAAATTTGATAAGCACAACCCTCCGTTGCAATGCTCATTCAGCAACTTGAAGGAAATTCGGTATCGTGATCGTGGCTTACGTACACAGGTATTTTTTAAGTGCGAAATGTGCAATTTTGAGTTTGCCGTATGGACTGATCCCGACAATAAGAATATTATGGGCATTCATGAAAGCGCTGTATGCGGCACGCTCACTTCGGGTATTGGATACAATACATTGCAGGAACAACTAGCTGCAATGTCTGTTCCACCTATGTCGGACAAAACTTACCTCAAGTTCCGCAACAGAATTTTCAATAACTTTCACGAAGTTGCTGAAAAGGAGAGGATAAAGGCTGCAGCGATAGAAAGAGAGATCGCTATAAAAAAAGGCCATGTTATAAATGGCATTCCGTACATTATAGTAATTACGGATGGTTGCTGGGCCAAACGGTCCTATGCCCGTAGTAAATATAATTCTCTTTCAGGTGTAGCCATGATCATTGGCCGAGAGAGTAAGTTGGTTTTATTCGTCGCCGTACGCAATAAGTATTGTGCTACGCATGAAAGAGCGAAGCGACTAAATGTAGAGCCACCCGACCACGTTTGTTATAAAAATTGGGGTCGCGATCAAAGCTCAACTGCGATGGAAACCGATATCATAGTGGAAGGTTTTAAATCCAGCATAGAGTGTAATGGCTTAATCTATAAAACGCTTATTTCGGATGGCGACAGCAGCGTATTTCAGGGGATTAGGAATGCCAACCCTTACGCTGAACAGAAAGTTATTGTACAGAAATATGAATGCAATAACCATTTGTTTCGAAATTTGTGTCGAAAAACCGACCTCGCTTCTGCTATGAAGTTAAAAGCGCTTCCCACGAAAGGAGTAATAACCGTTACGAAATTACGTCAATGTGTGCATAGTAGCGGTTTGAAAATCCGCAACCTCGTTGAACGTGCAAGAGATTGTCGCGAAACCGAAAATATATCGGAGGATGAAAAGGCTACGCGCTTGTGCAAAGATATGTTTAACATAGCCGGCTACGTGTTCGGTGAGCACTCAAATTGCCACACTCTTCCATTCGAGTGTGAACCGAAAGAAAATGAGAAAAATGTGATGACCGAACTTCGCGTAACCGGTATCTATCCTCTTGTTCATGAGGCGGTCAGATATTTGAGTTGCCATGCTCAATCTCTTTTGAAGAATGTCACCAATAATATGGCGGAGGCGTGTAATTCCATTGTGAATAAATTGAATTCTGGCAAAAGAATCAATTATTGCTTTGGAAATTCATACCAGATGAGATGTTTGGGCGCAGTGGTTCAACACAACACGCAGTCTATCCTTTCGAAGCTGCACCATAACAAAGGTTCGAAAGTTCCCGATACCGTAACAAAGCTGGAAACTCATAGGCGCCATAAAAATGAATACAACCGCTTGTACGTACAGAGAAGACCCCGCCGTAAACCCGATCAATTTCAGGGTGGTGACAAAGACTACGGACCATCCGTTCATAAACCGGATTTGGATGAAAAAACGTTTAATGATGCCGTGGAACAATATTTCGATACATTAAAATCATCCCAGGCCAACTGGAGAGAGATTGAGAGATTAACAATATCGCAGAGTTCTTCTGAGGAATGGCAACGGCTGCATACTGAAATGATCACGGCATCGAGGTTCGGCTCCATATGTAGAATGTTGCCGGCCACTTTGCCTGCCAATATGGTCGCCGCTATACGGTATCCAAAAATCCTTGATACTGCAGCTGTACAGTATGGTCGCGAAAATGAGGAAAATGCGAAAAAGAAGATTGAACTTGAACTCGGGAAAACGATTGTCCCTTGCGGCCTTTTCATTGACCAAGAGATCCCTTACTTGGGGGCATCTCCGGATGGTCTGATTGATGATGATGGCATCGTCGAAATAAAATGCCCATTTTCAGCTAAAGATGAAGAATTGGGAAAAGTTATCTTGGAAAAGGCTACCATTAGACGCATTTTCGCTAAAAATGACTTGAATTCTATGAACAAGTCCCACGTTTACTATTATCAGGTGCAAGGCCAGCTTCATGTAACTTTGCGCAGCTATTGCATATTCGCACTGTGGACTTCTATGGAACTGAAACTTGTGACAGTACATAGAGACGACGAGTTTTGGGAGTCGAAAATGAGACCATTTCTTACTCGCTTTTATATGAATTGTCTGCTTCCTGAAATCGTGGACAGTCGTCGCAGTAGGAACATGCCTATTCGAAATCCACAATACGTTTTGGAAGCCAGGACGAAAGCTCTCGAGAAGCGATGTGCGAAGAAGCGTTCGATTTCGGAATCGGAGATAGCAGTTAAACGAGCTTCCGTTCAAAGCAACGAAGGTGTCGACTCGAGTACAGATATAGCACCACCTTGCTCTAAGAGCGATGGCAAAATAGCCCGTACCGATTGGATCTCAATCGAGAGTGATGACGAAATGGAGGTTTCTGGCCAAGAAACAATTGCTGCAGCTGAAACATTACTCGAAAATATTCGAGAAGATGTTACAGCTGAAGAGGTCGTACCACTGGTGCTATCCTCGAACAGTTTGTTAACCGATTCAGCGATCGACCTGTTTCAAAATATTGTGCAACAAAACAGCTCCTTCCGTTGTAATCCTGCGTCGTATACCGCTTATTATAACTGCATCAAACCATGCACTCCGCGGCAACGGGATATACAAATAGTTGGTGGTAATAAAAGCGGCCATTGGAGTTGCCTTTATTACGATGGTGACCAGATTTTTGTATATGATAGTCTTTGCTGCGCAGAGTATAATTTGTTGAGCAAAGAGGTAAAGCGATATATCGGTAGGCGCTATCCTCACGTCCATGTTGATGATATATTTATACAACCGGTGACAAAGCAGCCCGATCCCTTCTCATGTGGAATATATGCTGCCGCTTTTGCTACTGCTATAGCTTTGGGAGACGATCCTACGTCACGAAATTATTCACGGGATGCGTTACGAATGAGACAGCATTTGGCGCATATACTGTCATCTCGCAGGCTAACAACATTCCCTGAAGCATGAATCGTGGTACCGCTGAAATAACATGCGAGGTTTTCGGTAGACAGTGACACAGGGGGAGTCCTTCGCGTATTGCAGGCATCTGGGAACGCACTTGTACGGAAGTATAAGTGGGTTAGCGTGGGTGGGTGTTCCGGTGGCACCTAAAAGTGTCATTGCCAAAGCAATTCCGTTGGTCGCTACTCCATCCGGTAACCGTTGTATGCAACGGCTGCCACGTCCGACCGTGCGAGTATCACTGCAATTACACAACTTGCGAGCGGGAGTTGCTCTGTTGTGAAGTATGAATCGTCGTACCGTTGAAATAATATGCGAGCTTGTCGGCAGACAGTGATACAGGGGGTCCTTCGCGTACTGCAGGCATCTAGGAACGCGCTTGTACGGAAGTATAAGTGGGTTAGCGAGGGTGGGTGTTCCTGTGGCACGCAAAAGTGTCATTGCCAAAGCAATTTCGTTGGGCGCTGGTCATCCGGTAACCGTTGTATGCAACGGCTGTCACGCTTGACCGTGCAAGTGTCACTGCAATATTACGATTTGTGAGCCCGAAGCTGCTGTTTTGTGATTGATATCTCTTTTGCCAACTGTTCAAAAGTTTCAAAAGTACGCTAAGTTATTGAAAACTTTTTACGATGGTATCAGGCCGTATTTATAATAATATATTGGTCGACGAGATGAAAGTGATCGAATGAGTTACTAACCTCATGACAAACCGAGCATGACAGCAAACGTCAAAATTTCGAGTCATAAAGGCTTTGTAATTTCCCCATGACCATTTCAAGAAAAACTCTTTTTAGAGCTCGAAAAGGTAAGTTTTGTTTAAGTATACTAAATTTTCCGACGGAACACTTTGTCGCCCGTAGAGTAACTTATTCAATAATTGATGACAAAGTAAATTTCCTTGTTCACTGAGAGTCTGGGATAGAAATTTGTATTTTTTTCCTTATGAATGTTACGAATAATATATCGTATTCGATGATTAAAAACTATCGTCAGTATTTTATTCTTGAAATTTAATATCAGTGTGCAATATGGTGAAAGTGTGCGGAGTACCAGGTTGCAAGACTGGTCAGTACATAAGCCGAATTCGGCGGTGCGCATTGGGATTACGGCAGGATGCGGTCTTTCGTACTCTTAAGGTAAATATATTTGAAATAAATTGATGTTGAAGTTTTTGGTTAAGAAACTATCTCTACGCATATAGTTGAAAATTGTATTGGATTTTATAGTGCAATAACAGGCTTATTGAGTGGAAGCAAGCACTCAACTGCAATCTCGACAAAATAGGCTAAATTCGATACTTTTTTTCAAAACGCCGACATCTTGTCAATTTCGATTTAAAACAAACTCCATAGCAAGATAGCGGCTTTCATACTGATTAATAATCTTTTTAGAAATTTTGTTTCACATCATATTTACGGCCACAACCTTGTACAGCATGAGAACACCCTTTTTCCGAAGACATTTTCAACCGTCAAAAAAATGTTAAAGAAATAGAAGTAAACGTTTCACATATTATTTTCTATTCTTCATGAGTGCTTTGATTTGAAATAAAAAATCAGATTCGCGTATTTCAACCATCGAAAAACAAATAGCGAAAATCAAATATTTTTCGACTTATTATACTTTAATAATCTCTTAATATTTACAGCACACTCTCCAAAATATCAATAATAGGCAATATGAAGAAAACAAATTATTTGAAAAAGTTGTTAACGATTCCATAGACGGATATAAATGTACATTATTCAAATAATCTCATAATTTTTTTGATATAATTTGGTATCATTTACATTTTATATGAACGTTATTGTGTAAGGATAAGGAGGAAGATTTTTTTTTTGTAATAATGGACGTAATTGGCCATTTAGAAATTGAATTATATCTGCAGACTCAAGTTCGATAATACATATACGTTTTGTACTGTGCAAAATTATACACAAGAATAAAAAACAAAAGTTTGTGATTCCAAAAACTATGCTTTATCTGTACTGTATGCTTATTAATCAAATACCGTATTACTTTGTCTTAAATTTTATAACTCTGACACTTAAAGATAAATGAAAGGTCCATCAGCTGTAAACCATCTTCAGCGGACCTATGTTTTGCGTATATCTATACATGTGGTCCGGAGCACCCAGCGCCATCTATCTCGGATACCGTTTGAGGGACGAGTTGAAAGGCCGAGTGTGACCTGTATCTAGTCTCCATGAACGCACCTTTGCGCGTCGCGCAAGCGAGACCTGAGCCACTGCTGACCGCTCAGACCGAGGATGCCGCTAGCGAGACACGTCCACATATAGTCCAAGAAATGGGTAGTTTTTGCATCACTCGCCTCTAGGTAGTACGGGACCTGGATATTCTTGTAGGGTTGATAGCCCAGATGAAAACCTACTACTTTTCAACATTCGATTTGTACGTGATTATTATTCCCACGCGATCAAAGTTGGCGAAACGAGGTTTTTAAGCGATAGTGACGAAACTGTCAATTTGACAGAAAAAAATAAACGAACTATTTGTAAGATTAGAAAGACGAACAATTTGGCGCTTTGGAAATTAAAATCGATTAATTAGTTCTCCGGCAAAGTAATAAAAACCAGCTAAAATGGACATTTCTTCGATAACTAATTATTAATGCAATAATGCATGTACAACTTTGAAAATCTCGGAAAACATGTCTCTTAGTGTACTAAAGAAGTGTGCAAAACCGGGGCTCGATCGAATAAATACTTTACGAGAAAAGTTATTTGTTATAAAAAAACCGATTTTTTTACGAGGAATTTCCGGGCTGGAAAATTATCGTCGAACAATTTAATTAGCGGCATTTTAATCGAGAAGGGTTCTCGTGTCATGTACACTTTGGGGCGAAAGGATTTTTTATAATTAAGTGGGTGCAAAATGACTCTAAAAAGAGGATACTTTTTTCAGTTTTAAACAAATGGAATTCCGCTGCCAATTTTTATGTTACAGAGTCGAGATTAGCATCATTCGAAAGCTGTTATTTTTACACGAATTTACAAGAACAAAAAAATTGCTCAAAGCCGATTGGGAGGCGGGAGGGGGGGGGATAATTTTTTTCAACAATTATTGTACACAGTATACAGGAAGACTCATACTAACTACCATAAAATTGCCATAAAAACTGCCATAAAAAAGCAAAAAAGTATACCTGCAGCTCGAAATTTGTTTGCGTAATTTTTTTTCACTGTTAGTTAATTCATTTTTTCGTTTCATCTAAATTGGATTTTATTGTCGTAAAGTTCCTCAATCACTATATCCAAAAAAAAAGAAAAATCTGTAGTGTTTCGAGCTGAAGATATACTTTTTTTGCTTTTTTTACAGCAAATTCATGATTTAGTTAATTTGTTGAAGAGATATTCCAAGTTCGTGGAATTTTAACGCGCGAGTTCATTTTGAGCGCGAGCGTCTGCAGGCGGAGATAGCGTCCCCTACTCCATCGCCATACACGGCGTCGCATTTTGTCCGTGAATTAACCGCAAAAATAAGTAGCACAGTCATGAGTGATTTCTTTGGAAATTTTATGGCATTTCCTATGAGTCTTCCTGTATACTGTGTCCAATTTTTGGCGCTTTATGTCAACAAAAGCCGGTGCAATACTTGTTGAAAAAATAAAATTATCCCCCCCCCCCAATTGACTCTAAGCAATTTTTGTTGTAAATTCGTGTAAAAATAACAGCTTTCGAATGATGCTAATCTCGACTCTGTAACATAAAAATTGGCGACGGAATTCCATTTGTTTATGACTGAAAGACGTATCTTCTTTTTGGAGCCATTTTTCACCTACTTAATTATAAAAAATCCTTTCGCCCCAAAGTGTACATGACAGTAAGACCCTTCTCGATTAAAATGCCGCTAATTGAATTGTTCTACGATAATTTTCCAGCCCGGAAATGCCTTGCAACAGATATCTTTTCTCGCAAAGTATTTATCCGATCGAGCCGGTTTTGCACACTTCTTTAGTACACTAAGAGACATGTTTTCCGAGATTTAAAAAGCTGTATAGGCATTATTGCATTAATAATTAGTTATTGAAAGAGTGCCCCTTTTAGCTGGTTTTTATTACTTTGCAGGAGAACTAATTAATCGATTGTAATTTCCGACGCGCCAAATTGTTCGTCTTTCTAACACCTACAAATAGTTCGTTCATTTTTTTCCTGTCAAATTGACAGTTTCGTGGCTATCGCTCAACAACCTCGTTTCGCCAACTTTGAACGCGTGGGAATAATAATCACGTACAAATCGAATATTGAAAAATAGTAGGTTATCATCTGGGCTATGAACCCTACAAGAATATCCAGGTCCCGTACTACCTAGAGGCGAGTCATCAAGAGGTCCCTATTTGAACTCATTTCCTGGATTAATAGTGCGAGACGGTGCCGCGCGAAGCTGCCACGGTTCTAGCCTCGGCCAGTGTGGTCGCGGTCATTGGGGTTCGGATAATCGACGTGCTACTGTAGGATTGTTTTGAAGAAATGTATATTGAAAAAGAACAAATATTACAAGGACCTAAAATTTAAAAAAAATTATGATAAGAATTTTGAATAATTTTAGGCAATGTTACGTTTAAAAATCTTAAATAAAATTCGATAAATGACGGTAATCTATGCATGTGCAGCTCCTTTAACACGGCGGGTGTGGCCCGCAGGGCCACTGGTGTTGGGACCACGTGGCGGCCACTGCTGCGGCGGCCACACTGAAGGGACCCGGTATGCGGCCACCTCGGTGGCAGCTGTTGCTGTTGTAGCTGCTGAAACTGCTCTTGTTGTGGCTGCTGTTGCTGCTGTTGCCATCGTGCCGGTAGACTGCGGCGCGACCCCTGCTCGCTCTGGTCTTGTGGTCCAACCACATGAGCGGCGTTGTCACGTCGCCGCGGGCGAACTCCAACTCTGCGGTTGGCCGCTTGACCGTTTTGACGGCAAGCGGTCTGCTTCAAGACCCTTACTCGATCTACCTCCTGTTGGAAGCGTAAATTCACTTCCAGCAGGAGAGCGCTGGTTTGGCGGAGCCCAGCTTGCAGTTGATGCACCTGGGTATCCAACTGAACCAAGTGCAGTGGCACGTCGGCCTCCCGCAGCTGTGGTGCCCCTTCTCCGATGCCCGTGTTTAACTGAAAAGGAGCGACGATTAGGACAAAGGACGTTGAACAAAAAATGTACAAAATCTACCGATATAATTTCTTCATAAAATGATTAAGGTTTCGGTATAGGGGTAAAATACCATTTCACCATACTGGGCGGGTGGATACTGTGGCGGGTAAGGCGGCGGAGGCGGCGGCCGCGGCAAGTTCGCTGGCGGCGGCGGCGGAGGGTTCGCTGGCAGTGGCAGGTTCGCTGGCAGCGGCGGGATCGCACCTGGGTATCCAACTGAACCAAGTGCAGTGGCACGTCGGCCTCCCGCAGCTGTGGTGCCCCTTCTCCGATGCCCGTGTTTAACTGAAAAGGAGCGACGATTAGGACAAAGGACGTTGAACAAAAAATGTACAAAATCTACCGATATAATTTCTTCATAAAATGATTAAGGTTTCGGTATAGGGGTAAAATACCATTTCACCATACTGGGCGGGTGGATACTGTGGCGGGTAAGGCGGCGGAGGCGGCGGCCGCGGCAAGTTCGCTGGCGGCGGCGGCGGAGGGTTCGCTGGCAGTGGCAGGTTCGCTGGCAGCGGCGGGATCGCTGGCGGTGGCGGGTTCGCCGGCAGCGGCGGGTTGGCTAGCGGCGGCGGGATCGGCCGCAACGCCGGCCAGGGATTAGCAGTCTAAGGAAAAAATAGCAACTTCAACATACGTCCTCGCCGATCGACCGCGCCGTATTCAAATTCGGACTTAAAATATTTGACCGTGTGCGAAGTATTGCACCGACAATGCGTACATGAATTTGTTGATTGACACTGAGATACATAATATTTTCTTCCAATTATATTTGCCTCCGTTATCTTGCAAATAAAATTTCAACAAAATATTATCCATGGTAGCGTTGAAAAACGAATTCATAAATACGCGTCGTCGGTGTAAAACTTTACATACAAAGATTTTGAATTCATATTTGTCACCGGGGTGGTTCTTCGCCAACTTTATGCTTGTAAGTGTGCCATTAGTACAGTGTACCACAAATAAAATTGTAACAAAATATCATGCGTCACAGTATAAATCAACAAATTCGTATAAGCGCCATCAGTCGATGATTTCAAGTCCAAATTTCTCGGCGGACTGCTTCGTCGCCATGGGAGTGTCCTTGGCGATCAACCACCCTTCTGACAAATGTGAATTAAAGATCTTTGACTGTGTGCAAAGTTTCGCGACACTACGATGGATAATATTTTGTTACAATTTTATTTGTAATACAACTGAGGCAAATAAAATTGGAACAAAATGTTATGTATCTCAGTGTCAATCAACAAATTCATGTACTCGTTGTCAGTGCAATACTTCACACACCATCAAAGATTTCAAATCCAAATTTTCTCATCAGGATGGCTCATCGCCAAGGACAATTCATTGGCGACGAACCAGTCCACTGATAAATTTGGACTTGAAATCATCGACCGCTGACGGTTACACAAATTTGTTGATTTATACTGCAATGCATAATATTTTGTTCCAATTTTATTTGCCTCAGTTGTGTTGCAAATAGAATTGTAACAAAATATTATCTATCGTAGTGTCGCAAAACTTTGCAGTCAGTCAAAGATTTTTAATTCACATTTGTCAGCGGGGTGGTTAATTGTCAAAGGCACTTCCTTGGCGACGGACCATTCCACTGCTAGATTTAGACTTAAAATCATCGACCGATGATGCTTCCACCAATTTATTGATTTAAACTACAATGCATAATATTTTGTTCTAATTTTATTTGCCTCAGTTGTGCTGCAAATAAAATTGTTACAAAATATTATACATTATAGTATAAATCAACAAATTCGAGTATGCGCCATTGGTCGATGATTTCAAGTCCAAATTTGTTAGCAAACTGGTTTGTCGCCAAGAAAGTTTTTTTTAGCAATGAAGCACCCTGTTGACAAATGTCAATTTAAAATCTTTGAGCGAGTGCAAAGTTTCGCACAGACGATGCATATATTAATTCGTTGCTTGACACCACGATGGATAATATTTTGTTAGAATTTTATGTGCAACACAACTGAGGCAAATAAAATTGGAACAAAATATTATCTATCTCAGTGTCAATCAACGAATTCATGTACACGTTGTCGGCGCAATACTTCACACACCATCAAAGATTTTAAATCCAAATTTTTCAGCAGGATGGTTCATCGCCAAGGACACTTGGCGACAAACGAGTCCACTGATAAATTTGGACTTGAAATCATCGACCGCGGATGGTTACACGAATTTGTTGATTTATACTACAATGCATAATATTTTGTTCCAATTTTGTTTGCCTCAGTTGTATTGCAAATAGTATTGTGACAAAATATTATCCATCGTAGTGTCGTAAAACTTTGGACTTAAACATTTTTAATTCACATTTGTCAGCGGGGTGGTTAATTGCCAAAGGCACTGCGTTGGCGACGGACCAGTCTACTGCTAAATTTAGACTTAAAATCATCAACCGATGACGCTTCCACCAATTTATTGATTTATACTACAATGCATAATATTTTCTTCTAATTTTATTTGCCTGAGGTGTGCTGCAAATAAAATTGTAACAAAATATTATACATTATAGTATAAATCAACAAATTCGTGTATGCGCCATTGGTCGATGATTTCAAGTCCAAATTTGTTAGCGAACTGGTTTGTCGCCAAGGAAGTTTGTTTAGCTATGAACCACCCTGTTGACAAATGTGAATTTAAAATCTTTGAGCGAGTGCAAAGTTTTGCACAGACGATGCATATATTAATTCATTGCTTGACACCACGATGGATAATATTTTGTTAGAATTTTATGTGCAACCCAACTGAGGCAAATAAAATTGGAACAAAATATTATGTATCTCAGTGTCAATCAACGAATTCATGTACACGTTGTCGGCGCAATACTTCGCACACCATCAAATATTTTAAATCCAAATTTTTCAGCAGGAGGGTTTGTCGCCAAGGAAGTGTCTTTGGCGATGAACCATCCCGCTGAAAAATGAACCAGTAGCCTGGTTGCACTGACAACGTGTACATGAATTCGTTGAAGTGCCTGTGGCGATTAATCATCACGCTTTCAACGATAACGGGAGCAGGGAGGACGAAAAATAAGACACTCAAGCAGCATTGTTAACTTACCGCTATTTTTTTCGGCTGCCCGACTTGTCCAGTCTTCTTTTTTTTATCTGAAAAATTGAATACGTTATTAATACGGCCTTATTCATACCCGTCTGTTATTAAAAAATAAAGTTAATAAAAAAAACTGTTATTAAAAAATTATTATATGAATATACAAATACATAGAAGAAGGTTATATACGAATATACATATCGGATATATAAAGAAAGAAGACTTACTCCGCGGCATCATCATGGATGTTTGAAGTCGAATGGCGTTTTATCGCCGTCTCTTCAGTCTTGTCGGCCGCGCAGGGCAGAGTTGCCAACGTGCCCACAGCAAATTTTCGCGTGGGGCATTGACTAGTATCGAACGGGAATAGCGCTACGCTCGCCGGGCGAGGACTGCACGTGTTCCGCTCGAGTAGTATAGAGTCGAAGTACTCGTACAAAGGTGGGAATACCGCATACAATGTATCGTTATTTAAAATCCTTATAAATAACCCTATCAAAATGGAATTCCATAATCGATATTGCGACATTGCGCTCGAATTATATGTTTTTTATGCGTTTTTCCGAGCGCAAAACTTTACGCTTCACAATTGTTGCACTGCGTCTCATAATAGACGCCTCGGCCCCAACAAAATTCAACTTAGAACGTATTTTTCAAACAGCTTCATCGCCTCTAGCAACCGTATTCCTTTGAAGAACGAAAAACTTTAATTCGTGGTAACGTTATTTTCCAGGCGAATCCCTCACGAACATGGTTGATAGGAAATTCGACCGGCGTCGCATTTTCCGTAGTAATTGTCGTCCGATGTAAATCATCAATAATTCAGTACATTTAATCATCATACGCATTTCCGTATTGTACTTCCTACGTAATTTGTGTACGCCCCCGTGTCATAAACATCAAACAGATTGCTCTGCGCAGCCGCGAGTGTGCCACATCCGGGCGAGCGCACCGCCTCCGAGTAGCATCGCCTGTTACTAGTGTCTTCGTTTTAATATGTACCGTGATTTTGACAGCTTAACCCCCAAGTAGGGTTAGGATGTGCAAAAAAATAAAATTTATTTATTTCAATTACAAAAACCTAAAAGTGCACAGAATAAGTGTAAAGAAAAAAGAAATGGCCCTTTTTTGGGCCATATTAATTTGACGTGTAATCTGAAGAAAAAAACTAAACGGCTCTTTTCAGAGCCAAAAATAAATTTGACCAAGGTCCCTGCATCGCAGATTCAGAGCTCAGAAAATTCTCTGAAATTATGGATATAGTTGATGTGGGAAAAGTTCATTAATCGCCTCTTGTATACCGAGAAATATACATTTTTCAATGTCTCCAATCGCTTAAGAAAACCATGTTGTTCTCTTTGCAGTCTCTACAAATATAAAATGTTCATTGCTCTTAGTTAAAGTAAGACAAACAATAAAATGCTCAGATAACTAGGTACTAGAAAGCCAAACAAGCTCAACATGCTGGACCTAAAGATAGAAAAGCCATCGATAGCATTCGACGAGCCAACAGCGGAGCGAACAGCCTCTATTCCGGTGTACACAATTGCAGCAGTATAAAAAAAAAATCCTGATGACAACAAAGCTCAATGCGACTCTCGGTAACTCTTGTCTGATGTTCAATAATAGCTATGAGCCACTCTTCAGGCTAGTCGCAGTTGAACTCATCAATGAGAATCAATGCCTCGGCTTAATGAGCCTAGCCAACAAACAGGAGACCCCGGACGACATGACGAGCCTCCTTGGCTTTAGCGTGGAGTAGGATATCCTCTCGAATACCCCCTAGCCCAGGAACATAGTATGCATAAGGTTTACTCTGAACACTTGGATTTGATGAAAATTCGTTTGATAGTTTCGATTATATCGATGTCTTTTAGTTCTCAACATAATTTAAGAAACGAATTTTCATGTTTATAAGAATAATAAAAATTTGAAAAATGATTTATGCTACACCTAGAGCTATGTATAGCAGATATTTGAATTGATCAAAAATATCAATTCAAATATCTGGAAAAACGTTTCCCTACTCCGTACGAATTTGAAGCTATAGACACACTTTCATCAGACATATTTGAAATTCGCTCCTGTTTAAACTGAAGCTCAATGAAAAAAGGTTTTTTGTCTCTTTCAAAAAGATGAAATCCTTTTCCACACGTTGAAGTAAAAAAAGAATGCCAAGTAATAATAAAAATTCCGCCGAAAATATTATTGCTTGTTTTACCATTAATAAAATTCTGATTTATAGTAGAATACTTTTTTTTAATTTAAACAATGCTTTTCTTATATTTTTCCAATTCAAATTAACGAAAAAAGTGAAATCACTTTTTATAAAATAGCCAAGCAAGTAAAAACTTTGCAAATGATTTAACCTAAGGAATAATATTATTCTACATATTTCATTTTCATTCTAAAAAATCATCTCACTGTTGTAACAAAAAATTCGTGTCATTACTATATAAAAGTACAACGTAAGTACCACACAAGTACACTGGAAATGCTGTGTAACGACTTGGCATGCATGGTTAAGAAAAAAGCTCGCGAAGATACCGTTCGAAGAATTTGCCGTTCCTTCCGCCCGCGTTAATAAGTTTTGCGATTAAAATAGGCATGTGTGTTATATATATATATATATATATATATATATATATATATATATATATATATATATATGAGGCGTTCCATACCATTTCGAACGGTCAAAAAGATGTCTACTCTCAAAAAAATTGAAATTTTGTCAAATTATTTAATTATATGAAAAAAAAAGTGTAGATTTAAAAAAAAATTTGTATCGCATTTTCTCGAATTTTTCAAAATTTCAAAATTTTCAAAATACCGTTATATCTCGTGAGCATTTGATTTATCATAAAAATGTTTAAGACAAAAAAATTGCAATTTTAAATGAACTTTATGAAACAATTTTTGTTTGAATTTTTCGAGTTTAAAAAATGCCCATTTTCACCAAAATTATACAAAAATATTTTTTTTTCGGTCGGTATGTCACTTGAGAATTTTCTCAAAAAATTCCAGAAGAAATTCCGGAAAAATTACTTCAGTACACTCTGAAGTGTGTACAGTAACACCTATTTTTTTTCAGAGTGGCTCGATTCGTTGTTCCAAAGCTGTGCTTTGTTTTATTATTATGATTTTTTTTTAGACAAATCAATTATTATTCAAAATTATTCTCTCCCAAATTTTTCTCACATTTTTCAGGCAATAAACATCCATAACAGTAATAATATTTTTGAGCTTAATCATAAATTATCGGTAAGGTATACAAAGGTAATCTTGCCATAGAAAGTAACGTTCGTTGTCCAACATGAAAATTGTGATACAAAGTAACGTCGTCGTGTAAAGTAACATATGGAAAATGCGATACAAAGTATTGTTGATCGCCCAATATAAAGAGTCATACAAAGTAATGTGCGCCGTCGAATGCCTTCTACATCCTTCATAATAAAAGAAAGCACAGCTTTGGAACAACGAATCGAGCCACTCTGAAAAAAATAGGTGTTACTGTACACACTTCAGAGTATATTCTGGAATCCTTTGAGAAAAATCAAGTGACATACCGACCGAAAAAAATATTTTTATATAATTTTGGTGACAATGGGCATTTTTTAAACTCGAAAAATTCAAAACAAAATTTTTTCACAAAGTTCATGTAAAATTGCAACTTTTTTGTCTTAAACATTTTTCTGTTAAATTACATGCTCACGAGATATAACGGTATTTTGAAAATTTTGAGATATTGAAAAACTCGAGAAAATGCGATCCAAAAATGTTGAAGAAATGTACACTCTTTGTTTTTCATATAATTAAATAATTTAAGAAAATTTCAATTTTTTTGAGAGTGGACACCTATTTGACCGTTCGAAATGCCATGGAACGCCTCATATATATACACACACACCCTTAGCCAAAGTATAAAGCACCCTGTAATTTTTCTATGCACAAAAAATCGAAAATCTCAGCGAAAAAGAAGTGAACCGATTTACCAAACGACGTTTTGAAGAGGATGGAACCAGCTTTATTTTGCTTTTTTATTTTTATTTTGGCGAATTTGTTGTACACGGTACATCACTTCGAAAATGTTGGTTTTTCACGATTTTTGCACTTCACAGAATCGCGTGCTCGACATAAAAAAAAATAGTAATTTCACCATTCAATGATGAGATCTGGGTAAAGGAAAGCGTTTGCTTCAGTTTTTTTTTATTTGCGATTTTTTTTAGCAGAGTAACTTAGTTTGAAAACACGGCTGATTTCCGAAAAGCCGGCATCGTGCGGCGCAACTTGAAAAGTATGAGATTTGTTATATTTAGTCCAAGGAGTAAAAAGTTATATTTTGTTATTTTGGAGTCACTAAATTGTTCTTAGATTTTTTTCCAAACTTTATTTGTATCGCTAGTTTCGGTTGATAGTCGACGATTTGGCTTGATATCGTCGGCTATCAACCAAAACTAGCGATACGAAGAAATTTTGGAAAAAAAATCTTTAAAAAAATTTGCGTCTTCAAAATAACAAAATATAACTTTTTACTCCTTAGAGTAAATATTCCAAATCTCATAATTTTCAAGTTACGCCGCACGATTCCAGCTTTTCGGTAACCTGCCGCTTTTTCAAGAAAAAACTAAAGTACTCTGGGGGAAAAAATCAAATTTTTTTTTTAATCGTCATCAAAGTTAACGGTTTCCTTTTAACGATCTTATCATTAAATGGTGAGATTAATATTTTTGTAAGTCCAGCACGCGATTCTGCACAGTGCAAGAATCGTGAAAAACCGGAATTTTCAAAATTACGCACCGGGTACGAAAATTCAAAAATAGAAATAAAAAAGCAAAATGAAGTTTATTTTATCCTCTTCAAAAAGCGGTTTGGCAAATTGGTTTCCAATTTTTTGTCGCCGAGATATTTAATTTTCTGTACGAAGGTATACGATGGGTCTTATAGTCTAAGAATCGACAACCAAAATAGATGTCCAGTTTATAGATCGATTAAACCCACTTTGTCAGTCTGCCGTAGCATCATTGTTCATTGATTCGGGTGACTGGCAGTTTTTCATTAATGGGTGTGAGGGCGGTACGGCCGGAAAGGGGTTAAAAATGAACCTCACACCCACTAATGAAATGTTGCCAGACACCCGAATCAATTAACTGATGAAGTGGGTTTAATCGATCTATAAATCGGACACCTATTTTGGTTGTCTGCTCTTAGACTATTGCCATGTAGGGAATAAGAGAGACGGTAAAGGATGTATTAGGAATGCATTGAAAATGTAAGGAAAAAAAATTTAAAAAATAGAAAGCTCTGGTATTCAGTATTTATTAAATGAAAAAAAAAATTAAAACTAGAACAATATATTTTATATAGACTCTACATAACTGTTATTGTCTAGGTAACTGCTTATTTTCCAAATTAAAATGGGTATTGGAACCCTTGGGACCATTGAAGGGGCGCATATTGCTGGGGCCCTTGGGTCCATTGAGGGATTGCCGGCTGTGGTGGCGGCACTTGGGCCCAAAACTGGGGCCACTGCCATGGCGATTGTGGCCACTGCTGTGGTGATTGTGGCGGCGGGCCTGATGGCCACATGTGTGCCGATGCGTGGGGCTGGGCCCATTCCCGTAACCCTCCGCGATGCCACAATGACGTTTGGACGTCGCGTGGCGTGGACGCATTTTGCGGCAAGCCTCGACGACGGCCCCGCGCCCTGGGCGCTCCTTGCTGTGCCGGGACGCCTCCCCTTTCCCTAAGGCGATCAGCCATTCGCCGATTCGCCGCCCGCCCATTGCACTGGGCAAGTTGAGCCTCCAGCGACCTCACACGATCGCTTTCTTGTTGGAAGCGACGATTCGCGTCCAACAAGAAAGCGCTCGTTTGATTTAGCCCAACTTGCAATTGCTGCACTTGGGTCTCCAAGTGCACCAATTGCAAGCTGGGCGTTTGGGTCGAACCTGCGATGCTGGTGGTGAACTAAAAAAGAAAACAATCATTATAAAAAAGGGATAATATCAAAAGGATAGAATATACCAATGTGTATGAAGAGGCTACCTCTACGTAGAGGCAACACAAAAATTGACAAATTCGGATTTTTTTGTGCGCAACGATTGGTAAAAAAGAAATCCATTTTTTTAAATATAAATGTACTTATATGAAGCATTCCACACCAAGTGAAACACTAAAAAATCATGTAATTTTTAAATGGGCTCATCATGTGTTTTCAAGTTCGTTCAAGTGTCAAAAGCAACTACAATTTTTTAAAGATTTTTAAATTGGATTTTACACTCGAATTTGGATACCGGGAAATTTTTCTCTTTTTTTTCGATTCATCATACTCAAAAAGTGAAATACGATGTGCTGGTCTAGTGGTTAGCGTGCTTGCCTCTGAAATAAGCACATCGTGAGGTCGCGAGTTCGAATTACCGTCTCGTAGTTTCGGAGAGAAATAAAAACACAGGCGTGACGTAGCCCAGTTCTACACGGATGTCGCGCACACGGACCGGTACGTGTGTGTGTCGGGCGTGTATGGCTGTAGCCTGTGAGCTATTTCTCGACGAAACGCGACTAGCTCCGAGGCTGGGAAGCAAACTCGAGACCGGCTGTATTGTCATAGGTTTTCCACAGTTTCCCTATACCCATGACAGAAAATGTCATGGTGAATGCGATACAGAGGGGGAAGTCGGCTGGGCCGCAAGGTGGGGATCGATTAGGTATGTGGATTGGAGAAAATGATGGGAAATGTAAAAAGGGAAAATCCCTGTACATGGAAGCTACAATTAGCGAAGCGTTCGCCGTAGCAGAGACAACAGAAAAAATAAAATAAAAATAAAAAAAATACTCAAAAAGTGATGCATTGTTAAAAAAAAACGTCAAAGAAGAAAATTTAGGTTTTCGAATGTACTTTTCAATCATATATGTTTTGTAACTGTTAAAAATTCTGCTAATGTATTTTTCGACGAAATGAGGTAAAAATATTTTTTTTTAGTCAAGTTCGCCCACTTTTATTTTTCTATAAATTTGAGAGAACTTTCGTTGATGTCATAACAAACCACAGAAAAATTGGCATGGAGAATTCATATCTTCCAATTACTTTTTAAGGTTAACTGATGAAGAATTTTATCGAACCATGGATATTCAATATCGACCATTGTTTTAGGCACAACAGTGGATTGCGACGAATATTTAGTTTTATCTAGCACCATTTTGTCCTCCTTTCAATTCAATTATGGTTTTGTTTGTCTGCCCCGAAATTTTTCATTTACGCACCGGTTCTCGTAGCGTTATTCTCGTATCAAAAAGAAATATGCTTTTCGTTTGTTGAATGATCTAGTTTGCTCACTCTCAATGCTATTACAATTGATGTTGCGGAAGAACTCGGTCAAAACGATTCGATATGGTTTTCTCATCGGTGGCTTTTGTATTAGTAGACTAACTATATTATGATTCACTCATTGTTTAACGATAAAAAGATTCAAAAATGCAAGATTTCGCGGCAGACAAACAAAACCATAATTGAATTGAAAGGAGGAGAAAATGGATCTAGATAATACTAAATATTCGTCGCAATCCACTGTTGTTCCTAAAACAATGGTCGATATTCAATATCCATGGTTCGATTAAATTCTTCATCATCTAACCTTAAAAAATAATTGGAAGATATGAATTCTCCATCATGCCAATTTTTCTATGGTTTGCTATGACATCAATGAAAGTTCTCTAAAATTTATAGAAAAATAAAAGTGGGCGAACTTGACGAAAAAAATTATTTTTACCTTATTTCGTTAAAAAATACATTAGCAGAATTTTTAACAGTTACGAAACATATATGATTGAAAAGTACATTCGAAAACCTAAATTTTCTCTGACGTTTTTTTCGTACAATGCATCACTCTTTGAGTATGAAGAATCGAAAAAAAAACGAGACAAATTTCCCGGTATCCAAATTCGAGTGTTAAATACAATTTAAAAATCTAAAAAAAAATGTAGTTGCTTTTGACACTCGAATGAACTTAAAAACAAATTATGAGCTCATTTAAAAATCACACGATTTTTTAGTGTTTCACTTGGTGTGGAATGCTTCATATATAGAGCCTTTAAAAACAATTTTCGCCGGCAGATGATGAAATTTTCTTTGCAGAGCTTGGCGGTAGGCATGACATCTCAATAACCACTTGATGGGTTGTTTTCGTGCTTACAGAAGAAACCGTTCAAATACGTTGACGACCCCACGTTTTCAAAATCGATCTTTATTTTTTAATACTTACGAAAAAAGTGCGAATTTTACAAAACATTCTGTATACTCAACTCCCAATTGGTCTCCCCTTTGTAAAAAAAAAATTATTTTGAAAATCAAATATCGTCATCGACCTTTAAATGTTCGTGAACGTATCTCCTGTAAATTTCGGAAAAATCCATCGAGTGGTTCTCGAGATATATCCGCCGCCAAATGTCGCAAAAAAAATACATTATCTGTCGGTAGCAATTTTTGTTTTTTTTTTTAAATTTTTTCGGTGATTTTTTTAAGGCTCTCAATATATGTATGTATGCGTTTTAAAAATTCATATTTTTCACACCATCAGTTTTCCCGAAAAAAAATCGGTATTTGGCAGTTTGTTGGGGCATCTAGAAAGATGTTGCCCGTAAATTAACAATTAAGATTTTCCATTGAGGAGTTACATACCTGCCCAAATTGCTGCGCATATTGTGGCGGCGGCGGTGGCGGCGGTGGCGGCGGTGGCGGCGGCGGCTGAGCCACCTGCGGGCGATGTGGCGGCGGCGGCTCGGGTGCCTGCGGGCGGTGTAGGGGCGGCGGCACGTACGTCTGCGGGCGATGTTGCGGCTGCGCCCGCCGGCGTGGCCGCCGTTCCACCGCCTGAACATACGTCCAGTTTCCCGGCTGGCCTGTCTGCGGTGGTGGTGCGTGGACCGCTTGCGTCGGTGGCGATGGTGGGGCAATGACCTGCGCCGGCGGCGGTGGCAGGTCGATCTCCTGCACCGGCGGCGGTGGCAGGTCGATCTCCTGCACCGGCGGCGGTGGCAGGTCGATCTCCTGCACCGGCGGCGGTGGCGGAGGGGCGCCCGGTATCGGCTCCGGTGGATCCGCTTGAGGAAGCGGTTGCGGCTCGGTTGGTGGGTTGTTAATCTGAAAAATAAGCAAATAATTGAACAGACTGACTCATCGCGAAGGAAATTTGTTGATTAGCCATTCACTGACAAATTTGCACTTAAGGTAGTACGAGCGCGCAATCTTGTTTTCTATAGATTTTGTTCAAATTTTAACCAGACATTGTTCACATCATTATGCATGTTTGAGTGAAATTTCAGAACAGTCTACTATTTAGATTGGGAGATAATGGGTTTTAAAATTGCAAATTTTATCACTGCAGGGTGTCTGCATTGAAATTTAGACAGAATAATTTTCCGTAAAAAAATGTTTGTCCCCTATAATAAAAAGACATATGCCAACACAACAGAACAGTATTGTTCAATATTTCGAAAAAAATAATAATTATCGTGTTCCTAAAGTTAAAAATGTTGTCATAGAAAAATATTTGCATTATAAATATTCATTTTATATTGTTTATGTTAGCTTCATCAACAAATAAAAGTGTTCGTTCATTCATAACTAATTAAAAACTTTGTTCGATTAAAAATTACTTCGGTGTGTCTTCTTATTATAGGGGACAAATATTTTTTACGGAAAATTATTTTGTCTAAATTTCAATGCAGACCCTGCAATGTTAAAAGTTGCCATTTAAAAACCCATTATCTTCCAATCTAAATAGTCGACTGTTCTGAAATTTCACTCAAACATGCATAATGATATGAACAATGTCTGGTTAAAATTTGAACAAAATCTATAGAAATCAAGACTGCGCGCTCGTACTACCTCAAAGCCATCCACTGATGACTCGCACACCAATTTGCTGATTGAGACGACAATGCATTATATTTTTTTCCAATTTTATATGTCCCAAATGCGTTACCAATAAATTTGGAAAAAAATATTAAGCTTTGTAGTGTCAACCAATTCATTTATGCGAACCGGATTGGTGATACTATTTTCATACGATAAAGGATTTTGAGTTGAAATTTCTCAACGGAGCTATTCATCGCCAACGATACGTGCTTGACAATGAACCACTCCACTGACAAATTTGAGCTCATAGAGCATTTTACGTGCAAACTTGTCAACGAAGTGGTTCATTGCGAGGGAAGTTATCCTTGGCTATGAATCACTCTGCTGAGAAATTTCAAGTCGTCACATATTTGAAGTCCAAACTTGCCAGCGGAATTCTTTGCTCCCATTTCCTTGGCTATGAATCACTCCGCTGAGAAATTTGCACTCAAGTATTTTAAGTCCAAACTTGTCAGCGGAATGGTCCATTTACAGGAAAGTGTCCTTGGCCATGAATCACGCTGCTAAAGTTTGCATCGTTGGACTGCAACGAATTTACTACGAAAGTCCTTCAACCATTTTTTAAGAAATTTTTTTATCGATCAACGCTAACAATCTATTAAAAAAAAGATCACCTATCGCAATAAAAATATGGAAAATAAAATGTAAAGCGGAACTTTCGTTGCGTTCCAACGATGCAAACTTCCACACCATCACGAATCACTTCACCAAGAAATTTGGACTTCAATTAGGACTAATTATGAATGCTGTAAATGAAAAAATTGGCTCAACCTTACTTACCACCTTTTTCGGCCGCCCGACCGGACCTTTCTTCTTTTTCGGATCTAAACAATAAAACACATCGATTTACTTGTATTATACTACATTTAAACAAATACATTCTTAGGAAATATTACTATCGAAGAATAGAATTATTAATATTAAACATATAAAAACAATTCTTTTGAAATAAACAAAAACACTTACTGCGAGTCATCGTCAACTGGTCTTCGATTCGAAAGAATGTATATTTGTTTCTTCGATGTCGTCGAACACTCAAGGTAGGCCTGCCAACCCCGCATCAAGGCGGTATCGCACGACACAACGGGTGGTTACAGTCGCATCCGGGGACGGCGCTGCGCTCTCTAAGAGGCGCGCTTTGAAATTCCAAGTTCATTCAAATTACGTTGCTTTAATTACGCGACGCAAAATACGCACCGTTAATTAAGCGACGCAAATTACGCAGCGTTAATTACGCTCGTCTGGCCTCACCCTTACAGACTCAAAAGTTGAAACGCCATACGCGAGCGTTCATGGAAACGCTGAAATGCGTATCTCAACAACACGTCGTGGCGCGCACTTCGCGAACGCGCCGTCCGGCGCGTTTTGCGAAGAGTTATATTTTGGCAGCATTGTGCGTCACGTGTAATCAACGGTATTGCAGTGGCTTCGTGAATCGTACGTCAGAACCATTGTTGTGATCGGCCAAATCATCGTGAGAAGTGCAAGTTATTGTGTTTAGTGTAAGAAGATAATCGAAAATTGGAGAAGCAATCGGTTGCCGCTGGAACGAAGATTTTTCGTCAGAAGTTCCAACTCCAGAGAGATCGGATGACCGGTGTCAACTCCAAGGTAAGGTACATTTCTTAGCCGCGCTATTTTTTATAAATGAAATTGTAATTCGATTCTTGCTTCGTCATGAATCTATTCATGTCGAAACAAGAATCGACTGAATTTTGGAAACGGGAAATGCTCGGCGATTGGACGGTCGAATTAGGTTAGAATATACCGAGCGGAAAGATTCATGGCCAACGATGATTCCTTGGCAATTCGTGCTTCGGCACAAATTGGTCCGTGCTGAACCTATTCGATTCGTGCTTCGGAACGAATCGAATGGAAATTTAGCTCCAAATCGAATTTAGCTTTCGTACGATTCACTTTGGGCCGCTGCACGAATTGCGAAGAAGCAATCCCTGGCGATGAGTCACCCCGCTTCGTATATTTCAAACGAATTCGAACGAAAAATCGGCAAGAATTTCACGTTCGAATCAGGGTAGAATATACCAAGGAAAGAGGTTCATCGCCAAGGATGGATTCGTGGCAATTCAGGCTTTGGCACAAATTGGTTCGTGTCGAAGCTAAATCTTAATTCGATGCATGCTTCAGCATAAATTGATTCGAGCTGAAGCTAAGTTCCAATTCGTTTTGGGCTTCCGCACGATACAAATTGAAATCTAGCTCAAAATGGAATTTAGATTTGCACTATTAGATTCGTGCCGCAGCATGAATTGCCAAGGAGGCATCCTTGGCGATAAGTCTCTCCGCTCGGTATATTGCAAAAGAATTCAACTGTGAAATTCAAGCAGAGAGATTCATCCCCAAGGATGCTTCCTTGGCAATTTGTGCTTTGACACAAATTGTTTCGTGCCAAAGCACATATCAAATTGGATTTTAGCTTCGGCACAAACCAATTTGTGCTAAAGCACGGATTGCCAAGGCAGCATCCTTAGCCATGAGTCCCTCCGCTCGGTATATTCCAAACGAATTCGAACCAAAATTCGGCGAAAATTTCACGTTCGAATCAGGGTAGAATATACCAAGGAAAGAGGTTCATCGCCAAGGATGGATTCGTGGCAATTCAGGCTTTGGCACAAATTGGTTCGTGCCGAAGCTAAATCTTAATTCGATGCATGCTTCAGCATAAATTGATTCGAGCTGAAGCTAAGTTCCAATTCGTTTTGGGCTTCCGCACGATACAAATTGAAATCTAGCTCAAAATGGAATTTAGATTTGCACTATTAGATTCATGCCGCAGCATGAATTGCCAAGGAGGCATCCTTGGCGATAAGTCTCTCCGCTCGGTATATTGCAAAAGAATTCAACTGTGAAATTCAAGCAGAGAGATTCATCCCCAAGGATGCTTCCTTGGCAATTTGTGCTTTGACACAAATTGTTTCGTGCCAAAGCACATATCAAATTGGATTTTAGCTTCGGCACAAACCAATTTGTGCTAAAGCACGGATTGCCAAGGCAGCATCCTTAGCCATGAGTCCCTCCGCTCGGTATATTCCAAACGAATTCGAACCAAAATTCGGCGAAAATTTCATGTTTGAGTCAGGATACGATATACCGAGCGGAGAGGTCTAACGCCAAGCATGCAGCCTTGGCAATTCGTGCTGTGGCACAAATTGGTTTGTGCCGAAGCTAAATTCCAATTCGATTCGTGCTTAGGCACAAAACGAATGGACATTTAACTTGAATAGGAATTTAGCTTTGGCACGATTCGATTCGTGCTGCAGCACGAATTGCCAAGGAGGCATCGTTAGCCATAAGTCTCTCCGCTCGGTATATCGCAAACGAATTTGAGTAGAGAGATTCATTGCCAAGGACGCTTCCTTGGCAATTCATGCTTCGACAAAAGTTGCCAAGAAAGCATCTTTGGGAATTTATCTCTCCACCCAGTATACTTCCAATTCGAAGTGATTCATCGGTGAGGATACTTCCTCCAGGATGAATCACATCGCTGCGGAATTAGAACTTGTAAGGTATTTCAAATCCAAATTTGTTAGCAGAGAGATTCATACGTACATCCTCGGCGATTCGGGCTTTGCCAATGTGAAGTGGCTGAGAATTACACATGGCCAAAATTCGAATTTGATTTGTGCTTCGGCATAAATCGATTCGTATCGAAGCACGAATTGCTGAGGAAGGGTCCTTAGTGAGAAATCTCTTCGCTGACAGATTGAGACGCAAAATACTTGAACAATTAAAGTTGCTCAGCTAAGTGATTTAGGGTTAAGAGAGTATTAGGGTTAAGAGAGATTTAGGGTTGACAATGAAACACTCAAGTATTTTTAATCACAATTTATCAGTGGAATGGTTCGTTGCCAAGTAACTACTCTTGGCAATGAATCTATAAGCTGACAAAAATTGGCTTGCAATACGTGACGAGTTTGAATTTCCCAGCGGAGTGGTTCATAGCCAAAGGATACTTAGTGATGAATTACTTCAGTGAGAAATTTGAAGTCCATAAATTAGAGCTTGGACTACCGGAGTTTTCGCTAATACTGGTGTTATTTCGATATAATTAATGTGTTACTGGTATACCGGCATTTCGATATGTTCCGATATTTATATGAAACCTTGATTAAAAACGTTAGAAGGTTGAAAGGGGCCGTACATAAATTACGTAACGCAAAGTTTCCCAATTTTTGACCCCCCCCCCCCCCCCCCCTTAGGCAATGGGACCGTAACGCTTCGCTAGAACCCCCCCCCCCCTATTCCGTTGCGTATAACGTGTGCTTTGTCATCAATAATAGGGATTTTTTTTTCATAGACATAACTAATTATGAAAGGATCGGGTTTTTATACTCATTTTATGAAGTATATATACATCTCGTTTTATACCTATTTTTATGAAAAAAAATCTTGAAATTTAACCGAGATATATGCCTTGATTTGACCACGAAAATTAAAAATTTCTCTTTATTGTCCCATCGATATCTTTATGGAAGGTTATCTGTAAATTATCGATATCTATACAAATGTAGTTATCGTTATGCGTAACCGTTTTTTTTTATTTTGGTTTTTTTTTTACCAAATGCCGACAGTTGGGACATTTTTTTCTATTTTCAAGGCCTTCTTTCTGTATCCAAGTAGTTTTTAAAAATAGTCGTCATCAAATGTTAAAAACGCGGATATGAACAACCTTCGTCACTGCGATTAAAAAAATATTTTAAAAAAAATTTTAAATCGGTCGATAAGTTTTTAAGTATCCGCTCGGACGAGGCCGAAGAAACTAGTTTTAAGAAAAACGCGTTCAAACTTTTCGTTCCGTGTTTCTTGATATAAAGTTGTTTTTTTATAGAATATTAATACTTACATTGAAGTATCTAGTCGCGGGTGATGTGACGGTTCTTCATCTTCATGATAGTTCACAAAATAATAAGAGCCTGTACTTTATCTATTCTAAATGATGCCACACCTGTAGGGACTGAGGACACTAGCCGGTCACGCTACCTGTTCTCACTAAAGTGACTATAACTCCGTCAATTTTCGGACTTGTGAATAAGAATGTTGCCAACATATTTTTCAATACATGAACCTTCAAGAATGGTAAAAAAAATTCCTTCCAATTTTGCTTGGGTGATGCAGGAAAGCTACTGTGCAAGTTCTTGCACAGTGACTTTCCCCCTTAACTGAGATTACATATAGAAAGCTGTGAGCTGTCCACGGTAAAATTCCACGCGAGGTTTAAATTAAAAACTTGAACATGCAGAAATTTTGCTATTTCTGGCAGTTTCAAAATCGTGATGTAACGCAAACCTTGACCCCCCCCCCCCCCCCCATGTATGTAGACCGTAACGCCTGGTCGACCCCCCCCCCCTCCACCCACCCGCAATTGCGTTACGTAATTTGCGTACGGCCCTAAAGTAAAAAAGCAAGTTGTAGAAATAATAGTGTATAGCTAAGTAATACTATAGTACTTATTTACCCTTCATTGACACAGTCATATTTGGCCACGATTTTGACGATTTTGACCCCGTAGGTGATAATATTTTAAGGCTGTTAAACGTAAAAAAGCAAGTAAAGGTAACTTGAACGGAAATAATAACAATAGTAAAGAATATTTTTATCTTTTTTACTCTGATATAGAAATACCGGTACTATTTGAGTGCAATAGGTGATTTGTGGTCCGATATTGCAGTTTTTCGATATTATCGAAAAACCAGTATCCATGCTGTACCTCAAATATTTGGCTTCGTTACAACGTAACAAATTTTACTCCATTTTTATTTTTATTATTATGAAATATTATTTCCGGTTATCTGTAAACGTAATTTTATATTCCATGGGCATCGATCGGGTTATCTATTCTACCGTCAGCCCTTCAAATTGCAGGTTGTCTATCCAACCGTTTGCCCTTCAACATCCGGGTTTCATCCGAACCATCGCCCAGGTTTAAGTCCTGCCGTCGGTGCTCCCAATTTCGGGTTTTCTGTTCATCGTCAGCCCTTTAAGTTTTGGGTTATCTATCCAACCGTCTGCCCTTCAACATTCGGATTATCTAACTACGTTAATTTTGGTCCCTAGCCATCGATCGGGTTATCTGTCCTCGTTATTTTTTGTTCCCTATACATCCATCGGGCCATCTAAGCTACCGTCCGTCTTCAAAATGTCGGGTTATCTGTCCTCGTTATTTTATGTTCTCTATACATCTATCGGGTTATCTAGCTACCGTCTGCCTTCAAAATCTCGGGTTATCTGTCCTCGTTACTTTATGGTCACCTATACATCTATCGGGTTATCTGTCCTCGTTACTTTTTTTTCTCTACACATCCAACGGGTTATCTGAACTACCGTCTGCCTTCAAAATATCGGGTTACCTGTCCTCGTTATTTTATGTACCCTATACATCTATCGGGTTATCTAAACTACCATCTCCCTTTTGAATATCAGGTTATCTGTCCTCGTTTTTTTTGTTCCCTTTACATCTATGGGGTTATCTAAACTACCATTTGCTTTTGAAATATCGAGTTATCTGAAGAACCGTCCGCCTTCAAAATGTCGGGTTATCTATCCTCGTTACTTTATGGTCACCTATACATCTATCGGGCTATCTAGCTACCGTCTGCCTTCAAAATGTCGGGCTATCTGTCCTCGTTACTTTTTTTTTCTCTACACATCCAACGGGTTATCTGAACTACCGTCTGCCTTCAAAATCTCGGGTTATCTGTCCTCGTTACTTTATGGTCACCTATACATCTATCGGGTTATCTAGCTACCGTCTGCCTTCAAAATGTCGGGTTATCTGTCCTCATTACTTTTTTTTTGCCTATACATCCATCGGGTTATCTGAACTACCGTCTGCCTTCAAAATATCGGGTTACCTGTCCTCGTTATTTTATGTTCCCTATACATCTATCGGGTTATCTAAAGTACCATCTCCCTTTTGAATATCATGTTATCTGTCCTCGTTTTTTTGTTCCCTTTACATCTATCGGGTTATCTAAACTACCATTTGCTTTTGAAATATCGGGTTATCTGAAGAACCGTCCGCCTTCAAAATGTCGGGTTATCTGTCCTCGTTACTTCATGGTCACCTATACATCTATCGGGTTATCTAGCTACCGTCTACCTTCAAAATGTCGGGTTATCTGTCCTCGTTATTTTTTGTTCCCTATACATCTATCGGGTTATCTAAACTACCGTCTCCCTTTTGAATATCAGGTTATCTGTCCTCGTTATTTTTTGTTCCCTATACATCTATCGAGTTATCTAAACTACCGTTTGCTTTTGAAATATCGGGTTATCTGAACTACCGTTTGCCTTTCAAATATTGGGTTATCTGTCCTCGTTACTGTTTTCCCTATACATCTATCGGGTTATCTAAACTACCGTCTGCCTTCAAAATATCGGGTTACCTGTCCTCGTTATTTTATGTTCCCTATACATCTATCGGGTTATCAAAACTACCGTCTGCCTTAAAAATATCGGGCTATCTGTCCTCGCTACTTTTTTTTGCCTATACATCCATCGGGTTATCTGAACTACCGTCTGCCTTCAAAATATCGGGTTACCTGTCCTCGTTATTTTATGTTCCCTATACATCTATCGGGTTATCTAAACTACCGTCTCTCTTTCCAATATCAGGTTATCTGTCCTCGTTATTTTTTGTTCCCTATACATCTATCGGGTTATCTAAACTACCGTTTGCCTTTCAAATATCGGGTTATCTGTCCTCGTTACTCTTTTCCCTATACATCTATCGGGTTATCGAAACTACCGTCTCTCTTTCCAATATCAGGTTATCTGTCCTCGTTATTTTTTGTTCCCTATACATCTATCGGGTTATCTAAACTACCGTCTGCCTTCAAAATATCGGGTTACCTGTCCTCGTTATTTTATGTTCCGTATACATATATCGGGTTATCAAAACTACCGTCTGCCTTAAAAATATCGGGCTATCTGTCCTCACTACTTTTTTTGCCTATACATCTATCGGGTTATCTGAACTACCGTCTGCCTTCAAACTATTGGGTTATCTGTCCTCGTTATTTTATGTTCCCTATAAATCTGTCGGGTTATCTAGCTACCGTCTGCCTTCAAAATGTCGGGTTATCTGTGCTCGTAACTTTTTTTTTCTCTATACATCCAACGGGTTATCTGATCTACCGTCTGCCTTCAAAATATCGGGTTATCTGAACTGCCGTTTGTCTTTCAAACAATGGCGCTGAAGCTGGCAGACAGACCTAGCAGACGCGCGCTGCCCGAACCCAGTATATTTTTATCGTGACTGTACGCGCGTACAGAATTTAGAAAGTAGCTGGTGTCATGCAGGTTGGCAGCAGACGACCTTTTGTGAATTTAATCGTGCGGCCAGCACGACTCTTTTCGAGAATAACAATTTATTTTTGTTAATCAACAAATGCCGCGACCGGGACGAAACATAGGGCGATCGATTCGGCCAAGTATACAGAATAGACACGTAAATATAAAAAGTCACTACTGTCATGCGGGTTGGCAGCAGAAGATCCTCTTTGAGATGTTTCGTGCGAGTAAGGAGGCGCGATTCGCGAATAACAATTTTTAAATTAACTTAACAAAGTCGAGCCCGGGAGAAATCATAGGTCAATCGATTCGTCTCATTATAAACAATATGCAGCTGAATTTAAAAAGTAGCTGCTGTCATGCAGGTTGGCAGCAGCTCAAAAAGGGTCGTCTGCTGCCAACCCGCATGACAGTGGCGACTTTTGATATTTACGTGCCTATTCTATATACTTGGCCGAATCGATCGCCCTATGTTTCGTCCCGGTGACGGCATTTGTTGATTAACAAAAATAAATTGTTATTTTCGAAAAGAGTCGTGCTAGCCGCACGATCAAATTCACAAAAGGTCGTCTGCTGCCAACCTGCATGACAGAAGCTACTTTTTAAATTCAGCTATATATTGTTTATAATGAGACGAATCGATTGACCTATGATTTATCCCGGTGCCGACTTTGTGAAGTTAATTAAAAAATTGTTACTCGCGAATAGCGCCTTTTTACTCGCTCGAACAATCTGAAAAAAGGCCGTCTGCTGCTAACACGCATGACAGCGACTTTTTCTATTCACGTGCTTAGTCTGTATACTTGCCGAATCGATCCCTCTTTGTTTCATCCCGGTGACGGCATTTGTTCATTAACAAAAATAAATTGTTATTTGCGAAGAGTCGTGCTGGCCGCACGATTAAATTCACAAAAGGTCGTCCGCTGCCAACCTGCATGACGGCAGCTACTTTTTTAATTCAGCTGCTTATTGTTTATAATGAGACGAATCGATTGACCTATGATTTATCCCGGGGCCGACTTTGTTTAGTCAATTAAAAAAATCGTTATTCGCGAATCGCGCCTCCTTACTCGCACGAAAAATCTCAAAAAAGGCCGTTTGCTGCTAACACGCATGACACTCGCGACTTTTTCTATTTACGTGCTTATTCTATATACTTCGCCGAATCAATCCCCCTATGTTTCATCCCAGTGACGGCTTGTGTTAATTGAGAATAAAAAAAGTTATCCGCTATTCGGGTCTCCGTACTCGAACAAAATTTTTGTTTAAAGTCGTCTGCCGTCAACACGCATGATAATTGCGACTTGAGGATTGACATGCTTAATCTATATGAATGGACGAAACGATCAACTCATGATTCATCCCGATGACTGTTGTTGTTTAGCAAAAAAAAACATTATTTCCGCCAGACGGATATATGCGGCTCATTCACTAGCGGCTAAGTGGTGGGGGTCGGCCCTGTGCTGCCTCACTACGCTGCGACCCGAGCGCGTACAGTCACGATAAAAATGTACTGGGTTCGGGCGGCACGCGTCTGCTAGGTCTGTCTGCCAACTTCAGCGTCATCTTTCGAATATCAGGTTATCTGTCCTCGTGATTTTTTGTTCTCTATACATCTATCGGGTTATCTAAACTACCGTTTGCTTTTCAAATATCGGGTTATCTGAACTACCGTTTGCTTTTCAAATATCGGGTTATCCGTCCTCGTTACTTTTTTTCTCTATACATCCATCGGGTTATCTGATCTACCGTCTGCCTTCAAAATATCGGGTTACCTGTCCTCGTTATTTTATGTTCCCTAGACATCTATCGGGTTATCTAAACTACCGTTTGCTTTTGAAATATCGGGTTATCTGAACTACCGTTTGCCTTTCAAATATCGGGTTATCTGTCCTCGTTACTTTTTTCCCTATACATTCATCGGGTTATCGAAACTACCGTTATCTTTAGAAATATCGGGTTATCTGAACTACCGTATGCTTTTCAAATATTTCGTAATCTCATTCGCGTAATTTTTGGTTCGCCAGCCGTCGATCGGGTCATCGTTTTCCTGCTATATTAGTAGTTTGTTTATTCAGCATTTTTTTCGTCTCCTGAAACTATCCTGGTTATACGGTCCCTGTCATCTGTGAGACGTTTATTTCGCAGTTTAGATTTCGTCCGTTATACAATATTCTTACATCGTTTTCCAGATTCAAGGTACATTTTCCTGTAATTTTTATAAATGTTGACCAAAGTACCACTTTGTGCCTCAGGAATTAATTATCGACGCAGCCTCATCAAACGCGGGAGAAAATATTTAAGGAAGGAAGCTCGCCGCTGTCCTACGGTCGCGTGGAAAGGTCTGCTGATCTTCGCCTTGCATAAACTCATTGTGTAGTAATATTTTTTTTTTTACTAATCATTCTGACGGCGTTTTTTAGACCGTAGATATATTTTTGTGCTATTCTTCAATTGTAATCGAATTGTCATTTGGTCTGATCGGGATAACACATTAACGGCGCCTCAACGGAACGCGATGGAGGGATTCGCGAAAGGGAGTTGGCACACACCCGTCAAGACGGAAGAGGCCGCAGAACCTTCGCCATCCAGCATGACAGCGAATGCTGATAGTCGCCCGTTCTCGAGGACCGCCTCCCCTACCGAGGTTGAGCCATCGACGACAGACATTTGTTCGCAGGTTCGAGAAGAACCTCTAACAGATGATATGGATAGTGAATCCAGTTCCTCGGCCCCCTCACTGATCGAGGAAGCTATAGAGGCCTGGAACTTCGTGGGTTTGAAAATTCCAGGCGAGTTGGATCCAAACCCTGTGTGGGACTCATTGAGGCCGTACGTACGTGAACTCACTGCTATGGACTACCTGCATCCAGGGTTTTTCACTGCCTTGGGGACCCAAGTTCGTGTACTGACCCATCAAAAACAGCGAGATTGCCCTATTCTCAAGGGTTTAGGCTGTCCGGTTACGGCCATCGCGGTCCGCGAAATACCGACGGTCAGCGACGCATCAACGCAAACGACCCCCGCAACTATGGAGAGGTCGGAAACGCAGGTCGCAGAACCTCGAACGCGAGAGGTGGGTACGCAGACCACCGAAAGTTTGTGTGGACCAGACCGTCCTGCATCAAGATCGGATGCCGGCGGCAGTCAACCGGTCAAACGAGCGCGAGTCTCCCGTGAGGAGTGTCCATCAACGGGAAACGTAACCGAGGCGTTAAGGCCTCGGTTGGGGTCGTGTTTTAATTGCGGAGAAACAGGACATTTCCGCCAAACGTGCAATCGCCCGCGGAAAGTGACGTGTTACCGTTGCGGACATCCGAACGTAACGGTGCGGACTTGCCCGACCCATGGACCAGAATACCGTCGGCTCATTGGCAAATCTTTTAGCAATCAATAAGCCAGGAGTGTCACCGGCACACTCGACGAATATCGTTGCTGAGGAAAAAGACGTGGATGAAGTCTATTCCTTTATAATGAAAGGTAATTACAACGCCCTTTCGAGAGCGATTTACCATCAATCGGCCACCTTCGAAGGTAAGCATTATCGGAGAGTAAGATGGCGCTCGAACTTCTATCTCTGTGCGTTAAAGTCGGTCTCTAGTTATCTCCATTGCTAGACAACTCGAACCGCGGCCAACGTACTAAACCATGGTAGAGAGAAATAATACCGAACAAAGTCGTTTGAAGAGTAGGCATTGCTTGTCAACTTTTACCACTTTTTTGCAGAGTGAGACTAGGTCGATCTCGTTGGCTCGCAAACTTGGTCGACCGCAGACAACTTGCCGAATATAAACCATGGCAGAGCGAAAAATACTGAACGTATTCATTTGAACAATAGGTGTTCCTTGTGAAATTTTACAACTCTTTTGAAGAGTGAGACTCGGTCGATCTCTTTCACTCTCGAACTTGATCAACCGCGAATAACCTGCCAAAGATAAACCACGGCAGAGAGAAAAATGCTGGACGCGTTTGTTTAAACAATAAACAAATTTTCGAGCGAGCGAGCTCGCTCGAGATGTTGGCAGAGATCGAATTCGTCGACGATAAGCGGCATCGAGATTACAAAAAGTCCTCGAGCTTATTTATTTAAATTAATTGAAAAAGCATGGGGAATTGCCAGCCCCATTCGACAATACGAGTCTCTAGCAAACCCCGTTTGCTAGAAAGTTCAACCGTAATGGAATTTCCACCGATGTCCGTCGTCGAGGGAAGAAATCAATTCCAGGCCATTTGTTTAAACAACTCGCGATCGTACAATTTCACCGCTCTTTTGTAGAGCGAGACTAGCCACCTCCATTGATCGATAATTTGATCCTCGGAGAACCTGCCGAAGATTAACCTTCGCAGAGAGAAAAATTCCGGACGCATTTGTTTAAACAATAAACATTGTAAACTTGTACCTCTCTTTTGCAGAGTGAGTCTCGAGCGATCTCGCTCGCTCGAGATTTACGCAGATATCGAATTCGTCGACGATAGGCGGCATCGAGATTACAAAAATCCCTCGAGCTTATTTGTTAAAATTAATTGAAAAAGCATGGGAAATTGCCAGCCCCGTTCCACAATACGAGTCTCTAGCAAACCCCGTTTGCTAGAAAGTTTAACCGTAATGAAATTTCAAACGATGTCCGTTGTCGAGGAAAAAAATCGCTTCCAGGCCATTTGTTTAAACAACTCGCGACCGCACAATTTCACCGCTCTTTTATAGAGCGAGACTAGCCACCTCCATTGATCGATAATTTGATACTCGGAGAACCTGCCAAAGATAAACCCTGGCAGAGAAAAATGCCAGACGCATTATTTGTGTAAACAACAAACAATGTAAAATTATACCTCTCTTTTGCAGAGTGAGCCTCGAGCGGTCTCGCTCGCTCGAGATTTTGGTCGAGATCGAATTCGTCGACGATAAGCGGCATCGAGATCACAAATAGTGCTCGCGCTTATTTGTTTAAAGCAATTTAAAGGCGATCTGCCACACGGCTTTGACCACTTCAAAACTTTAAAATGGGAATTCTCTCGAACGGAACAACCAATTGGAATGAAATTTGTTGCATGCATGCTGGTTCCGAGAGCATGGTTCTCGATATTTTCCAAAATTTGGAGGTTTACAGTTTGTGGTCACCATGCGAAAAACTGAATTGTTAACCCTTGCATCGCATTTTCGGTAATTTGGCGAGAACCAAGCTCTCGTCCGTCTAAAAACACACATTTTAAGCTTTGTTTCACCAGTTCCCATGAGTAAATGGCGGAGAAAGGTCATTTTGAAATTTTGTACAAATGTAGCAAAAAATGCCTAACAAAGCTGAAAATATTATTTACCGAAGCGAAACGTTAGTTAATCTGTTTTCGTACTAGCAGCGCGCAGCGCGCATTTTTAACGACCGCGCCCGCATCCTCGTAGAACAATTTGTTTTTTTTTGACTGGTCGGAAGCAGCGGCTATAACCTCGCACATTCGTTCGAAATATATTTCATGTGTTTGTTTCGTGACATCTTCGCCGAATTTTTCGTACGAAAAGAATCGTATCTTCTCGAATCGAAAGGAGCCTGGTGGTCGAGGGCGAGAAGACTTCTTAGGACGCCGGCACAACACCAACGAAGAATCCCGACAACCAGCAGCCCGACAAAAAGAATAATAATCAACGAGAAAACCGCCGCGGCCGATGACAAGGAACAGACGATCGAGGAAAATGATGACAGCGAGAAACCGAAGGAGAACGGCGAGGAAAGAAGACCGGAAATCGAGGTACATGCGTTTTATTATGCTCAACGGTTTCGGGGGTATCAAGGGTGTAAGGGGTTGAGGAGACCTGAGACTCAACTCGCTGAGGATGAAGTGCTTATCCGGATCAAAGCATGTGGCCTCAATGTCCAGGACGACGGGGAGTCATCGATTCTCCACCGAAAACTCTGTTCAACATGGGCTCCAAGTACGCTGGTGATATCGAGGCAGTTGGTGAGGCAGTTGAAAACTTGAAAGGGGCCTACCAAATCGTCGCTCTGCCCGATCCCAAAGCCTGGTCGGAGCTCAACATGGTTCCGGCTTACTCGCCCTTTTTGCCCTACCAGTCAGAATTTGATCTGATCTGATTGACATGATCTTTGGTTTTTTCAGCAAAATCGAAATACGAGGAGCTCAAGTCGACCGGCAGGATTGATTATCTCCCCGAGCGTGCAAGCAATTACAGAAATGAACTGAGGAAAATAGCCCCGGAGGGCGTTGACATTCTTTTCGATTGAGTCTGTGGCAACGAGTGCAACAGAGGATGTGCCCTCCTAAAGCCCATGGGAAAATAGGTTCTCTATGGCTCGAGCTACGTCGTGATCAGCGCAACGCAGAGTTTCTTCACCGTTCCTTGGTGGACTATGGACAAAATATTGCCGATGAAACGTTTCGAGGAGAAGAAGCCACTGTCCGGGCTGAATCTCCGTCGTCTGATGCATCAGCACCGTACCCATGCCTTCGTGAGGCGAACGGTGGATAAAGAGTTTAAAAATCGTGATCGAGGTATTTGTTTAAATTTATTAAAACGGATGGTAAGATGTCGCTCCCTTTCCACAGGGCAAGTCTTTAGCAACTCGAAAACCCTAAATTAGAATTGTTGTAAGAAATTATTGAAAACTTTCAATTTTGGGAAAGTCAGCATTTTATTTCAAATTCGTTCAGGTCAAAATGACGCAGTATGTCAAGGAAGGAGGACACCACCGTAACTGCCCATTTTCGACCGTTTTCTTTGGATTTTTTTAAAGAGAGTAATAAAATGCATCATCTGAAGAACTTTTAGGCTTTATTAGGTATATATTGAAGTATGTAAAAAGAGTTTATTTGTCGAAAAAATAGAAAATCGCGGTGCACGAGTTGCTATAGCACTACTGGTTTTCAGTCAACTCTGTCCATGTTGTTTGCATCGTTGGAACGATGCAAATGGAACGATGCATCGTGGAAGTTTGCATCGTTGGATCGCAACGAAAGCTCTTGCTCACATTTTATTTTTTATATTTTTATTGTTATAGAAATTCTTTTTTTTAAAGATTTATATTGTAGATCGCTAAATAAACAAAAAACGGGCAGAAGATTTTTGTAAACAAAGTTTGCCGAAATAAATGAAAGGAATACACAAATATTAATTTTCGTTGCGTTTCAACGCGGAACGCAGTAGAACTATCGTAAATGTAATCCTGGAACTAAGAGTGAAATATTTTCGTTAATTATGTTTGTTTTAGAAGTTAAGTACGGGGAGAAATTTCAAAATAACTATTAAAAAAAATAGTAACGACTTTGAAAAAAAGTTCGTGTTTTCGACCAAAATTTTTATATACTACTCGCAAAAATTAAAGGAATAGAAAATTTCTTCATTTATTTGAGTGTTTTTTTGAATCTATGTGAAAAATGGTCGCATCGAGATAAAAAAAGCCTTTGAAACTTCAAGTTGCTAGTCTCGCGAACTCTTGGCAACATTTTTTTGCGAACTGCGGTTATCACGCAATGATAAGAAATAGCGGAGGAAAAAATTTCCAATTTTATTTGTTTTTTTTTGTCACGGGTTCACGGGATAGGTCATTTTTTTCCACGTAACTCAATGTATAGATCAGTTAGTTTGTTGATTCAGCGTTAATTTGGTTTTTTTTGTCTCTACGTTAATTTTTTTTGCTGATATATCCGACTTTAAATGAAAAAAGATCCTTTTGTCTTTGATCATCGATCTCTCAGCAACCAATGATCGTAACGGGAATTATAGGGCAGCTTTGAAAACTTGAATAAATTTCCTACCAACCCCTTTCGTTGATCTTTGAGAAAAACATTTTTTCACCCTTAACATTAATTTGAAAAACGGACAAAAAGTGACTTTTTATCGTTTGTTAGTAAATTTACTACTACTTTACAAATATTGATAGAAAGACTAATGTTGCCGCGTTTTTTTTCAGCGTAATGTAGCCCCAATAGCCCTAATAATTTTTAAATGGATCCATCGAACCGTTTTTCCGGACTGATTGATTAATGTTTTACAGAACAATGAAAGGCACAAGTGTATTGTTTCTAAACATCGTGTGATCATCATCAAAATGGAAAGACCAATTGTCTTCGACTTTTTTCACAACTTTGCACTAGTTTCTTGTTAAATTTACGAAAAAAAATTCAAAATATTTAATTTTTTT
Source organism: Ophion ellenae (assembly GCA_963210295.1). Taxonomy (NCBI): domain Eukaryota; kingdom Metazoa; phylum Arthropoda; class Insecta; order Hymenoptera; family Ichneumonidae; genus Ophion; species Ophion ellenae. The sequence goes on from OY723394.1 coordinate 9,625,208, forward strand.
GAAAATATTTCTTTTAGCTTTGTAAAACATTTCAGGAAACAATACTGACTCATTTTTTACCCGATTCGGCCTTTGCACACTATAATTTTACTCATGTTTAATTGCATTAATTAAAAGTTGCTAACCCCAATCTGTATTCAATAGTCGATCTGAGAACATTTATGCCATTAACTCTTGATATTTTCTATGAAGGTTATTAGGGTTCCAGGAAATAGTTTTTTTTTTCAAACTAGGCATGAACAAAAATTGAAAAAAGTTAGTTTACAAAAACTTGAAATTCATTTTTTTTTCCAAAACGCAGAAAAAAATTACCAAATAGAATATTAGTAAAAAAATGTTAATTGGTTATTTCTTAAAAAAGAGATCAGTTTTGAAAAAAAAGTGTTTTATTTTTAACTTTATTAACCTTCGCGGAAAATATCGACAATTAATCTCATACAAATTCTCAGATCGACTAGTGAATACAGCTTGGGGGTATCAACTTTTAATTAATGCAATTAAAAATGAGTGAAATTATGGTCGAATCGTGTAAAAAATGAGGTAGTATCGTTTCCTGAAATGTTTTACAAATTTAAAAAGAAAAAAATTGAACATTTTTCGATTTTTTTTTTCTTTAAGTTAACAAACAACTAGTAGTCTAGGAGCCCACGACACTAAACCTGTCATGATAGATCTTCCAAAGTTTATACATATAATTCGTCATGTCATTCATAGGGGAACATAAAATGGCCCTGCTGTCATGTCTGGGACCGGTCAACGCTAAAAAAAATTAATAAAAAATAATTTTTCCACGTTTCTGACATGTTAAGTCTCCCGTATTCTGATTGTTCCTCGAGACAGGGGAGGGGTAGGACTATAGGAAAAGGCAGTGCTGTCAGCCTCCCTGATAAGCCGTATCAGTTGCTGCCGAGGGATAAGCGACACCTCGCACCCAGGTGTCTATCATCATCGACCTTCTTAAAAAACCAGAGCTTATCTGAAAGACCATCGATTTGTGTGTAAGAAAAACCACTACTGCCCTTTCCAAACATCGGAGAAAATGGCGGCAGCAGCGTTTGAAAGTCGCCCTCCGCGCAACCGAATTTGGCGCTTCAATTCGGTTTTATCAGCAATCACCCGGTTCTTTTCGATTTGTATTATTGAAATACGCTTGCCACTATCACGACCAATGAAGTGTAGGTGTCGTTAATTGTTTAAAGACATGAAATCGCATATTTTATGTGATATTTTTCGATTTTTCAGCCGTTTTCATTGTGTTTTTTAATACTTTTTTTTATGTCTTTCGTTACATTTCAAAGAAAGTTAGTATTCTTCGGTGAAAAAATACTAGGTGTCATTGTTTCAACAAATAAGATTCTATAAAATAGTCCAAAGTCGGGGATTTTTCAGCCGTTTTTTGGTCATTTATCATTTCTCGTGGCCCGTACGAATCTCTTCCGCTTTATATTTTCAAATGAAGGCTACCTGAAACATGAAGGTTTTTTGGCTATATATTTTAAGCAGAAATCGAGTCTTCGACCCTACATTGTAAGACTACGGCTGTGCTATTCAAAACGGTCAGAATAAAATGGGGCTAGACGTAATACCTGCTCAGTCTCGTTTCAGAAGCCATCAGTAACGGTCGTGTCGCTGTCTGTTTTTTAAATCTCATATCTATCTAAAATGCGTTGTTTTATTTGGAAAAAATGTGGCGATGTTATGAAATTTACCCAGAGTATATTAGACCAATGTCTAAGTATTGTCGCGTATCGGAGAAAGAAACGTTTCGAATACGGCGACTCATCATTGACGCGTGAGAATAGTGTACATTTTCGTTATCACCATGGGTGCTACAGAAAATGTTCTGTTTTGAAACAAAAATACCAAGAAGAACCGGAAGCGCTGCTTCCTTCGAATGAAAGTGTGAGTATACTCACATTTCTTATACTCACACTTGCATTCGAAGGAAACAGCGCTTTCCGCTCTTCTTCGTATTTTTCTTTCAAAACAGAACATTTTCTGTAGCACCCATGGTGATAATCAAAATTTACACTATTCTCACGAGTCAATGATGACTCGCCGTATTCGAAATGATTCTTTTTCCGGTACGCGACAATAGTTAGACATTGGTCTAATGTACTGTCGGTAAATTTCGTAACATCGCCAGATTCTTTCCAAATAAAACAACGCATTTTAGATAGTTGTAAGATTTTAAAAACGGACAGTGACACGACCGTTACTGATGGCTTCTGAAACGAGACTGAGTAGGTATAACGTCTCTAGATCCTTAGGCCCCCGCCCCCTTTTATTCCGACCGTTTTGAATAGCACAGCTGAAGTCTTACAATGTAGGGTCGAAGACTCGATTTCTGCTAAAAATATATAGCTGAAAAATCTTCATGTTTCAGGTAGTCTTTCTTTACAAATATAAAGCGGAAGAGATTCGTACGGGCCACGAGAAATGATAAATGACCAAAAAGCGGCTGAAAAATCCCCGACTTTGAAATATTTCTTAGAATCTTCTTCGTTGAAACAACGACACCTAATATTTTTTCACCGAAGAAAACTAATTTACTTTGAAATGTAGCGAAAGACATAAGAAAGTATAAAAAAACACAGTGAACACGGCTGCAAAATCGAAAAATATCACATGAAATATGCGATTCCATGTGTTTAAACAATGTAAGACACGCAAAGTTCATTGTTCGTGATAGTGGCAGGCGTATTTCAATAATACAAATCGAAAATAACCGGGCGATTGCTGATAAAACCGAATTGAAACGCCACATTCGGTTGCGCAGAGGGCGACTTTCAAACGCTGCTGCCGCCATTTTCTCCACTGTTTGGAAAAGGCAGCAGTGGCTTTTCTTACATAAAAATTGATGATCTTTCAGATAAGCTTTGGTTTTTTGAGGAGGGCGATGATGATAGACACTTGGGTGCGAGGTGTCGCTTGTGGGCTCCCCTACTATAGTGCAAAGTTGTGAAAAAAGTCGAAGAAAATTGGTTTTTCCATTCTGATGATGATTACACGATGTTTAGGAACAATACACTTCTTCCTTTGCTTTGTAAAACTTTGATAAATCGATCGGGAAAAATTGTTCGATGGATCAAATTGAAAATGTACAGGGCTATTGGGGGTACATTAAGCAGAAGAACAACCGGGAAACATTAGTCTTTCCACCAATATTTGCAAAGTAGTAGTACATTTACTGAAAAACCATAAAAAGTAATTTTTTTGTCCTTTTTCAAATTAATATTAATGGTGCAAAAAATGTTTTTTTTTTCTAAAAAATCAACGAAAGAGTCGTGTAGGAAATTTATTTAAGTTTTTCAAAGCTGCCCGTGCGATCATTGGATGCTGAGATATCGAAGATCGAAGACAGGATCTTTTTACATTTAAAGTCGGATATCTTAGCAAAACATTGATGTAGAGAGACAAAAGAACCAAATTGAAGCTGAATCAACAAGCTAACTGACCTATACATGGATTTAACAGAAAAAAAAACAAAAAAATTTGGAAATAAATTTTCTCTCGCTATTTTTTATTATTCCGCGACAACAGGAGCTCACAAATTTGTTTGCCCACAGATCTCGAAACTAGAAACTTGAGGCTCCATAAAGCTTTTTATCATCTCGATGAGACCATTTTTCACATTGATAGGGCGCTTTAAAAAACACTTTGAAAAATTGAAGAAATTGGATTGGTCGATTGGACGAAAACTGTTCGAGTTGTGCTGCGTCCCGATTTCGAAAACGTGATTTGGAGAGTAATGTGTGTCAAGTCAACGTTTAGACGATAGAGCTGAAGAAGTTTTGTTTCCGTAATGTAATGCCACCTTTTGGTCGAAAGTAAAACTATTTTTAGTCGGTGAATTTGTCCCCATAGATAATAGGCTTACAAGAATTGAGAATTGCGACTACCGCCATGGCATCGCCGAAGACGCTCTTCAGCGCCGGAGATTCCCCTAAAAAATAGTTCGAATACCACTTCAAAACTGTTTTTTTTCGGCTTTAAACGAATATTCATAATATTTTTTGAGGTTATAAGGATTTTTTAAGTGTGTCCAAAAAAATGATTTTTCGAAAATTTTCCATCGATGACCTCCTTTAAACAATTCGCGATCGTAAAATTTCACCGCTCTTTTGTAGAGCGAGACTCCTGCGATCGTTATTGCTAGAAAATTCGATCCTTGGAGGAACCTGCCGAAGATAAATTCCGGCAGAGAGAAAAAATGCTTAACGTATTTATTTTAGCAATAATTATAAAATTTCACCACTTTTTCGCAAAGTGAGACTCGGTCGATCTCATTCGCTCGTGAATTTGGTCGGCCGCAGACAACCTGCCAAAAAAAATCATGGCAGAGAGAAAAATTCCGAACGCATTTGTTTAAACAATGCGCATTGTACAATTTTACAACTCTTTTATAGAGTAAGTCTCGAGCGATCTCGCTCGCTCGAGATTTCGGCAGAGACCGAACTTGTCGACGATAAGCAGCGTCGAGATTCAAAATAGTCCTTGAGCTTATTTGTTTAAATTAATTGAAAAAGGATGGGACAATGTCAGCACCCTTCCACAATACGAGTCTCTAGCAAACACCCCGTTTGCTAGAAAGTTTAACCGTAATGGAATTTACACCGATGACCGTCGTCGACAAAAGAAATCGATTCAAGGCCATTTGTTTAAACAATTGGCGATCGAAAAATTTCTATTTTTATATAAATAAAACTAGTTTTATAACGAAAATAAAACTATTTTTAGTCGGTGAATTTGTCCCCATAGATAATAGGCTTACAAGAATTGAGAATTGCGACTACCGCCATGGCATCGCCGAAGACGCTCTTCAGCGCCGGAGACTCCCCTAAAAAAATAGTTCGAAAACCATTTTAATACTGTTTTTTTTCGGCTTTAAACGAATATTCATATTTTTTGAGGTTATAAGGATTTTTTAAGTGTGTCCAAAAAAATGATTTTTCGAAAATTTTCCATCGATGACCTCCTTTAAACAATTCGCGATGGTAAAATTTCACCGCTCTTCTGTAGAGCGAGACTCCTGCGATCGTTATTGCTAGAAAATTCGATCCTTGGAGGAACCTGCCGAAGATAAATTCCGGCAGAGAGAAAAAATGCTTAACGTATTTATTTTAGCAATAATTATAAAATTTCACCACTTTTTCGCAAAGTGAGACTCGGTCGATCTCATTCGCTCGTGAATTTGGTCGGCCGCAGACAACCTGCCAAAAAGAAATCATGGCAGAGAGAAAAATTCCGAACGCATTTGTTTAAACAATGCGCATTGTAAAATTTTACAACTCTTTTATAGAGTAAGTCTCGAGCGATCTCGCTCGCTCGAGATTTCGGCAGAGACCGAACTTGTCGACGATAAGCAGCGTCGAGATTCAAAATAGTCCTTGAGCTTATTTGTTTAAATTAATTGAAAAAGGATGGGAGAATGTCAGCACCCTTCCACAATACGAGTCTCTAGCAAACACCCCGTTTGCTAGAAAGTTTAATCGTAATGGAATTTACACCGATGACCGTCGTCGACAAAAGAAATCGATTTAAGGCCATTTGTTTAAACAATTGGCGATCGAAAAATTTCTATTTTTATATAAATAAAACTATTTTTATAACGAAAATAAAACTATTTTTAGTCGGTAAACTTGTCCCCATAGATAATAGGCTTACAAGAATTGAGAATTGCGACTACCGCCATGGCATCGCCGAAGACGCTCTTCAGCGCCGGAGACTCCCCTAAAAAAATAGTTCGAAAACCACTTCAATACTGTTTTTTCGGCTTTAAACGAATATTCATATTTTTTGAGGTTATAAGGATGTTTTAAGTGTGTCCAAAAAAATGATTTTTCGAAAATTTTCCATCGATGACCTCCTTTAAACAATTCGCGATCGTAAAATTTCACCGCTCTTCTGTAGAGCGAGACTCCTGCGATCGTTATTGCTAGAAAATTCGATCCTTGGAGGAACCTGCCGAAGATAAATTCCGGCAGAGAGAAAAAAATGCTTAACGTATTTATTTTAGCAATAATTATAAAATTTCACCACTTTTTCGCAAAGTGAGACTCGGTCGATCTTATTCGCTCGTGAATTTGGTCGGCCGCAGACAATCAGCCCCAACAAAATCATGGCAGAGAGAAAAATTCCGAACGCATTTGTTTAAACAAAGCGCATTGTAAAATTTTACAACTCTTTTGTAGAGTAAATCTCGCGCGATCTCTCTCTCTCTACATGCGGCGGGCGTAGCGAACATACACACACACGCGCGCGCGCTTAGGATTGTCGCCTTTTCTCCCCGCACCCGCACATCGCCTTCTCTTCGCACGCGGCCGGCGTATCGGACACACACACGCGCGCGCATGCCTAGCGATCGTCGACTACGGGGCCGGCGTATCGAACACACACACGCGCGCGCCTAGCGAACGTCGACTACGCGGCCGGCGTTCGAACACACACGCGCGCGCCTAGCGAACGTCGCTACGCGGCCGGCGTATCGAGCACACACACACACACACACACGCACGCGCCTAGCGATCGTCGACTACGCGGCCTCGACTCTTCGTCCCAGCGCGAAGTATCGGGGCCAAATTCGCGAGCGTTGCGCCATCCGTCGGTAGTCAGTCGTAGCTAAAAACTGCGAGATCTGCGCTACCGACGTAACGAGAGGCCGCGTCAAAATTTCCTGGCGTGTGGCACATGGCCTTAACGCGTTTATAGATGTTTTGCCAATATGTCGTTGGACGGGTTTTGTGTTATGTACGATTTACGAAATCTGAAAAAGTGTGTGATGTACGATTCATGAAAATTGCTCGGTTGTGGTATGTACGATTTATGAAATTTGTATAAAAAATGATTAAAGATAAATTTCGAAATGAAAATTAATTTCCTTAATGTTAATGGTATCAACTATTCTATTTCGCTTGGGACACCAATGACCCGTTCAGTACGCCACTGACCTTACTCTCGCGCATTACATAGGAATCCGAATTAAAAAAAAAACATCACCAATTAATGAGCTTACTGATGACCAAAATGATTATGGAAACAGGGATATGATTTTGAGACTTTCAATTTATCGAAAAAAGCGCTCGTATCGCCTAAGGCGCTGTCAGCGATAGATGACTCAAGAACGGTGCGAAAACCACGTGAAAACCGCTTTTCCGCCAATAAACGAAAATCCGTCATATTTATTAAGTGCCTAAGATGTTTTTTGGAAATTTTTCCAGGAAACGATTTTCCGAAAATTTTACGCGTATGCCCTCCCTTAACATGTTTGTGGATATATTGACAACATCTCGTTGGACGGGTTTTGTGTTAAGTACGATTTACGAAATCTGACAAAGTGTGTGGTGTACGATTCATTTGAATTGCTCGGTTGTGTGATGTACGATTCATGAAATTTGTATAAAAAATAATTAAAGATAAATTGCGATTGAAAAATTGCGAAATAAAAATTAATTTCCTTAATGTTAATGGCATGAAATAATCTATTCCGCTTGGGACACCCACGAGCCATTCAGTACGCCACTGACCTTACCCTCGCGAATTATATTTGAATCTGAATTAAAAAAAAAACATCACCAAATAATGAGCTTACTGATGGCCATAGTGATTATGGAATAAGGAGTACGTTTTTGAGACGTTTATTTTATCGTATAACGTTTTAGTGAAAAATATCGAAAAAAGTTGAAACTCAATTGCACTTTTGTATCGTTCCTAAATGTTATTGACACCAATTTTTTTTATTCCGCTTGGGACATCCACGGGCCATAAAGTACGCCACTGACCTTACCCGCGCGCATTTTGTTGGAATACGAATTTACAACAACAAAAAAACATATCATCAAATAACAAGCTTCCTGATGATCAAAGTTATTGGAGGACACATTTTCTCTGAATATTCGCGGGCACGTGAATGCTACTGCTAGTCATATTTTCTCACGTCAATTGTGATTTTTTTCTTCATATTATCAATGACGCCGGTTTTTTATTATCGATCCGAAATTGTTGGAGTTTTATTTTACGCGTGCGCTAGATGCCAGTAATAAACTAGTTTCTGGCATCTAGCGTTTTTCAGCGACAAACTATCCGACAAAAATGTGGCGGGAGCGTTATCCCCATAAAGCGCCGTGTGAATGAGAAGTGTTTTAGAATCGTAATTTTTCCTTTAAAGTACGGTATTGAAGCGTGAAATTTTACCAGGATGCGGGGATCTGTTCTTCCTAGATGATGGACGATATGTTACGATGGACGAAAACAGTTTTTCAGCACGAGCTGTCACACAGACCGAGCTTATCGTTCACATTACAACACGGGAAACATTTAGCGGCATGGGGAGTACGGCGAGATCACAGAGGAGAGTCTATGAGGTAACTCGGGCGAGTAGCGTCGCAGGAGGCGGGGGCGGAATAAAAGTCGATCTCGCAACGATTCCATTCGTAAATAATGATGAAAAAAAACAAAGAGAGACAGTCCTGAGAACAGTTCATTTTTTCGACCGTAATTTTGATATAAAAAGTTAATTTTTTTTCGACTCTCATTTTTCGAAAATAAGCGCTCGTATCGCCGAAGGCGCTTTTCAGCGCTCGGACTCAAAAATAGCTCGAAAAACATTTGACAACTGTGTTTCCTGCTATAAACAAAAATGCATCACATTTTTCAGAGCTGTAAGAATTATTTTTAATTGTTTCCAAGAAACCTATTTTTCGAAAATTTTATTATCGTGTCCTCCCTTAACGCGTTTATAGATGTTTTGCCAATATGTAGTTGGACGGGTTTTGTGTTATGTACGATTTACGAAATCTGAAAAAGTGTGATGTACGATTCATGAAAATTGCTCGGTTGTGGTATGTACGATTTATGAAATTTGTATAAAAAATTATTAAAGATAAATGGCGAAATGAAAATTAATTTCCTTAATGTTAATGGTATCAAATATTCTATTCCGCTTGGGACACCAACGACCCGTTCAGTACGCCACTGACCTTACTCTCGCGCATTATATTGGAATCCGAATTAAGGGGATATTACGATATCTGTGGCCCCGAGTTTTGGCCATGCACTATTTATATTTAGCCCAAAATAAGACTTTTTTCAAGAATACAAAGAATCGAAATTCGGCTTTTAAGGGGGTGAAACAGAGGTTTTAAATTTTTAATGAGGCGGAGTATTTTTTCGGTAGATTTCTTTAGAATTTGGCGTAAACATTCTAGAAAACAAGTCATTTTCAAAGAGTTAGGTAGTTCATTGAAACACGATTTGTAACGGGACAAACGAGAGCTTGGAACGTTGTTAAACATTATATTTTTTCGTCAAATCCTCTGAAATTCAGCTTCCCAGAAGGGTGATTGCATCATTGTTCTTTGTCAATAATACAACAAAAGTAGGTCTCAGACTATTAGCGTTACCCGGAATTCACCACGTGGAGGTTGTCTGTTTCGAATCCCTGGCCCTAATAAGGGCCGTTGTGTGTGAATAAATGTGAGTGTGTGTGTGTGTGTGTGTGTGTGTGTGCGTGCGTGCGTGCGTGTGCGTATGCGTGTGCGTGTGTGTGTGTGTGTGTTAGAATACGAAGTCAGGACTCATCATCGTCGTTTCCGGAGGCGACATCTTCTAATTCTTCCTCAATACTATCGATTCGTGGACGTTTTGCAGGAACTAACTCCTCAAGATGTTTGGATTCGATAGTGGGACGGTCGATTTCCCGTAACTCGAGCCCAGTAACCTTTTTACCGTCCATGAATCCGGGATAAACCCGTTTTATGTCGAGTAAGAATACCATGATCTGCGATCCAAGATGCACCTTGTAATCTTTCTCCAAATGTTGCTGCCGATAAAAATGAAGCGCCATGTATTGATGAACCAGCTTCGGGGTTCTGCGGCATATAATAGCACGTTTCAACAACTTGTTTTGATTTTCGAGGTTGGTTGTTTTATGGCTGGTTCCTTCATGGCATAGCTTTTCAACGCCACAGTACTGTTTCGCGCTGTCAGTACACAAGTGACGAGTATCTTTCGCGACGTATTTGCTAATATACGGCCACAAATCTGCTTTGCTCTTGGAGTTCACTTTGAAGAAAATTCCCACCTTATCCTCCTTACAAAAGAGCCCCAGAACCGTTATCGTCATCTGCTCAGTCACCCATCCACGATGATATTTCCGGTTCGTCAAAAACGTCTCATCAATCTGAACGGTTTTCCCTTCACCGCCAAGGAGAATCTCGCCATGAGAAACCACCACTTCAGCTATCTCGCAACAATAGCTGTAGTAATCAACTACGATCGAAACGCTGAGCTCTTCCCTATCGTTTTCGCGACGCCATTCAGTAAGGTGCTTGTAAAGTTCTGTCACCTTCATTTTGCTTACAAAGCAAGTTATTATGGCGAGAACTTCGTGAATTTTTATGCGGCAATCTGTCCCGCTAAAAAAAGTGCCATTGCATGGGTTTTCTGAAACTCTACAACGTTTTGCGCCCTTTTTCTTCGCCCCTTTAGATGAACACCGCCAAATCCACCCTAATTTTTTGGCCGCACAATTTTCCACCTTCATCGGTTCCCGCAGCATTGTGGAGGCGTCGACGATTTCGATGGTATCAGGCCAACCTCTTCCAAAAATGCAATCGCTTTCGCTTCTGTTGCAATCAGTTAATGAAAAGAAGTCAAATATGAGAAATGCCTCCATTTCAGGTGGATCGCAGGATGTATGTCTTCCATGATTTTTGGTTATTTTTCTCGTAATCAATGCGATATTGCTTTACAGAGCGTTCGAAATAAGCATCCGTTAACAATACCTCAGGAGCATACTTTGAAAAGATGCTAAAAAGTTGTCTTAATGGTATACAAACGTACGCTAAAAAATTATCTGGAATGTAACAGTTAACAGTTGCTCAAAAGTTGACTTTTCGAAATTGCTAGCTGGTAACTTTCGGATAACTTGACGATTGCTTTTTGGAAAACGAAGTGTCTAGCCGTCGGGGTGGTCAGATGAATAATATTCGTCCAGGCACGCTTTATCCTATCATATCTGTTTTATTTATCCGGAGGAGCAAGAGTTGCTTATTCGTTCGAACACGCTTTAGTGTACGAAATGGCTGGACGAGTAGCCACAGACGTTTGAAAAACCATTCCGCCCACACATCCCGAGATGCTAAACACCCGCCCCACTATTTCCACGAGTCCAACTATTCCGCCCACACATCCCGAGATGCTAAACACCCGCCCCACTATTTCCACGGGTCCAACTAATCCGCCCACACATCCCGAGATGCTAAACACCCGCCCCACTATTTCCACGAGTCCAACTATTCTGCCCACACATCCCGAGATGCCAAATACCCGCCCCACTATTTCCACGAGTCCAACTATTCCGCCCACACATCCCGAGATGCCAAACACCCCCCCACTATTTCCACGAGTCCAACTATTCCGCCCACACATCCCGAGATGCCAAACACCCGCCCCACTATTTCCACGAGTCCAACTATTCCGCCCACACATCCCGAGATGCCAAACACCCGCCCCACTATTTCCACGACTCCAACTATTCCGCCCACACATCCCGAGATGCCAAACACTCGCCCCACTATTTCCACGAGTCCAACTATTCCGCCCACACATCCCGAGATGCCAAACACCCGCCCCACTATTTCCACGAGTCCAACTATTCTGCCCACACATCCCGAGATGCCAAACACCCGCCCCACTATTTCCACGAGTCCAACTATTCTGCCCACACATCCCGAGATGCTAAACACCCGTCCCGCTATTTTTACGAGTCCAACTATTCCGCCCACACATCCCGAGATGCCAAATACCCGCCCCACTATTTCCACGAGTCCAACTATTCCGCCCACACATCCCGAGATGCTAAACACCCGCCCGACTATTTCGCCGAGTCCAACTATTCTGCCCACACATCCCGAGATGCTAAACACCCGTCCCGCTATTTTTACGAGTCCAACTATTCCGCCCACACATCCCGAGATGCCAAATACCCGCCCCACTATTTCCACCAGTCCAACTATTCCGCCCACACATCCCGAGATGCTAAACACCCGCCCGACTATTTCGCCGAGTCCCACTATTCCCCCTACATATTCTAAGATGTGGAACACGCGTTCCACTATTTTTACGAGTCCTACAATTCCCCCTACACATCCCAAGATGCTGAACACCCAAAAAATGCACTTTCAAGACCAAACTCCAACTCGTGGTAAATGCTTGAGTATATATTCACATCGAAATAAAAGGAGTGTTGGCAAAATATTCACAAAAAAAAATACGAATTTTTAATGTTTGTCCCATTTATCTGCCAAACAACTGGGTCTACACAAAAAACATCCCGTGAAAAAACAGCCGAATTTCCCAAACGTCGCCCAGTGCTGTGCCAACCATGTCTGACGGTTGTTCGACCGTTGGCAGAATTGATCAGCCAACCAATACGGTAGCAACGGATGGGCTAAACGGAAGTTTATTCCTATAATGTGACAAATTTCAGAGCTCGCTTTCACCCCCTTAGAAGGCAAATTTAGATTTTTTTATTCTTGAAAAAAGTCTTATTTTGGGCCAAATATGAAGATTGCATGACCAAAACTTGGGGCCACAGATATCGTAATACTGCCCGAATTTAAAAAAAAAACATCACCAATTAATCAGCTTACTGATGACCAAAATGATTATGGAAAAAGGGATATGATTTTGAGACTTTCAATTTATCGAAAAAAGCGCTCGTATCGCCGAAGGCGCTGTCAGCGATAGAAGACTCAAAAACAGTTCAAAAACCACGTGAAAACTGCTTTTTTACCAATAATCGAAAATCCATCATATTTTTTAAGTGCCTAAGATTTTTTTCGAAATTTTTCCACGAAACGATTTTCCGAAAATTTTACGCGTATGTCCTCCCTTAACAAGTTTGTGGATATATTGACATCATCTCGTTGGACGGGTTTTGTGTTATGTACAATTTACGAAATCTGAATAAGTGTGTGGTCCACGATTCATTTAAATTGCTCGGTTGTGTGATGTACGATTTATGAAATTTGTATAAAAAATAATTAAAGATAAATTGCGATTAAAAAATTGCGAAATAAAAATTAATTTCCTTGAAGTTAATGGCATGAAATAATCTATGCCGCTTGGGACACCCACGAGCCATTCAGTACGCCACTGACCTTACCCGCGCGAATTATATTTAAATCCGAATTTAAAAAAAAAACACATCACCAAATAATGAGCTTACTGATGGCCAAAATGATTATGGAATAAGGGGTACGTTTTTGAGACTTTTAATTTATCGTAAACCGTTTTAATGAAAAATATCGAAAAAAGTTTTAATGAAAAAAAAAAGTTGAAATTCAATTGCACTTTTGTATCGTTCCTAAATGTTATTGACACCAATTTTTTTTTATTCCGCTTGGGACACCCACGGGCCATAAAGTACGCCACTGACCTTACCCTCGCGCATTTTATTGGAATACGAATTTACAAAAAAAAACATATCATCAAATAACAAGCTTACTGGTTGTTATGTTAGGTGTAAGGTTTGGCGATTAACGAGACACGTGTGTTCTCTTTGCGGTCTCAGATTGAACTCCTTTATTCTCTGGCTCCGCCGTGCGTGGGGGAAGCAGCTCAGGCCCGTACACACTGCCTGCTGTCCCCCTGTACATACATCTCTTTACATCCTCCTTTTTTCGGCTTAATTACTAAGTAACTATACTACGTGTATTTTTTTTTTTTTTTTTTTTTGGTTTTTTTGCTTATCCTAATGTCCTTAGGTATTAACTTATTCTATCTGTAGTCGGTTCGGTGGTTTACTTTCTCTATTTGCGCGTAACGTGTCTGTGTATCGGTCATTGCTTTCGCCGCATACGCACACGGAAGCTTGTTTTGGAGTAGAACGGCCCCTAGCCCCGCCTGAGAAGCATCGACTGATATTGTCGTCTCTCTGTTTACGTCAAAGAATTGTAATACTGGCGCGCTCGATAGGCTTGCTTTCAGCTGCTCGAATGCTTCTTGTTGCTCCGCGTTCCATTCAAACATTACATCTTTTTTTAATAGGCTTCTTAGCGGAGCCGTTTTATCCGCGAAATTTTTTACAAATTTGCTTACGTATGTTAGCATCCCGATGAGTCTTTGCAGCTCTTTTTTATTTTGCGGCACGGGTAGTTTTTGAATAGCTTCAATCTTTGTGTTATCTGGAGCAATACCCTTCTCGGAGATTATGTGCCCAATGTATTTTATTTGTTTTTTTCCGACCTCGCATTTTTCTATATTAAACCGAACGCCGTTTCGTCTGGCCGCCTCTAGGACTTCTTTGAGTCTACTATCGTGTTCTTTTTTTGACTTGCCGTATACGAAAATATCGTCGATATATACTTCCACGCCCTCAAAATTAAAAATTTGCTTGAATCTATCTTGAAAAACCTCCGGTGCCGTTTTAATTCCGAAAGGCATCCTTTTAAATTTGTATCTCCCGAAAGGCGTGCCGAATGTGCAAATTTCCGAACTTTTTTCGTCCAACGGGACGTGATAGAATCCTGCCTGTGCGTCAAGTTTGCTGAATACGGTTGCTCCGTTTGCTCTACTCATAATTTCTTCGAAGGTCGGGATTTGTCGCGGCTCGACCTCGATTTGTTTATTTATCTCTTTCGGGTCGATACAAATTCTAATGGATCCGTTTGGTTTCCTCACGAGAACGAGCGCGTTCACCCATTCTGACGGACCCCTTTTTTTTTCGATGATATTTTGTTTTTCAAGTTTGTCCAGTGCTTGCTTGAGGGTTTTTCGCAGCGGCAAGGGAACTCGTCTCGTAGGATGAATTACCGGTGTGGCAGTTTTCTTTAGCTTAATCTGATACGGCTTATCTAAACATCCTATTCCGGAGAACACGTCTTCGTATTGTTTTTTCAGCCCGTTATAGCTATTTTCTTCGACTGAATAAATTCTTTTAACGAGGTTTATTTCCTCCGAAGTTTTTCGACCAAGTAGAGGTGTTCCCTTAGTGTCAACTACAAAAAACTCGATTTTGTGCCTTTGGCCTTTCCTATGGCACGTAACGTTACATTTGCCTACAACTTTAAGATTTTCACCCGAATAGCTATTTAATTTCGTATTCGTTTTTTCGATTTCATTTTCGGTGATGTTAACCTTTTTACATATTGGAAGAGGCAGAATGTTCGCGTCTGCGCCCGTATCAATTTTAAATTCGATATTGTGATTGTTGATTCCTAACTTCGCGTGCCACCGTTTTTTTCCGTTTGGAGTTTCGATTTGAGCTATGAACAAGTATTCGTCATTATCGGAATCTTCATTGATTTCATCAATTTGACGTTCGCGCTTATTTACATCTTGCTTTTGGAAACACATTGCAGCGAAGTGATTTTTCCTTTTACAATTGCTACACGTTTTATTGTACGCCGGGCATTTATTTATCGCGTGAGAATACCCGCATTTCGTACACGAAGTTATGGACTTAGCTGTATATGTGTGTTGCGTTGTATCGGTACGTAGGCTCCGCCCCCTGATTGTGTCAACCGTTGCCATAGTCGACAGCGCGTGTTCCATCTCTTGCGATCTCTCTTTTGACTTCTCGATGATGAGACACCGGTTTATCGCCTCCTGCAGAGTTTGTTCGTCGTTTTGGAGCAGTTTCTCCCTTATCGACCCGTCAGCCACCCCGCAGGTGATCATCGTCTTGATTAGTTCGTCGTTGAGGTCGCCTAGCTTACATTTCTTCGCTTTTTTTTTTAATTCCGTGATGAATTGCTCCAGTGTTTCGCCGTCGCGTTGACGATACGAGAAAAATTGGTACCTTTCGTACGCCAAATTTTCCTTCGGCAAAAAGTGATCCTCGAACTTTTTTATGAGGATTTGCAACTTGTCCTTATCCGCTTCCGGAATCGTGAAGGTCGTGTATATTTTGAAGCCGTCCTCGCCGATGTAATGGAGAAGTTGTGCACATTGCGTTGCCTCTGATTTTTTGTTCGCTT
Organism: Ophion ellenae; assembly: GCA_963210295.1. NCBI lineage: Eukaryota > Metazoa > Arthropoda > Insecta > Hymenoptera > Ichneumonidae > Ophion > Ophion ellenae. The sequence continues at coordinate 9,641,191 of OY723394.1, forward strand.
CGGAAGCGACTAAGTAGTTCTCGAATCTGGCCCGCCATGTTCGCCAATTTTCTGCCACGTTGTCCGTCATCGACATCGGTGGGACTCCTCTGTGTTCGCTTGCCATTGTCTTGCTGTATTTTTATTAATTTCTGGGATGTTCGTTGTATCTGATGAGACGTTACTTTGACGAGTTACTTTCCATTTATTTGATTTCGAAATTTTGTATTTTATTTATTTGATTTCTCGCCACGTAATGCCTTCAACTACCGACTGCGCCATGTTATGTTAGGTGTAAGGTTTGGCGATTAACGAGACACGTGTGTTCTCTTTGCGGTCTCAGATTGAACTCCTTTATTCTCTGGCTCCGCCGTGCGTGGGGGAAGCAGCTCAGGCCCGTACACACTGCCTGCTGTCCCCCTGTACATACATCTCTTTACACTGGTGATCAAAGTTATTATAGGACACATTTTCTCTGAATATTCGCGGGCACGAGAATGCTACTGCTAGTCATATTTTCTCACGTCAATCGTGATTTTTTCTTCAAATCATCAATGACGCTGGTTTTTTATTGTCGTTCCGAAATTGTCGGAGTTTTATTTTACGCGTGCGCTAGATGCCAGTAATAAACTTATTTCTGGCATCTAGCGTTATTCAGCGAACAAACTATCCGACAAAAATGTGGCGGGCGCGTTATCCCCATAAAGCGCCGTATAAATGGGAAGTATTTTAGAATCGTAATTTTTCCTTTGAAGTACGGTATTGTAGCGTGAAATTGTACCAGGATGCGTGGATCTGTTCTTCCTAGATGATGGACGATATGTTACGTTGGACGAATACAGTTTTTCAGCACTAGCTGTCACACAGACCGAGGTTATCGTTCACATGGCAACACGGGAAACATTTAGCGGCATGGGGAGCAAGGTGAGATCACAGAGGAGAGTCTATGACGTAACCCGGGCGAGTAGCGTCGCAGGCGGAATAAAAGTCGATCTCGCAACGAGTCCATTCATAAATAATAATGAAAAAAAAAATAGAGACAGTTTTGAAAACAGTTCGTTTTTTCGACCGTAATTTTGATGAGAAAAGTGAATTTGTTTTCGACTCTCATTTTTCGAAAAAAAGCGCTCGTATCGCCGAAGGCGCTTTTCAGCGCTCGGACTCAAAAATAGCTCGAAAAACATTTGGCACCTGTGTTTCCTGCTATAAAGCATAATGCATCACATTTTTCAAAGCTGTAAGAATTATTTTAAATTGTTTCCAAGAAACCTATTTTTCGAAAATTTTATTATCGTGTCCTCCCTTCACGCGTTTATAGATGTTTTGCCAATATGTAGTTGCACGGGTTTAGTGTTATGTATAATTTACGAAATCTGAAAAAGTGTGTGATGCACGATTCATGAAAATTGCTCGGTTGTGGTATGTACGATTTATGAAATTTGTATAAAAACATATTAAAGATAAATTGCGAAATGAAAATTAATGTCCTTAATGTTAATGGTATCAAATATTCTATTCCGCTTGGGACACCATCCACGAGAATGCTACTGCTAGTCATATTTTCTCACGTCAATCGTGATTTTTTCTTTGTAATGGTCCGAGCGGGTGTTCGAGGATGGCGCGGGGACAACTAACGAGACGGAGACGTTTCCAAAGATAATTTTATTACTGATGGAAATGGGCGAGAGAGTGAGCGTATCGACAGTTCGAGGTTTTAGGATGGACTGCTGGCTCTCGGTCCAGCAGGAGGAAGCGTGGCTGAGTGGAGGGGCCTCAGGAAGGTGGAGGGGATGCCACGCGCGAAGCGCGTGGGCCCGGGAACAATGGGACTCAGATGAGAGAGGAGAGAGAGGATTGCTGATGAGAATTTCTAGGAAGGAAGATTTGGTTTCTGCTGAGCGTTCTAGGAAGGAGGATTAGATTTAGGTGAGAGCTGTGGGAAACGGTTGATATGAGGGCGTGAGACTGGGTTTGGGAATAGGAGTCGTGTGGGACCGTGACACTCCCCCTCTTACAAGAACGATGCTCCGCATCGTGAGTTACAGAGCTTTTTTTTTAAATTGATTCTATACAATAATAATAAAAGTGTGTGTGTGTGTGGTGTGTATGTGTATGTTTATGTAGTGTAACGTGGGTGTCCGAAAAATGTGCATTTATTAGGGGTGTGGTTCAATTGCGCTGTAAGCGCAATTCGGGCCGCATTTTAGTCGGACGGAACAGTTCGAATGTGCTTAGTCGGGATGAGATGTGTTCCGTGTGATGATTTTGTTCCGTGTAGTAATTTTTGTTCCGTGTAGTAATTTTTGTTCCGTATAGTAGTTTTTGTTCCATGTAGTATTTTTTTTTCGTATTGTAGTTTTTGTTCCATGTAGTAATTTTTGTTTCGTGTGGTAATTTTGTTCCTGCTACAGTAATGTTTTAATTTGGTATGTTGGAGTTATGGCCGTGGATCTGAAACTGACTATGAGATTAGTTTAGATGAGTTAGTAGGGGCTGTTTTGGTTATGAAAGGACGGGTGTGTGTGTGGTTGGTAATTCTATATACATATGTATATATATGTAAAAAGAGAAGAAGAACCCAAATTTTTGCTCCTTTGTTGACGATAGTCTTTGCCTTTGTTTCCTTTATAGTGTGCCGTGATTTACTTTTCGGCGTAAGGTTCCTCTTTTTCCCTAGATTCGTTGTTTGCCGAAATGTATATATATATTTTTTTTATCATTCCCTTCTTTTGGTTGCACCTGAAACAGTCTTAATTCTGATTAGTTTAAGTGTTAGTGGGCATAGGTGTGTTATCCAGGATCCGGTAAGGTTGTTCTTCAGTTGACCAATGTGATGGATGAACGATACCTATTCAATCTTGATTTAAAATTATTATTTAGCTTTATCTCATACATGGGTTAATAGTGTCTGTCTTGATGGTTTGAAAATAGGCATAGGCTGAGCATATAATGAGAAATGGAAGTTATAATAGATTGTATGTAGCTGTCGTGTATACAATGTTGTGCATGTACTTGTTTAATGCTGGTACAATTTACATGGGTGAATGTAAAGCAAGGAAAACGAAAATGATTTACCAAGGGAATAGGAAAATAGTAAGGAGGAATGATTCTATATATGATACGTATGTGTAGCGTTACACTAAAATACATATGCCGTTGTTCTTAGTGCAATCTTGTAACGTCGTAATTATATAAGAAGGTGTGCGTGACAACATATTCGGATTCAATTTGATCTTCATAAACCAATTTGGTTCTGTTTGTGTCTACCTAGATTTTGAAAATTATTCTAATCGGTTACTTCTGGACATTCGAATGGACTCGTATAGCTACTATCACGATCGATTTTTTAGTTCTTTAAATTAAATAATTTTTAACAATACGAGTTGTCGAGTTTGACATTTTGGTACTTTCGTTCGTCTAGCATAATATAGTTTTTCTGTTTCTTTTACTCAAAATTATTTTCAGAGTACCAATTGTCGAACGTCGTTGCAATTTCGGTTCTATATTGTAATAAAGTCGTCGAATGTTAATAGTTTTTTTTCTTAAGTGGTATAAATGTTCATGGCAAAGAAGCTTTGTGCTGTGACTATCATTTATTGATAACGACTTCTTTTTATGTGTTGAATTCTAAAGTATCTCTAATTCTTCTAATGCGGTTTTACGAGGTCTACCGCGCCTGTGTTTGGCAGTTGATGTTCGTGGTTGATTGACTACATTTTTAGTTTTTGGGGCCTTTCAGAGGCACTATAGCGGTGAGCATAGACTGTTATTCAATCGGGTTCTTTCGTAGTCTGCCACGTCCACGTTTAAAACAGTCAATGTTGGCTGTTAGTTGGCCTGCTCTTTTCGTGAGCTACCACGATTGTGTTCAGTACCGCTTGATGTTTATTTTTCATTTTTTTTTTGCGAGCATTATGGGATGGTTAAGGTAGGTTAGGCTCGGTATGCGAATTCGGTTGTTGTGCGCTATCTGATTTTTTATCTTCCGTGTTGGTTGTAGTTGAGCTGGGAGTCAGATTCTCTTCCATCTCATTGTAGTTTCCTTTTCATTGTCAATGGTTATCGCCTGTTCGTCGTATGTTGTATCGTTGCCAGTAGACTTCGGCCCGCCGAAGTGTCTACCCGCGTTGATGGGGATCCAAGGTGGCGGCGCGGAGCTTGCTTCTTTTTTCTTATTTCTACTTTGCCGCGTCCGGCAACTTTTTTGGCCTTTTACTTCTTCGTTTGCGCTTATTCCTTTTCTTCTTATTTAATTTATTTCTTCTTTATTTGCGCTTATTTCATTTCTTTCTTCTTTATTTATTTCTTCTCTATTTGCGCTTATATCGTTTTTTCTTCTTTATTTATTTCTTCTTTGTTTGCGCTTACTTCGTTTCTTTCTTCTTTATTTATTTCTTCTGTATTTGCGCTTATTTCGTTTCTTTCTTTTTTATTTATTTCTTCCTTATTGGCGCTTATTTCGTTTCTTTCTTCTTTGTTCTTTTATTCTTCGTTTGCGCTTATTTCTTCGTTAAATATTGTCGTCGTTTTCCCTTTTTTCGTCGGCACGGCTGTTTCGTGCCCTACTACGACGTCCTCGGACGTGTCGCGATCACGTTTGCGAGGGGTTTTCCTGGACATTAGTTTGTCATGAGAATTGTTCCTTTTAGTAAGCTGTGGTCGTCCTTGTTCGAATCCAATGAGTTTCATCTCCTCTGTTGACGTTTCTGAGTCGTAGTTGTTGTCGTCGATTGTCTTGTCGATTTTTGGGCGTGCACTCCCTCCAATTTCTTCTTTATTTACGGCGTTGCTTATTTCAATGTTTGTATCCTTAAGTTCTTGAAGTTCTTCTTCTGGCAAAATTATCACTTTGTTCACTGCTGGGTTTCCGGAGGATTTATCCTATGTTGACAAGTTTCGTTTGTCACCCTGTTGAGAGATTCTCGATTTCTTGATGTCATGCAGCGTTTCGTCAGATGATGATGATTCCCTTGGTCTGATCGGGAGGACGTTGATTGGGTTTCTTGACAGAGCGTCTGCGACTGCGTCGAGTTTTCCAGGCTTGTGCTGAATTTCGTAATCGTAATCATTGAGTGCCGCTTGCCATCTTAGTAGTTGTTGCGGTGGATTCGGTTTCTTCACTAAATATGTGAGTGCTCGGTTATCTGTTACTAACATGAAGTGGTGCCCATAGAGATAGGGCCTGAAGTGTTCGATCGTTTTTACTATTGCCAAAAGTTCTTTACGCATCGTGTCGTACGCAAATTCCGCTTTTGTGAGAGTGTGCGATTAGAAGGAAACAGGATGATCGAATTTTTCGTGTTGTTGGCTGAGGACGGCGCCGTTAGCGTAATTCAATTAGTCCATTATTAATTAAGACTCCTTGTTGTCCGGATAACGCACGATTGGTTTACTTGTAATTTTCCTTTCAAGTAATCGAACGCTTGTTGACATTCCTCAGGTCATTCGAATTTTTGTGAAGCCTTCAATTGTCTCGTTAGCGGGAGACCGATTGTTGCGAATTTCTTCACGATGCGTCTATAGGAATTCATTGATGCGTAGAATTGTATGATGATGTTCTTTTTTTTGTATTGGAAACTTGTACTGCTCTTGTTAACTTGGGTCTCAATTGTGAGTCGTTTTCGTTGATGACGTGATCCAGATATTCGACATTGTTCTGGAGGAACAGGCATTTAGCTGTTTGCAGCGTAAATCCGGCATAATATAGTCTTTATGCTAGTAGGTGGAATTCATGCTCGTGTTCCTTCAGGTTGGTGGTGTAAATGACGATTTCAACCAAATACCCGAAAAAGGTCGGCACCCAGCGATCCCGATAGCGCGACATCCATCAACCTTTGGAAGATTGCTGGTGCATTCTGTTAAACTCCGAACGGCATTCGATTAAATTCATAACCACCGTTCGGTGTTGGAAATCCTGTTTTCGGTTTGTCGCGTGGTACATCTCGATTCGGTGAGAACCGGACGCTAAGTCCAGTGACGAGAAGTAACGGGACCTACCCAGCTGGTCTAGGATGTCGGTGATCTTTGGCAATGGGTACGCATCGGGTGTTGTTTTCTCGTTCAGTTTTCTGAAATCGATTACCATGCGCCAACGTTTCTTTCCTTCACGGTCTGCTTTTTTCGAGACAATCCAAACAGGCGAGTTGAACGGTGATGGTGATGGTTGTAGCATGCATTTCTGCAATAATTCGTCAACCCGTTTGTGGATTTCCCGTTTATGCACTTGTGGAAAGCGATATTGTTTTGTATTTATCGGTTTCTCATCGGTTGTGAAAATTTCGTATTTCACAAGCGTTGTGCATCCTAGCTGTTCACCGGGCAGACTGGAAAAGTGTGAGTACTGTGAGGCCAGTTTAAGCACGTGTGCCGTCTCACTTTCCTCGAGATTCTCGAGGTGTAAGAGAGGTTTTATCGTCGAATCTGTCCTCTTTTGTCGACACCAACCCGATTACCGCATGTAGATCGGTAACAATGTCGTTCGGATCATTTTGGGTTGTGTCGAATGTTCGCAGTTCCTCAATTGGTTGTAATTCCAATATTGGAGCTTGCAGGTGTATTGTGTACTCGTTAGTGTTAATCGCTGTTAAATACGCTGTTCCATCGCGATTTGTGACAATTGCGTTACCAATGTACAATCCTTCGCCAGCATGTATTTGCGGGACGTAGCCTTCTGAAAGGTCCGTATTCTTGATCCTGACGTGGATTACGGATTTTGATCTAGCCGAAATTGAAATTCTTTCGCGTGTTTCGAAAGGTATTTGATGGCCACCGAAAGATATGCACGACTGGGTGTATAGAACGTCGGCTGGTGTTTCTTTGAAAAACTCGTCGCCCAAAACGGCGTCTTGTGTGACTGGAATATCGTTCTTGACTACATGGAATTCAACGGAAAGATCCTTAATCCTTATGATGCACATGCCGGAAGTGAAAATTGTGTCGCTCGTGATTCCTGATAGTTCGTAAATGATGTATGCGTCGATTTCGACGTGTGCTCCTATTGCTTCTGATTTAATTAGGTTGATTTGAGCTCCTGTATCTATGAAAAATTTCGTGTCTTTTTCTTTAAGATCAACAGAATTTCTTATTACTCTTGGAGGTTTTCGTTTTTGTAATTCCCAGTGAAATGGTGGTTTTTCTTATTATTGATGTTCTATTATTATTCAATGGCTTGATGTCGAACGCTCCTGCGATTTATTTCGAGTCGCGCTGTCCGTGAAGTCATGCTTAATTAAAAAAGAAATGTATTCTGTTCCTATCTTCGTTAGTCGCGGAGGTTTTCGTTAGTTATGTCAGCTGCTCGTACCTCGCGATCCTTGTGTATTGTTTTCATATTTTCGGTCGCGAGAGTTGTCGCCGGATCTGTTTCGCGAATTGTGTGTAATAACGATTGTTATCTCGAGAGTGACTCGGGGAGTGTCATCTCGATTGGTAATCGTTTCGTGAGTTTTGTTGTTTACTTCGCTATCTGTCGTGTGAGTGATTTCCGTAACTACGGTATCCATATTGTGACGTATTCCAAAATCTTCGATAGTTAAATTTTCCGTTCCATTGTTCTCTTAAATGCTTAAATGTGTGGCAATTGCCGGTGGAGCGGTTACTTGATTGATGATATTCACAATATGTTGACAGAGATTAATTTTGTGTTTAGGAAAATGAACATTCGCTGTTTCTGTTCGTTTTAGTTCCGTAACTTATTCGGTTTTGTTTAATCGTTTGACGAATTTTTAATTCTTATTCTATGTTAACGCTTTCTTGTATAGCTTCATCGAAATGTTGAACTGCTTGTCACATTAAAATAGCACTGACTTTATCGAAAAGATCGCGAGTAGACTCTCTAGTTACCGATTTATTTACTTCTTAATTCCGATTTTCGAGGTATTGTTAATCCTTATTACGCATATAACATTCATCGACCCTATCCATCATTCGTTTCATAATTGTGCGCGTGTGAGTTACGTACTCTGCTATCGGTTCATTATAGCTTTGCGCTATTTCTTTAAGTTCTGATTCGAGATCTAATAATTCTATTGGAGTACTGAAATTATGTCACAAATCCGTAAGAAGTTCTTCGAGGGTTGTATAATTTTTGTTTCCGCTAAATCGCGTGCGGTTCCTGTTACTTCATACTGTATCATGACAAGAAGTCGAGCTGTTCTTTCAGTGGAATTATTTTTATTGTCTTTTTGCATGCGCTTATGAAGTTTTCGACGGGAATATTCTTGCCGTCAAACGCAGGGATTGGTTGGTATATATCTCGGAATGTTAAATTTCCGTACGCCATATCGTTAACGACTTTGTTTTCGCTTTCGGGTTCTAAATTAAAAAATGAGGGGCCTAAATTTTTGGCGCCGGGGTGGCCTAGTAGATTAAATTTTGTTTTGTCCTATCCATATATGTTTTAAAAAAGGGGAAAAAGAATTGTTTTTTTGCTATTTTCTCCCAATATTTGTATTGTAGTCCGCAAAGTCGTTATTATTCGAATATGAAAAGCTTGAGACGTTTGCAAAAAAATTATTTTTCGATCCTAGAAGCTTGGAAACTTTTCAATTTTTCAGTTTCCGTTGGAATATTTATAATGCGTAAAAATTTCGATTTTTATTTTGAATATTGAAGGTTTGTAAAATGTTATTATTGAAAGTTTTCGATTTTCCTTCTGTTTATAAATATTTATAGTGTGTAAAAAAAATGTCAATTCTGAAATATCTAAAGCTTCTAAATTTTTCGAATACTGCGAGTTTCAAAGGTTTTCAGTTTCTGTTTTTCCTCCGTTTTTCCTCAAATATTTATTATGTGTGGACAGTTTTGTTTTCTTCGAAGAATTTCTTTTCTCGTTTTTATTTTAGAGTTCATTTTTCGGGTTGTACGGTTTAAGACATTTTCAATTTTCTTTTTTTTTTAAATATTTATAATGTATAAAAATGTTGTTTCCTTCAAGGTATTTAAAATATATAAAATTTTGTTTTTCAATTGTTAAAAGTTTGAAAGGTTTTCAATTTTCCAAATATTTATAATGTGTGAAGATTTTATTTTTCTTGAAAGATTTAAAGTTTGAAGTAATTGCATTTTTCCGGGTATCACAAGTTTGAAAAGTTCTCAATTTTCGTTTTCTTTTTTTTTCAAATGTTTATAATGTGTAAATAAATTTTGTTTTTCGGATTTTATAGATTTGAGATGTTTTCAGATTTCGTGCTTCTCTTTTTTCACATATTTATAATATGTCAAAATTTTGTTCTCCTTAAAAAATTTCGAGTTTGCGAAGCTTTATTTTTCGAATTTGAGCGTTTGAAGAGTTTTCAATTTTCTTCTTTTTTTTTTTAATCGCAAACTTTATAATGTATGAAGAGTTTGCTTTCCTCAAAATATTTAGTTTATAAAATTTTATTTTACGAATTTTACAAATTGTTTCCTATGTAAATTAAAAGGCGAAGGAGACGCAGAGTCGACGAAGTTTCGCTAAGCGTGTGTTTGTGCACTTATTGTGTGCATGAGTTAGTGCGATAGCGGTAGGAAGCCAAAAAGAAATAATGAATAGCGTATTGCATTTTCAATACGCACATATTGAATTTTATCAATGTGACAATCTCGCGATGTACGTTTATGTATCACATGGGTTCTGGCGATGTCGGATGCTTACACACTTTAACGTGTGGAGAAAAACGTATTTCATTGCCACTCTTAGAGGAGGGCTGGAGAATAATGGAGAAAAAAAATGAGTTTCAAAATTACTTACAGTGCCGTGATGAGAAGGAATAATTTTATAAAAACGCCTTGAGTCCAGTTATTCCCTTCCTTCCTTCTGTATTGTTCGTGTGATTGATTAAGTTCGTTTTTATATTCCGTGAGTGAGTTAGTGAGTTCCTTTTGTTTTCCGTGAGTGAGTGCCTACTGTTTTTCGTCTCGTCCGTGTGTCTCGTTTGAACGTTGAGCGTGTAGATTGCGTGCGGAGCGTCTGAGATGTTTTTTTTTTTAATAAAACTTTGAGCGGGTTGATCAGGCCCACTGAGTTTTTGTTTTTCACTTTTTAAACTCTTGAGACGCGAGAGGGGCGTTTCGCGAATCCCACTTCTGACACCAATTTGTAATGGTCCGAGCGGGTGTTCGAGGATGGCGCGGAGACAACTAACGAGACGGAGACGTTTCCAAAGATAATTTTATTACTGATGGAAATGGGCGAGAAAGTGAGCGTATCGACAGTTTGAGGTTTTAGGATGGACTGCTGGCTCTCGGTCCAGCAGGAGGAAGCGTGGGTGAGTGGAGGGGCCTCAGGAAGGTGGAGGGGATGCCACGCGCGAGGAGCGCGTGGGCCCGGGAACAATGGGACTCAGATGAGAGAGGAGAGAGAGGATTGCTGATGAGAATTTCTAGGAAGGAAGATTTGGTTTCTGCTGAGGGTTCTAGGAAGGAGGATTAGGTTTTGGTGAGAGCTGTGGAAAACGGTTGATATGAGGGCGTGAGACTGGGTGTGGGAATAGGAGTCGTGTGGGACCGTGACATCTTCAAATTATCAATGACGCTGGTTTTTTATTGTCGTTCCGAAATTATTGGAGTATTATTTTACGCGTGCGCTAGATGCCAGTAATAAACTTATTTCTGGCATCTAGTGTTATTCAGCAAACAAACTATCCGACGAAAATGTGGCGGGCGCGTTATCCCCATAAAGCGCCGTATGAATGAGAAGTGTTGTAGAATCGTAATTTTTCCTTTGAAGTACGGTGTTGTAGCGTGAAATTTTACCAGGATGCGGGGATCTGGTCTTCCTAGATGATGGACGATATTTTACGATGGACGAAAACAGTTTTTCAGCACGAGCGGTCACACAGACCGAGGTTATCGTTCACATGACAACACGGGAAACATTTAGCGGCATGGTGAGTCGGGTGGGATCACAGAGGAGAGTCCATGAGGTAACCCGGGCGAGTAGTGTCGCAGGAGGCGGGGGCGGAATAAAAGTCGATCTCGCAACGAGTCCATTCATGAATAATAAAGAAAAAAACAAAGAGAGACAGTCTTGACAACAGTTCGTTTTTTAGACCGTAGTTTTGATATAAAAAGGCAATTTTTTTCGACTCTCATTTTTCGGAAAAAAAGCGCTCGTATCGCCGAAGGCGCTTTTCAGCGCTCGGACTCAAAAATAGCTCGAAAAACATTTGACAACTGTGTTTCATGCTATAAACAATAATGAATCACATTTTTCAAAGCTGTAAGAATTATTTTAAATTGTTTCCAAGAAACCTATTTTTCGAAAATAGTACTATCGTGTCCTCCCTTAACGCGTTTATAGATGTTTTGCCAATATGTAGTTGCACGGGTTTTGTGTTATGTACGATTTACGAAATCTGGAAAAGTGTGTGATGTACGATTTATGAAATTTGTATAAAAAATTATTAACGATAAATTGCGAAATGAAAATTGATTTACTTAATGTTAATGATATCAAATATTCTATTCCGCTTGGGACACCAACGATCCTTTCAGTCCGCCACTGACCTTACTCTCGCGCATTATTTTGTAATCCGAATTTAAATAAAAACATCACCAAACAAGGAGCTGACTGATGACCAAAATGATTATGGAAGGAGGGATACGTTTTTGAGACTTTCAATTTATTGAAAAAAGCGTTCGAATCGGCGAAGGCGCTGTCAGCGATAGAAGACTCAAAAACGGTTCGAAAACCACGTAGAAACTGCTTTTTCACCAATACACGAAAATCCATCATTTTTTTTAAGTGCCAAAGATTTTTTTCGATATTTTTCAGGGAAAACGATTTTTCGAAAATTTTACGCGTGTGTCCTCCCTTAACATGTTTGTGGATATATTGACAACATCTCGTTGGACGGGTTTTGTGTTATGTACGATTTACGAAATCTGAAAAAGTGTGTGGTGTACGATTCATCTTAATTGCTCGCTTGTGTGATGTACGATTTATGAAATTTGTACAAAAAATAATAAGAGATAAATTGCGATTAAGAAATTGCGAAATAAAAATTAATTTCCTTAATGTTAATAGCATGAAATGATCTATACCGTTTGGGACACCCACGAGTCATTCAGTACGCCACTGACCTTACCCTCGCGCATTATATTGGAATCCGAATTAAAAAAAAACATCACCAAATAATGACCTTACTGATGGCCAAAATGATTATGGAATAAGGGGTACGTGTTTCAGACTTTTAATTTATCGTAAAAAGTTTTAATGAAAAAAAAGTTCAAATTCAATTGCACTTTTGAATCGTTCCTGAATGTTATTGACACCAATTTTTTTTATTCCGCTTGGGACACCCACGGGCCATAAAGTACGCCACTGACCTTACCCTCGCGCATTTTATTGGAATACGAATTTAAAAAAAAACATATCATCAAATAACAAGCTTACTGATGATCAAAATTATTGGAGGACACATTTTCTCTGAATATTCGCGGGTACGAGAATGCTACTGCTAGTCATATTTTCTCACGTCAATCGTGATTTTTATCTTCAAATTATCAATGACGCTGGTTTTTTATTGTCGTTCCGAAACTGTTGGAGTTGGATTTTACGCGTGCGCTAGATGCCAGTAATAAACTTGATTCTGGCATCTAGCGTTATTCAGCGAACAAACTATCCGACAAAAATGTAGCGGGCGCGTAATCCCCATAAAGCGCCGTGTGGATGAGAAGTGTTTTAGAATCGTAATTTTTCTTTTGAAGTACGGTATTGTAGCGTGAAATTTTACCAGGATGCGGGGATCTGTTCTTCCTAGATGATGGACGATATGTTACGATGGACGAAAACAGTTTTTCAGCACGAGCTGTCACACAGACCGAGGTTATCGTTCACATGACTACACGGGAAACATTTAGCGGCATGGGGAGTAGGGTGAGATCAGAGAGGAGAGTCTATGAGGTAACCCGGGCGAGTAGCGTCGCAGGAGGCGGGGGCGGAATAAAAGTCGATCTCGCAAGGAGTCAATGGAATTATATTTAAATCCGAATTGAAACAAAAACATCAGCAAATAATGAGCTTACTGATGGCCAAAATGATTATGAAATAAGGGGTACGTTTTTGAGACTTTTAATTTATCGTAAAAAGATTTAATGGAAAATAACGAAAAAAGTTTTAATGAAAAAGAAGTTCAAACTCAATTGCACTTTTGTATCGTTCCTAAATGTTATTGACACCAATCTTTTTTATTCCGCTTGGGACACCCACGGGCCATAAAGTACGCTACTGACCTTACCCTCGCGCATTTTATTGGAATACGAATTTACGAAAAAAAACATATCATCAAATAACAAGCTTACTGATGATCAAAATTATTGGAGGACACATTTTCTCTGGATATTCGCGGGCACGAGAATGCTACTGCTAGTCATATTTCCGCACGTCAATCGTGATTTTTTCTTCAAATTATCAATGACGCTGGTTTTTTATTGTCGTTCCGAAATGCTTGGAGGTTTATTTAACGCGTGCGCTAGATGCCAGTACTAAACTTATTTCTGGCATCTAGCGTTATTCAGCGAACAAACTATCCGACAAAAATGTGGCGGGCGCGTTATCCCCATAAAGCGCCGTATGAATGAGAAGTGTTTTAGAATCGTAATTTTTCCTTTGAAATACGGTATTGTAGCGTGAAATTTTACCAGGATGCGGGGATCTGTTCTTCCTAGATGATGGACGATATGTTACGATGGACAAAAACAGTTTTTCAGCACGAGCTGTCACACAGACCGAGGTTATCGTTCACATGACAACACGGGAAACATTTAGCGGCATGGAGAGTAGGGTGAGATCACAGAGGAGAGTCTATGAGGTAACCCGGGCGAGTAGCGTCGCAGGAGGCGGGGGCGGAATAAAAGGCGATCTCGCAACGAGTCCATTCATGAATAATAATGAAAAAAACAAAGAGAGACAGTCTTGAAAACAGTTCGTTTTTTCGACCGTAATTTTGATCTAAAAAGTGATTTTTTTTCGACTCTCAGTTTTCGAAAAAAGAAGCGCTCGTATCGCCGAATGCGTTTTCCAGCGCTCGGACTCAAAAATAGCTCGAGAAACATTTGACAACTGTGTTTCCTGCTATAAACAATAATGCATCACATTTTTCAAAGCTGGAAGAATTATTTTAAATTGTTTCCAAGAAACCTATTTTTCGAAAATTTCACTATGGTGTCCTCCCTTAACGCGTTTATAGAAGTTTTGCCAATATGTAGTTGCACGGGTTTTGTGTTATGTACGATTTACGACATCTGAAAAAGTGTGTGATGTACGATTCATGAAAATTGCTCGGTTGTGGTATGTACGATTTATGAAATTTGTATGAAAAATTATTAAAGATAAATTGCGAAATGAAAATTAATTTACTTAATGTTAATGATATCAAATATTCTAGTCCGCTTAGGACACCAACGATCCGTTCAGTCCGCCACTGACCTTACTTTCGCGCATTATATTGTAATCCGAATTAAAAAAAAAACATCACCAAATAAGGAGCTTAGTGATGACCAAAATGATTATGGAAGGAGGGATGTTTTTCTGAGACTTTCAATTTATCGAAAAAAGCGCTCGTATCGCCGAAGGCGCTGTCAGCGATAGAAGACTTAAAAACGGTTCGAAAACCACGTAAAAACTGCTTTTTCACCAATAAACGAAAATCCATCATTTTTTTGAGTTCCAAAGATTTTTTTCGAAAATTTTTCCGGAAAACGATTTTCCGCTTCGATTTCCGAAAAATAGCTCGAAAAACATTTGACAACTGTGTTTCCTGCTTTAAACAAAAAATGCATCACATTTTTCAAAGCTGTAAGAATTTTTTTAAATTGTTTCCAACAAACCTATTTTTCGAAAACTTAACGATCGTGTCCTCCCGTAACGCGTTTATAGATGTTTTGCCAATATGTAGTTGGACGGGTTTTGTGTTATGTACGATTTACGAAATCTGAAAAAGTGTGTGATGTACGATTTATGAAAATTGCTCGGTTGTGGTATGTACGATTGATGAAATTTGTATAACAAATTATTAAAGATAAATTGCGAAATGAAAAATAATTTCCTTAATGTTAATGGTTTCAAATATTCTATTCCGCTTGGGACACCAACGACCCGTTCAGTACGCCACTGACCTTACTCTCGCGCATTACACTGGAATCCGAATTTTAAAAAAATATCACCAATTAATGAGTTTACTGATGGCCAAAATGATTATGGAATCAGGGGTACGTTTTTCAGACTTTTAATTTATCGTAAAACGTTTTAATGAAAAATATCGAAAAAAAGTTGTCATGAAAAAAAATTTCAAATTCAATTGCGTTTTTCAATCGTTCCTGAATGTTATTGACACCAATTTTTTTTATTCCGCTTGGGAAACCCACGGGCCATAAAGTACGCCACTGACCTTACTTTTTGACCACTGACATTTTATTGGAATACGAATTAAAAAACAAACATATCATCAAATAACAAGCTTACTGATGATCAAACTTATTGGAGGACACATTTTCTCTGAATATTCGCGGGTACGAGAATGCTACTGCTAGTCATATTTTCTCACGCCAATCGTGATTTTTTTCTTCAAATTAACAATGACGCTGGTTTTTTATCGTCGTTCCGAAATTGTTGGAGTTGTATTTTACGCGTGCGCTAGATGCCAGTCATAAACTTAATTATGGCATCTAGCGTTATTCAGCGAACAAACTATCCGACAAAAATGTGGCGGGCGCGTTATCCCCATAAAGCGCCGTGTGAATGAGAAGTGTTTTAGAATCGTAATTTTTCCTTTGATGTACGGTATTGTAGCGTGAAATTTTACCAGGATGCGGGGATCTGTTCTTCCTAGATGATGGACGATATGTTACGATGGACGAAAACAGTTTTTCAGCACGAGCTGTCACACAGACTGAGGTTATCGTTCACATGACAACACGGGAAACATTTAGCGGCATGGGGAGTAGGGTGAGACCACAGAGGAGAGTCTATGAGGTAACCCGGTCGAGTAGCGTCGCAGGAGGCGGGGGCGGAATAAAAGTCGATCTCGCAGCGAGTCCATTCATGAAAAATAATGTTAAAAACAAAGAGAGACAGTCTCGAAAACAGGTCGTTTTTTCGCCCGTAATTTTGATCTAAAAAGTGAGGTTTTTTTCGACTCTCATTTTTCGAAAAAAAAGCGCTCGTATCGTCGAAGGCGCTTTTCAGCGCTCGGACTCAAAAATAGCTGGAAAAACATTTGACAACTGTGTTTCCTGCTATAAACAAAAATGTAAGAATTGTTTTTAGTTGTTTCCAAGAAACCTATTTTTCGAAAATTTTACTATTGTGTCCTCCCATAACGCGTTTATAGATGTTTTGCCAAAATGTAGTTGGACGGGTTTTGTGTTATGTATGATTTACGAAATCTGAAAAAGTGTGTGATGTACGATTCATTAAAATTGCTCGGTTGTGGTATGTACGATTTATGAAAGTTGTATAAAAAATTATTAAAGATAAATTGCGAAATGAAAATTGATTTCCTTAATGGTTTTTTTCCTTAGGTACACGCTTTTCGCGTTTGTTACCTATTCTTTCCCTTCATTGTGCCCGTTTCTTTCCTCTACTGTTTTACTCCTTTTTTTCTCCACCTTTCTCCTTGTTCCCCCCGCCCTCTTGCGGCCGCAGCCGACTTCCCCCTCTGTATTATATTCATCATGACATTTCTGTCATGGGTATAGGGAAACTGCGGAAAACCTATACCAATACAGCCGGTCATCGAGTTCGCCCCCCAGTCGTGGAACTAGTCTTATTTCGCCGCAAAATGCCGAAGAAAAACATTTCACGACAAAATGTACGCGACTGGGATTCGAAGTCGGGACCTCCCGGTCCGCTGGTTTAGTGGCGAGCACGCTAACCACTAGACCATCGCACCGGTGGAATTTCCTTAATGTTAATGGTATCAAATATTCTATTCCGCTTGGGACACCAACGACCCGTTCTGTACGCCACTGACCTTACTCTCGCGCATTACATTGGAATCCGAATTTGAAAAAAACATCACCAATTAATCAGCTTACTGATGTCAAAATGATTATGGAAAAAGGGAGATGATTTTGAGACTTTCAATTTATCGAAAAAAGCGCTCGTATCGCCGAAGGCGCTGTCAGCGATAGAAGACTAAAAAAAACGGTTTGCAAACCACGTGAAAACTGCTTTTGTGCCAATAAACGAAAATCCATCATATTTTTTAAGTGCCTCAGATTTTTTTCGAAATTTTTCCAGGAAACGATTTTCCGAAAATTTTACGCGGATGTCCTCCCTTAACATGTTTGTGGATATAGTGACAACATCTCGTTGGACGGGTTTTGTGCTATGTACGATTTACGAAATCTGAAAAAGTGTGTGGTGTACGATTCATTTAAATTGCTCGGTTGTGTGATGTACGATTAATGAAATTTGTATAAAAAATAATTAAAGATAAATTGCGATTAAAAAATTGCGAAATAAAAATTAATTTCCATAATGTTAATGGCATGAAATAATCTATCCCGCTTGGGACACCCACGAGCCATTCAGTACGCCACTGACCTTACCCTCGCGAATTATATGTAAATCCGAATTAAAAAAAAAAAACATCAGCAAATAATGAGCTTACTGATGGCCAAAATGATTATGAAATAAGGGGAACGTTTCTGAAACTTTTGATTAATCGTAAAAAGATTTAATGAAAAATATCGAAAAAAGTTTTGATGAAAAAAAAGTTGAAACTCAATTGCACTTTTGTATCGTTCCTAAATGTTATTGACACCAATCTTTTTTATTCCGCTAGGGACACCCACGGGCCATAAAGTACGCCACTGACCTTACCCTCGCGCATTTTATTGGAATACGAATTTACAAAAAAAAAACATATCATCAAATACCAAGCTTACTGATGAACAAAATTATTGGAGGACACATGTTAGCTGAATATTCGCGGGCACGAGAATGCTACTGCTAGTCATATTTTCTCACGTCAATCGTGATTTTTTCTTCAAATTATCAATGACGCTGGTTTTTTATTGTCGTTCCGAAATGCTTGGAGTATTATTTTACGCGTGCGCTAGATGCCAGTACTAAACTTATTTCTGGCATCTAGCGTTATTCAGCGAACAAACTATCCGACAAAAATGTGGCGGGCGCGTTATCCCCATAAAGCGCCGTATGAATGAGAAGTGTTTTATAATCGTAATTTGTCCTTTGAAGTACGGTATTGTAGGGTGAAATTTTACCAGGATGCGGGGATCTGTTCTTCCTAGATGATGGACGATATGTTACGATGGACGAAAACAGTTTTTCAGCACGAGCTGTCACACAGACCGAGGTTATCGTTCACATGACAACACGGGAAACATTGAGCGGCATGGGGAGTAGGGTGAGATCACAGAGGAGAGTCTATGAGGTAACCCGGGCGAGTAGCGCCGCAGGAGGCGGGGGCGGAATAAAAGGCGATCTCGCAACGAGTCCATTCATGAATAATAATGAAAAAAACAAAGAGAGACAGTCTTGAAAACAGTTCGTTTTTTCGACCGTAATTTTGATCTAAAAAGTGAGGTTTTTTTCGACTCTCATTTTTCGAAAAAAAAGCGCTCGTATCGTCGAAGGCGCTTTTCAGCGCTCGGACTCAAAAATAGCTCGACAAACATTTGACAACTGTGTTTCCTGCTATAAACAAAAATGCATCACATTTTTTGAAGCTGTGAGAATTGTTTTTAGTTGTTTCCAAGAAACCTATTTTTCGAAAATTTTACTATCGTGTCCTCCCATAACGCGTTTATAGATGTTTTGCCAATATGTAGTTGGACGGGTTTTGTGTTATGTATGATTTACGAAATCTAAAAAGTGTGTGATGTACGATTCATGAAAATTGCTCGGTTGTGGTTTGTACGATTTATGAAATTTGTATAAAAAATTATTAAGGATAAATTGCGAAATAAAAATTAATTTACTTAATGTTAATGATATCAAATATTCTAGTCCGCTTGGGACACCAACGATCCGTTCAGTCCGCCACTGACCTTACTTGCGCGCATTATATTGTAATCCGAATTAAAAAAAAACATCACCAAATAAGGAACTTAGTGATGATCAAAATGATTATGGAAGGAGGGATATGTTTTTGAGACTTTCAATTTATCGAAAAAAGCGCTCGTATCGCCGAAGGCGCTGTCAGCGATAGAAGACTCAAAAACGGTTCGAAAACCACGTAAAAACTGCTTTTTCACCAAAAAACGAAAATCCATCTTTTTTTTGAGTTCCAAAGATTTTTTTCGAAAATTTTTCAGGAAAACGATTTTCCGCTTCGATTTTCGAAAAATAGCTCGAAAAACATTTGACAACTGTGTTTCCTGCTTTAAACAAAAATGCATCACATTTTTCAAAGCTGTAAGATTTTTTTAAATTGTTTCCAACAAACCTATTTTTCGAAAATTTAACGATCGTGTCCTCCCTTAACGCGTTTATAGATGTTTTGCCAATATGTAGTTGGACGGGTTTTGTGTTATGTACGATTTACGAAATCTGAAAAAGTGTGTGATGTACGATTCATGAAAATTGCTCGGTTGTGGTATGTACGATTGATGAAATTTGTATAACAAATTATTAAAGATAAATTGCGAAATGAAAAATAATTTCCTTAATGTTAATGGTTTCAAATATTCTATTCCGCTTGGGACACCAATGACCCGTTCAGTACGCCACTGACCTTACTCTCGCGCATTACATTGGAATCCGAATTTTAAAAAACTATCACCAATTAATGAGTTTACTGATGGCCAAAATGATTATGGAATTAGGGGTACGTTTTTCAGACATTTAATTTATCGTAAAACGTTTTAATGAAAAATATCGAAAAAAAGTTGTCATGAAAAAAAAGTTCAAATTCAATTGCGTTTTTCAATCGTTCCTGAATGTTATTGACACCAATTTTTTTTATTCCGCTTGGGACACCCACGGGCCATAAAGTACGCCACTGACCTTACTTTTTGACCACTGACATTTTATTGGAATACGAATTAAAAAAAAAACATCATCAAATAACAAGCTTACTGATGATCAAACTTATTGGAGGACACATTTTCTCTGAATATTCGCGGGTACGAGAATGCTACTGCTAGTCATATTTTCTCACGCCAATCGTGATTTTTTTCTTCAAATTAACAATGACGCTGGTTTTTTATTGTCGTTCCGAAATTGTTGGAGTTGTATTTTACGCGTGCGCTAGATGCCAGTAATAAACTTAATTATGGCATCTAGCGTTATTCAGCGAACAAACATTACGACAAAAATGTGGCGGGCGCGTTATCCCCATAAAGCGCCGTGTGAATGAGAAGTGTTTTAGAATCGTAATTTTTCCTTTGATGTACGGTATTGTAGCGTGAAATTTTACCAGGATGCGGGGATCTGTTCTTCCTAGATGATGGACGATATGTTACGATGGACGAAAACAGTTTTTCAGCACGAGCTGTTACACAGACTGAGGTTATCGTTCACATGACAACACGGGAAACATTTAGCGGCATGGGGAGTAGGGTGAGATCACAGAGGAGAGTCTATGAGGTAACCCGGTCGAGTAGCGTCGCAGGAGGCGGGGGCGGAATAAAAGTCGATCTCGCAACGAGTCCATTCATGAATAATAATGTTAAAAACAAAGGGAGACGGTCTTGAAAACAGGTCGTTTTTTCGCCCGTAATTTTGATCTAAAAAGTGAGGTTTTTTTCGACTCTCATTTTTCGAAAAAAAAGCGCTCGTATCGTCGAAGGCGCTTTTCAGCGCTCGGACTCAAAAATAGCTCGAAAAACATTTGACAACTGTGTTTCCTGCTATAAACAAAAATGCATCACATTTTTCAAAGCGGTAAGGATTGTTTTTAGTTGTTTCCAAGAAACCGATTTTTCGAAAATTTTACTATCGTGTCCTCCCATAACGCGTTTATAGATGTTTTGCCAATATGTCGTTGGACGGGTTTTGTGTTATGTATGATTTACGAAATCTGAAAAAGTGTGTGATGTACGATTCATTAAAATTGCTCGGTTGTGGTATGTACGATTTATAAAAGTTGTATAAAAAATTATTAAAGATAAATTGCGCAATGAAAATTAATTTCCTTAATGGTTTTTTTCCTTAGGTACACGCTTTTCGCGTTTTTACCTATTCTTTCCCTTCATTGTGCCCGTTTCTTTCCTCTACTGTTTTACTCCTTTTTTTCTCCACCTTTCTCCTTGTTCCCCCCGCCCTCTTGCGGCCGCAGCCGACTTCCCCCTCTGTATTATATTCATCATGACATTTCTGTCATGGGTATAGGGAAACTGCGGAAAACCTATACCAATACAGCCGGTCATCGAGTTCGCCCCCCAGTCGTGGAACTAGTCTTATTTCGCCGCAAAATGCCGAAGAAAAACATTTCACGACGAAATGTACGCGACTGGGATTCGAAGTCGGGACCTCCCGGTCCCCCGATTTAGTGGCGAGCACGCTACCCACTAGACCATCGCACCGGTGGAATTTCCTTAATGTTAATGGTATCAAATATTCTATTCCGCTTGGGACACCAACGACCCGTTCAGTTCGCCACTGACCTTACTCTCGCGCATTACATTGGAATCCGAATTTAAAAAAAACATCACCAATTAATCAGCTTACTGACGTCCAAAATGATTATGGAATAAGGGATATGATTTTGAGACTTTCAATTTATCGAAAAAAGCGCTCGTATCGCCGAAGGCGCTGTCAGCGATAGAAGACTAAAAAAAACGGTTCGCAAACCACGTGAAAACTGCTTTTTTGCCAATAAACGAAAATCCATCATATTTTTTAAGTGCCTCAGATTTTTTTCGAAATTTTTCCAGGAAACGATTTTCCGAAAATTTTACGCGGATGTCCTCCCTTAACATGTTTGTGGATATAGTGACAACATCTCGTTGGACGGGTTTTGTGCTATGTACGCTTTACGAAATCTGAAAAAGTGTGTGGTGTACGATTCATTTAAATTGCTCGGTTGTGTGATGTACGATTAATGAAATTTGTATAAAAAATAATTAAAGATAAATTGCGATTAAAAAATTGCGAAATAAAAATTAATTTCCATAATGTTAATGGCATGAAATAATCTATCCCGCTTGGGACACCCACGAGCCATTCAGTACGCCACTGACCTTACCCTCGCGAATTATATTTCAATCCGAATTTAAAAAAAACACATCACCAAATAATGAGCTTACTGATGGCCAAAATGATTATGGAACAAGGGGTACGTTTTTGATACTTTTAATTCATCGTAAAACGTTTTAATGAAAAATATCGAAAAAAGTTTTAATGAAAAAAAAGTTGAAACCCAATTGCACTTTTGTATCGTTCCTAAATGTTATTGACACCAATTTTTTTTATTCCGCTTGGGACACCCACGGGCCCTAAAGTACGCCACTGACCTTAGCCTCGCGCATTTTATTGGAATACGACTTTACAAAAAAAAACATATCATCAAATAACAAGCTTACTGATGATCAAAATTATTGGAGGACACATTTTCTCTGAATATTCGCGGGCACGCGAATGCTACTGCTAGTCATATTTTCTCACGTTAATCGCGATTTTTTTCATCAAATTATCAATGACGCTGGTTTTTTATTGTCGTTCCGAAATGCTTGGAGTTTTATTTTACGCGTGCGCTAGATGCCAGTAATAAACTCATTTCTGGCATCTAGCGTTATTCAGCGAACAAACTATCCGACAAAAATGTGGCGGGCGCGTTATCCCCATAACGCGACGTATGAATGAGAAGTGTTTTAGAATCATAATTTTTCCTTCGAGGCACGGTATTGTAGCGTGAAATTTTACCAGGATGCGGAGACCTGTTCTTCCTAGATGATGGGCGATATGTTACGATGGACGAAAACAGTTTTTCAGTACGAGCTGTCACACAGACCGAGATTATCGTTCACATGACAACACGGGTAACATTTAGCGGCATGGGGAGTAGGGTGAGATCACAGAGGAGAGTCTATGAGGTAACCCGGGCGAATAGCGTCGCAGGAGGTGGGGGCGGAATAAAAGTCGATCTCGCAACGAGTCCATTCATGAATAATAATGAAAAAAAAAAACAAAGAGAGACAGTCTTGAAAACAGTTCGTTTTTTCGACCGTAATTTTGATCTAAAAAGTGAATTATTTTTTTACTCTTAGTTTTCGAAAAAACAAGCGCTCGTATCGCCGAAGGCGCTTTCCAGCGCTCGGACTCAAAAATAGCTCGAAAAACATTTGACAGCTGTGTTTCCTGCTGTAAACAATACTGCATCACATTTTTCAAAGCTGTTAGAATTATTTTAAATTGTTTCCAAGAAACCTATTTTCCGAAAATTTTACTATGGTCTCCTCCCTTAACGCGTTTATAGATGTTTTGCCAATATGGGTCATTTGATAAGTACCTAGCCTACAAATGAAAACACCAAAATTTTGCTAAAAATAAAATTTATTTTTCAATGTAGTCTCCTTTTAGTTGAATACACTTGGCCCAGCGGTGTTCCAATTTTTTTAACCCCGTTGAAAAAAATGTTATCTCTTGGTCTGCAAAATAGGCCTTCGTGGCGGCGATTATTTCGTTATTGGAGTGGAATTTCTTCCCGGCGAGTGAATTTTAAAAATTCGGAAACAAAAAAAAGTCGCACGAAGCCAAATCTGGAGAATACGGTGGATGGGGCAGCAGTTCATAGCGTAAAACGACCAATTTAGCCGTGGCGAGCGCGGAGGTGTGAGCCGGTCCATTATCATGGTGGAAAAGCACTATTTTTCTCGATATATGGGGCCGTTTTTCTTTTAACACGGCGTTAAATCGGCTCAATAGTTCGGCGTAGTACTGTCCCGTGACCGCCTTGCCCTTCTCCAGGTAGTCAATAAAAATTACACCTTGAGAATCCCAGAAAACAGTGGCCATCACCTTTCCAGCCGACGGGACCGTCTTCGCCTTCTTTGGAGCAGGTTCACCGGGTAAGGTCCACTGTTTTGACTGCTCCTTGGTCTCTGGAGTATACCAGTGAATCCATGTTTCGTCGACGGTCACGTAACGACGCAAAAACTCTTTTGGATTGCGATTAAACAGCTCCAAACACTGCTCTGAAGTGGTCACGCGAATGCGCTTGTTGTCTGCAGTCAGCAAACGCGGCACCCACCTTGCCGACAGCTTCCTCATGCCCAAAGTCTCATGTAGGATATGCCACACGCGTTCTTCTGAGATGCCTACTATCACAGCTATCTCGTGCACCTTTAATCGGCGGTCTGACAAAACGATATCGTGTATTTTTGTCATGTTCTCCGCCGTAGTGGCTCTTTTTCGAGCACCTGGGCGTGGATCATCAAAAACCGACGTACGACCACGTTGAAACTCGTTATAGCAAAATTTAACGGTCGCCATCGAAGGAGAAGCATCCCCATACACTGCATCCAAGCGTTCTTTAATTTCACTGCGCGATTTCCCTTCCAAAAACAAGAATCGAATCACCGACCGATATTGTTCTTTCTCCATTCTTTCAAAAATGAACGGACACACTTGCTTTCACACGCTCTCAAAAGAGAACTACAAGTCCGATCCGGCTGGAATTTTGTCAGTAGCCGTCTACAAGACGGTACTACACTATAGTGTATTTCTCTTGCAATAGTGGCACCATCTAGCGGTGAGGCTAGGTACTTGTCAAATGACCCACGTAGTTGCACGGGTTTTGTGTTATGTACGATTTACGAAATCTGAAAAAGTGTGTGATGTACGATTCATGAAAATTGCTCGGTTGTGGTATGTACGATTTATGAAATTTGTATAAAAAATTATTAAAGATAAATTGCGAAATTAAAATTAATTTAATTAATGTTAATGGTATCAAATATTCTAGTCCGCTTGGGACACCAACGATCCTTTCAGTCCGCCACTGACCTTACTCTCGCTCATTATATTGTAATCCGAAGTTAAAAAAAAATATCGCCAAATAAGGAGCTTACTGATGACGAAAATGATTATGGAAGGAGGGATATATTTTTGAGACTTTGAATTAATCGAAAAAAGCGCTCGTATCGCCGAAGGTGCTGTCAGCGATAGAAGACTCAAAAACGGTTCGAAAACCACGTAAAAACTGCTTTTCTCCAATAAACGGAAATCCATCATTTTTTTTAAGTGCCAAAGAATTTTTTCGAAATTTTTCGAGGAAAACTATTTTCCGAAAAATTTTCGCGCGTGTCCTCCCTTAACATGTTTGTGGATATATTGACAACATCTCGTTGGACGGGTTTTGTGTTATGTACGATTTACGAAATCTGAAAAAGTGTGTGGTATACGATTCATTTAAATTGCTCTGTAGTGTGATGAACGATTTATGAAATTTGCATAAAAAATAATGAGAGATAAATTACGGTTAAACATTGCGAAATAAAAATTAATTTCCTTAATGTTATTGGCATGAAATAATCTATTCCGCTTGGGACACCCACGAGCCATTCAGTACGCCACTGACCTTACCCTCGCGCATTATATTGGAATCTGCATTTAAAAAAAACATCACCAAATAATGAGCTTACTGATGGCCAAAATGATTATGGAATAAGCGGTACGTTTTTGAGACTTTTAATTTATCGTAAACCGTTTTAATGATAAATATCGAAAAAAGTTTTAATGAAAAAAAAGTTGAAATTCAATAGCACCTTTGTATCGTTCCTAAATGTTATTGACACCAATTTTTTTTATTCCGCTTGGGACACCCACGGGCCATAAAGTACGCCACTGACCTTACCCTCGCGCATTTTATTGGAATACGAGTTTAGAAAAAAAAAACATATCATCAAATAACGAGCTTACTGATGATCAAAATTATTGGAGGACACATTTTCTCTGAATATTCGCGGGCACGAGAATGCTACTGCTAGTCATATTTTCTCACGTCAATCGAGATTTTTTTTATCAAATTATCAATGACGCTGGTTTGTTATTGTCGTTCCGAAATTGTTAGAGTTTTATTATACGCGTGAGCTAGATGCCAGTAATGAACTTATTTCTGCCATCTAGCGTTATTCAGCGAACAAACTATCCGACAAAAATATGGCGGGCGCGTTATCTCCATAAAGCGCCGTATAAATTAGAAGGGTTTTAGAATCGTAATTTTTCCTTTGAAGTACGGTATTGGGGCGTGAAATTTTACCAGGATGCGGGGATCTGTTCTTTCTAGATGATGGACGATATGTTACGATGGACGAAAACAGTTTTTCAGCACGAGCTGTCACACAGACCGAGATTATCGTTCACATGACAACACGGGAAACATTTAGCGGCATGGGGAGTAGAGTGAGATCACAGAGGAGAGTCTATGAGGTAACCCGGCCGAGTAGCGTCGCAGGAGGCGGGGGCGGAATAAAAGTCGATCTCGCAACGAGTCCATTCATGAATAATAATGAAAAAAACAAAGAGAGACAGTCTTGAAAACAGTTCGTTTTTTCGACCGTAATTTTGATCTAAAAAGTGAATTTTTTTTCGACTCTCATTTTTCGAAAAAAAGCGCTCGTATCGCCGAAGGCGCTTTTCAGTGCTGGGACTCAAAAATAGATCGAAAAACATTTGACAACTGTGTTTCCTGCTATAAACAAAAATGCATCACATTTTTCAAAGCTGTGAGAATTATTTAAAATCGTTTCCAAGAACCTTATTTTTCGAAAATTTTACTATCGTGTCCTCCCTTAACGCGTTTATAGATGTTTTGCCAATATGCAGTTGGACGGGTTTTGTGTTATGTACGATTTACGAAATCTGAAAAAGTGTGTGATGTACGATTCATGAAAATTGCTCGGTTGTGGTATGTACGATTTATGAAATTTGTATACAAAATTATTAAACATAAATTGCGAAATAAAAATTAATTTCCTTGATGTTAATGGTATCAAATATTCTATTCCGCTTGAGACACCAACGATCCTTTCAGTACGCCACTGACCTTACCCTCGCGCATTATATTGGAATCCGAATTTAAAAAAACATCAACAAATAATGAGCTTACTGATGGCCAAAATGATTATGGAAAAAGGGGAAACGTTTTTGAGACTTTCAATTTATCGTAAAACGTTTTAATGAAAAATATCGAAAGAAGTTAGAAAAAAAAATTTGAAATTCAATTGCACTTTTATATCGTTTCTAAATATTAATGACACCATTTTTTTTTATTCCGCTTGGGACGCCCACGGGCCATAAAGAACGTCATTAACCTTACCCTCAGGCACTTTATTGGAATACGAATTTACAAAAAAAACATCATCAAATAACAAGCTTACTAATGATCAAAATTATTTAAGGTGTTAAGTCGTGGGGCCCATTTTGAATCGATAATTAATCGTCTTTTAATTTACCTTTCAGGATTTGAATTTACGAATGGGAAGTGTGCCACGAACGCACGGATTATAATGAATTAAGTCATATGACTTATATGACGGGAAGTTACCGTCGGAGAAGAAAAGCGCCACGTTTAAGGGGGAATGTGCCCCCTTGGGATAGGCGCTTGGTAAAGTCGTTGGTGTTTAATTTAAAGCATGAGCGATAGGTAAGCAAATAAGAATGTCGCGTGAAATTGTGCTTACCTTGGTGAAAAAGAGCGGCGGTGCGTAGCGGGTCAAAACTACTCGACCGTGTGACCGAATTTATTCAGGAATCGCAAAGATGTTCCAGCTCGACCCAACCTGTCGTTGCCCAGACGGGTACCCGTCGCTCGTGCGAATGCGATGGCCCGATAATGCCGATGTTTTTGGGAGCAGTCGGAGACTACGAGGACTGGATTAATTTATGAGGGATACATTCGCTTCGAAATATAAATATGAATGTATAGATTTTATAATTATTTGAACCGCTGAGCGAGTGCAAGACTTGCCAGGTTACGGCACCGTCGACTCACTACGTCTGGCTCCACCTCCGCCCGGTTACGGCGATTGGCGGCCAGCCGCGAGAACAAATGTTGAGAATAACGGAAGCCGACGCCCGAACACCGGTGTAACCGTGCCAGTCGCTGACCTACCGAATTATGGCGGGTCGGCGCGTGTGGCGTGATCGTGCGGCAAACCTTCCAAATTCCTCGGAAAATACCCTGTATATACGTCCGATTTTGGACGGATGAGGGTTTTTTATTTGTCGAGCGAATGTATCGGGAAACGTATTCGTCTAACGCATAGGTACAGATTGATATGAAATAACAGTTAACGGTTACGGCGATTGGCGGCCACCCGCGAATGCAAATATAAAGGTCAAGGGAAATCGACGTCCGAACACTAAGCACCGGATTTACCGTGCCAGTCGCTAACCTGCCAGATTACGGCGAGTCAGCGGATCTAACGTGTTCGTGCATCAGCTTTCCCGAGCCTACGACGCTTGGGAAAGCTGATAAAAGGTATGAAGCTGATGAAAGGCACTTCAAGATTTGTCCAATTTTGGACAAGTGTGATTTCATGAGTGAGACGAATACGTGTGTTGGGAAAAATGGCGTGAGCGAGAGGAAGAGAGAAAGAGAGAAAGAAATGCACTAAGATGATTTGTTCGTTGCGTGTTTGCACGCACGAACGAGAGCCAAATATATTTCAATTATTTGCTCGGAAATTGTTACACTTTTTCGCGGTCGCCGTATTTTTCGTGGTTTGTTTAGCGCGAATAAATCGAGTGTTATATAAACGATTGTGTATTTTACCCGTAAATAAGCTTAGTTACATTCAATAAAGGCAATAATATATGTTTTGTAAATTTATTCGTTGCAGTGTTTGACGTGTTGTTTCCTTTTATTTTTATTATGATTTAAACAATTAATGCCGGTTTTACAGAGACTTATAGTTACACTGACGAAGAGACCGGGGTAAACTCGAAAAGAATATAAAATAGAATAAAATAAGTGTACCGGTTTTCAGAGCGTCGACTCTGCGATGCGCGCTGTTGGAGAGACCGGACGGAACTGGCTGGCCAGCTCCCGGAGCGAAATATGTATCCTCGCCCTCTTTGTCTCTGAGACAAAGGGCTTAGCGTCATTACCCTCGCTCTCGAGCTCGTTCCCCATGTAACCGAATATTAGCACTGATAAAGTTATTTTTCTCGAGTTGTACATGAGCAATATTATTCGTTATCGGCAGGATGTGCTGACTACGTGGTGACCATGCTCCGAGGAGGTCTGTGAGAAAACTCGCGATGAAGCTGACCGCTTGGGAACTGGTTTGCGGGTTATTCGAGGACTC
Organism: Ophion ellenae; assembly: GCA_963210295.1. NCBI lineage: Eukaryota > Metazoa > Arthropoda > Insecta > Hymenoptera > Ichneumonidae > Ophion > Ophion ellenae. The sequence goes on from OY723394.1 coordinate 9,670,375, forward strand.
TCGCGTCCCCAATATATACATAATATAGATATGACAATATTTCTTATTTCTAGGACCATTGTATTATGGTCGACACGAATATACACACATATGTTGGATACGAGTTCGGGGACACGTGAATGTCCCCGAAATATACATGTACGTATAGGTATTAATATTATTATTTGTACTCCGGAGACTCTCTTGGATGTCCCGAGTATATATATATGTATATTGGTGTGTGTCACTTTGAGGACTTATGTCCCCGAAGTATCCATATAAGTCGATATGTATGGAATATTGCCCCGGGACTCGGCTATATGTCCTTGAAACGTATGGAGTACGTATATGTGTTACGTCGTGGGGCCCATTTTTATCGATAATTAATCGTCTTTTAATTTACCTTTTAGGATTTGAATTTACGAATGGGAAGTGTGCCACGAACGTACGGATAATAATGAATTAAGTCATATGACTTATATGACGGTAAGTTACCGTCAGAGAAGAAAAGCGCCACGTTTAAGCGGGAATGTGCCCACTTGGGATAGGCGCTTGGTAAAGTCGTTGGTGTATAATTTGACGCATGAGCGACAGGTAGGCAAATAAGAAAGTAGCGTGAAATTGTGCTTACCTTGGTGAGAAAGAGCGGCGGTGCGTAGCGGGTCAAAACTACTCAACCGTGTGACCGAATTTGTCCAGGAATCGCAAAGATGTTCCAGCTCGACCCGACCTGTCGTTGCCCTGACGGGTACCCGGTGCTCGTGCGAATGCGATGGGCCGGGGATGCCGATGTTTTTGGGAGCGGTCGGAGACGACGAGGACTGGATTAATTTATGAGGGATACATTCGCTTTGAAATATAAATATACATGTATAGAATTTATAATTATTTGAACCGCTGAGTGAGTGCAAGACGTGCCAGGTTACGGCACCGTCGACTCACTACGTCTGGCTCCACCTCCGCCCGGTTACGGCGATTGGCGGCCAGCCGCGAGAACAAACGTTGAGAATAACGGAAGCCGACGCCCGAACACTAAGCACCGGTGTGACCGTGCCAGTCGCTGACCTACCGAATTACGGCGGGTCGGCGCGTGTGGCGTGTTCGTGCGGCAAACCTTCCGAATTCCTCGGAAAATACCCTGTTTATACGTCCGATTTTGGACGGACGAGGGTTTTTTATTTGTCGAGCGAATGTATCGGGAAACGTATTCGTCTAACGCATAGGTACAGATTTATATGAAATAAAATTTGGTACGCTGAGCGAGTCTAGTGCGTGCCAGATTACGGCACCGCCGACTCGCTACGTCTGGCCCACCTCCGCCCGGTTACGGCGATTGGCAGCCAGCCGCGAATACAAATATAAAGGTCAAGGGAAATCGACGTCCGAACACTAAGCACCGGATTAACCGTGCCAGTCGCTAACCTGCCAGATTACGGCGAGTCAGCGGATGTAGCGTGTTCGTGCGTCAGCTTTCCCAAGCCTCATAAAAAAGGCACTTCAAGATTTGTCCAATCTTGGACAAGTATGATTTTATGAGTGAAACGAATACGTGTGTTGGGAAAAATGGCGTGAGTGAGAGGAAGAGAGAAAGAGAGAAAGAAATGCACTACGATGATTTGTTCGTTGCGTGTTTACACGCAGGAACGAGAGCCAAATATATTTTAATTATTTGCTCGGAAAATGTTACACTTTTGCGCGGTCGCCGTATTTTGCGTGATTTTAATAGCGCGAAGAAATCGAATGTTATATAAAAGATTGTGTATTTTACACGTAAATAAACGTAGTTACATTCAATAAAGAAAATAATATAAGTTTCGTTAATTTATTCGTTGCAGTGTTTGACGTGTTGTTTCCTTTTATTTTTTATTATGATTTAAACAATTAATGCCGGTTTTACAGAGACTTATAGTTACACTGACGAAGAGACCGGGGTAAACTCGAAAAGAATATAAAAAAGAATAAAATAGGTGTACCGGTTTTCAGAGCGTCGACTCTGCGATGCGCGCTGTTGGAGAGACCGGACGGAACTGGCTGGCCAGCTCCCGGAGCGCAATATGTATCCTCGCCCTCTTTGTCTCTGAGACAAAGGGCTTGGCGTCATTACCCTCGCTCTCGAGCTCGGTCCCCATGTAACCGAATATTAGCACTGATAACGTTATTTTTCTCGAGTTGTACATGGGCAATGAAATGAATATTTTTCGTTATCGGCAAGATGTGCTGACTACGTGGTGACCAAGCTCCGAGGAGGTCTGTGAGAAAACTCGCGATGAAGCTGACCGCTTGGGAACAGTTTCGCGGGTTATTCGAGGACTCTCGCGTCCCCAATATATACATAATATAGATATGACAATATTTCTTATTTCTAGGACCATTGTATTATGGTCAACACGAATATACATATATATGTTGGATACTAGTTCGGGGACTCGTGAATGTCCCCGTAATATACATGTAAGTATAGGTATTAATATTATTATTTGTACTCCGGAGACTCTCTTGGATGTTCCGAGTATATATATATGTATATTGGTGAGTGTCACTTTGAGGACTTATGTCCCCGAAGTATGCATGGAAGTAGATATGTATGAAATATTGCTCCGGGACTCGGCTATATGTCCCTGAAGCGTATGGAGTACGTATATGTATATATATATATATATACATGTATAGATATTCACTAAGGTTATTCGGAGGACTAATGCCTTGGAAGTATGCATAAGAGTATACGAATGGTATATGAGGACTCTGAGGTCCTGGAGTATGTATATATATATATATATTCGTTAAAGTCGTTTCGAGGACTTATGTCCCTAAAGTGTGCATGGAAATAGACATGCGGAATTATTATAGGAGGTACTCCAGGGACTCTCGTATATGTCCCTGAAGCATGCAGGTACGTGTATATGTATGTATATATGAGACATTTCGATATGGTACTCCGGGGACCCATGTGCGTGTCCCAGAAGTGTACAGGCAAACAGATATGTACGCGTATATGAGGCTAATTGTAAAGTTAATCCGAGCACCCATGTGCTCGTCCCTGAAGTTACAGGTAAGCTTAGCGGTAATGTTATTATGGGAACTGTTTGTCCCTAAAGTATACGGGTAGATATACGCATGCTCAATTTAAAAATATATTCACGAATATTTTATATAACGGGGTTTCTGAGTGAAATCGACCATATATGGGTCGTTCTGATTAACATGTACCCCAAGAAAAACATAAATGAGCGCGTTTAGCGCGAGGAAAAAATCTTAATAAGTAATACAATTCGTACCAGATATGAATATTTGGAGGGCGAGAGTGCTAGGACGTAACACCTCCCCCCTAAAAGTCTGAAGCAATGCTTCAGCTTTGCTGAGGACCGGCGTTGAGCCGCTCCAAGAGTCCGTGATCGACGCCCGACAAACGCCTCGACGTCGTCGGATGGTCGCAATTGTCATTGATGGACACCAGCTCTAGAGGTTCGTCATTGGTAATCTTCGACGACCGTTGTTCAGCATGGTGAGCTCTGCTAATCAGGGGGCTTGTCACCGAGTTCCAGATGGCTCCTAGGAGGGTGAAACTCCATCCGTACAGAGTGTGGAGTGTATATCCATGGATGCAAGTATCGATGATCGCCTTGATGATGGTGAGGATTGCGAGGACCCCGAACAGTCCCGCACTGATGATCCCGAATTTTTCGAAACCACCCCAGATTTTGTGCATTACTCCATCAGCCACGTGTTGGAGAGCGTCCTCGTCCATCAGTGTCTTGAGGGAAACGCTTCCCGGGGGTATGTCGTGTCCTGCGAAACCCCTTGCGATGTTGTTGAGTAATGCCGGTTTTTCAGCGGGGAACATTATCCTGTCCCTCAGCTGGTTGATCTCGTGGTCAGAATAAATTCCGCTGGATGCCAAATTTCCAATGGGGTTGTATCCCCAGGTAGGCATGGAAGCGGGATGCAGTTGTCCAGGAGGCGGTACCTCGACTGGATGTGGTGTGAAACGATACCAAGTGCCGTCGATCCAATATTCGGCGGCCAGCATGGGGTTGCACTCGATATGTGTCCGTTCGACGAAGGGTGCATTTCACACACACGCGGAGTTCATAATCGGGTGCCTCTTAATTTATTGGGGTGGACTACCCGAGGTTTATTTTTATAGAGGATCTTCACGTTTCCTCCTGATAAAATTTCCAGAATTTCGCATGGTTCGGTGTATTGGTCACCGAATTTTCCCCTTTTTGGTTCCTTCAACATGAGAACCTTGTCGCCGACCTTGAATGTTTTCGGATTAATCCTCCGATCGTAATACGTTTTTGATTTCTCCTTGGATTTCTTCAGATTTTCGGCGGCAAGTTGTTGGAGTTCGTAAATTCGAGAGAAGAGCTCCTCCAGGTATGCAGCATAAGTCGTATCCTGTTGCTCCTCGATTTGTTGATAACCCGACGGATGGCGGGCCAGTTTACCGAAAACTAGCTCGTGAGGGGTGTACCCTGTACCCTCGTGTTGGCTCGTATTATAAGAGAACATCGCTAACTCGATGAGCTCGTCCCAATCATTGTTTTCGTTCACGTACTGTTTCAGATATTCCGCGAGGACATGGTGAGACCTTTCGATTGACCCGTTGGACTGCGGGTAGAAGGCTGATGTTTGGTACATTTTGATTCTGAATTTCCTCGCGATGGCCTTCATAAAACTGCTCCGAAAGTTCGCCCCCTGGTCGGTGAGAAGGGCGCGAGGAGCACCAAAACGAGCGATGAAGTTTTTGACGAAATTCACTTCCGAGCCCGAGTCTATTAAAAATTCGTTAAGTCCCGATAAGTTGGGTGAGTCGAGGTCTACGGAAGCTATTTGTTTTGAACGCGTTAATAAGACGTGGACGGTTCGCACGGAGACGCGTCTATTATTTTTACCGGGCGCTCCGTCGATTTCTCGTCCCGCGGGGAGGCCCGTGCCACTGGTCGAGAATTCTCGTTTTTTGGCAATTCGGTTGCCCTATTCCTTTCTTCGTTTTGTTTTTTATAGCAGGACGTCTCGAGGTGGCCCGCCCTGTTGCAATAATTACACATCGACGGGACTCGAGATCCTTGACCGTTCGTGGGCTTTGACCACGTGATTCTACTGTTAGAACTTTGTTTATTTGAATTTCCCGGCTTCTTGTCCGGAAACTTTAACCAGCAATCATCGGACGCGTGATTGCGGTTGCAATGTTTACAAGTCGGTCCTCCTGAAGGGGAGACCGCTTTTATTTGGGCCGACTGATTTTGAGTTCGGCTTTCGAAACGCGTGTCCTTGAAATGAGACCTATCGCGTTCCATATCTTTTTCAACTTTTATTGCCTTTGAATAGGCATCCTCGAGATTATCGAATCCCTCGAGTTTGAGACGGATTCGAAAGTCGGGTGGAAGACCCTTGACGAAACAATCCAGCGTGTCGTTTTCGAAAATATCGTATTGACCGTTTCGGAGAGTTCCGTGATTATCAATTTCGGCTTCAAGAATCGCCGTATGCAAATCTTTGGTTCGACTGATATAGTCGATAATGTGTTCGTTTTTATTTTTTGAAATATTTCCAAGTTCACCACGAAATTCGTTCAAAGTTTTCGCGGAACCAAATAACGTTTTCAACCGCTCACCGAATTGGTGAACGTTTTGGAAGTTATAATCTTCCAGTGCCGTTGCGGCATGACCTTTTAATTTGTTACGGAGGAGCTGAGTGAGGCCCAACTCCTGATGAGGGCGGAACATGTCCCTTGCCCTTTTACAAGCACGAACAAACCGCAGAACCGGTACGTTGTACCCATTGAAGATGGGCACAGATTCAAGTGCATCTTTAAATTTAATGTTCGCGGGTAATTCTTGATCATCGCGAACGTTAACTTCGTTTCGTTGTACGTGAGGGACCGGACCTGATTGTCGTTGACCCTCACCATTTTTAATCGACCCAATTTCCCTACTAATTCGACTGACTTCGTTTATCATTGTCGACAGGGTATTTTGCATAGCCTCGAGGGCGTGATGAGTGGTTGAGATTGGTTCATCTCTATTATTCACTTGATCACTAAATTCACATTCACGCGCACGCAGGGCTTCTAATTTTTCGTGCGTTTCTAATTCTCTTTTTAATAACGCTTGTTCTTGTTCACGAAGTATTTCGCGTTTTTTATCTAATTGATCCGCTAATACGCGGAGTTCCTCTTCACTTAAACGTTTCGAATTTTGGGAATGCTCAGCCATTTTGAACCTCTTATTTTATTTTACACTTTGCGATATGTAAACATGAATTTTTTCTATATAGATTTTTTAAATTTTACACCAAAGACTTTAAGCGTATCCCACCGCTGCCACCAAATTAATTTTTATATATCTCTGTTACGTCGTGGGGCCCATTTTTATCGATAATTAATCGTCTTTTAATTTACCTTTTAGGATTTGAATTTACGAATGGGAAGTGTGCCACGAACGTACGGATAATAATGAATTAAGTCATATGACTTATATGACGGTAAGTTACCGTCAGAGAAGAAAAGCGCCACGTTTAAGCGGGAATGTGCCCACTTGGGATAGGCGCTTGGTAAAGTCGTTGGTGTATAATTTGACGCATGAGCGACAGGTAGGCAAATAAGAAAGTAGCGTGAAATTGTGCTTACCTTGGTGAGAAAGAGCGGCGGTGCGTAGCGGGTCAAAACTACTCGACCGTGTGACCGAATTTGTCCAGGAATCGCAAAGATGTTCCAGCTCGACCCGACCTGTCGTTGCCCTGACGGGTACCCGGTGCTCGTGCGAATGCGATGGGCCGGGGATGCCGATGTTTTTGGGAGCGGTCGGAGACTACGAGGACTGGATTAATTTATGAGGGATACATTCGCTTTGAAATATAAATATACATGTATAGAATTTATAATTATTTGAACCGCTGAGTGAGTGCAAGACGTGCCAGGTTACGGCACCGTCGACTCACTACGTCTGGCTCCACCTCCGCCCGGTTACGGCGATTGGCGGCCAGCCGCGAGAACATACGTTGAGAATAACGGAAGCCGACGCCCGAACACTAAGCACCGGTGTGACCGTGCCAGTCGCTGACCTACCGAATTACGGCGGGTCGGCGCGTGTGGCGTGTTCGTGCGGCAAACCTTCCGAATTCCTCGGAAAATACCCTGTTTATACGTCCGATTTTGGACGGACGAGGGTTTTTTATTTGTCGAGCGAATGTATCGGGAAACGTATTCGTCTAACGCATAGGTACAGATTTATATGAAATAAAATTTGGTACGCTGAGCGAGTCTAGTGCGTGCCAGATTACGGCACCGCCGACTCGCTACGTCTGGCCCACCTCCGCCCGGTTACGGCGATTGGCAGCCAGCCGCGAATACAAATATAAAGGTCAAGGGAAATCGACGTCCGAACACTAAGCACCGGATTAACCGTGCCAGTCGCTAACCTGCCAGATTACGGCGAGTCAGCGGATGTAGCGTGTTCGTGCGTCAGCTTTCCCAAGCCTCATAAAAAAGGCACTTCAAGATTTGTCCAATCTTGGACAAGTATGATTTTATGAGTGAAACGAATACGTGTGTTGGGAAAAATGGCGTGAGTGAGAGGAAGAGAGAAAGAGAGAAAGAAATGCACTACGATGATTTGTTCGTTGCGTGTTTACACGCAGGAACGAGAGCCAAATATATTTTAATTATTTGCTCGGAAAATGTTACACTTTTGCGCGGTCGCCGTATTTTGCGTGATTTTAATAGCGCGAAGAAATCGAATGTTATATAAAAGATTGTGTATTTTACACGTAAATAAACGTAGTTACATTCAATAAAGAAAATAATATAAGTTTCGTTAATTTATTCGTTGCAGTGTTTGACGTGTTGTTTCCTTTTATTTTTTATTATGATTTAAACAATTAATGCCGGTTTTACAGAGACTTATAGTTACACTGACGAAGAGACCGGGGTAAACTCGAAAAGAATATAAAAAAGAATAAAATAGGTGTACCGGTTTTCAGAGCGTCGACTCTGCGATGCGCGCTGTTGGAGAGACCGGACGGAACTGGCTGGCCAGCTCCCGGAGCGCAATATGTATCCTCGCCCTCTTTGTCTCTGAGACAAAGGGCTTGGCGTCATTACCCTCGCTCTCGAGCTCGGTCCCCATGTAACCGAATATTAGCACTGATAACGTTATTTTTCTCGAGTTGTACATGGGCAATGAAATGAATATTTTTCGTTATCGGCAAGATGTGCTGACTACGTGGTGACCAAGCTCCGAGGAGGTCTGTGAGAAAACTCGCGATGAAGCTGACCGCTTGGGAACAGTTTCGCGGGTTATTCGAGGACTCTCGCGTCCCCAATATATACATAATATAGATATGACAATATTTCTTATTTCTAGGACCATTGTATTATGGTCAACACGAATATACATATATATGTTGGATACTAGTTCGGGGACTCGTGAATGTCCCCGTAATATACATGTAAGTATAGGTATTAATATTATTATTTGTACTCCGGAGACTCTCTTGGATGTTCCGAGTATATATATATGTATATTGGTGAGTGTCACTTTGAGGACTTATGTCCCCGAAGTATGCATGGAAGTAGATATGTATGAAATATTGCTCCGGGACTCGGCTATATGTCCCTGAAGCGTATGGAGTACGTATATGTATATATATATATATATACATGTATAGATATTCACTAAGGTTATTCGGAGGACTAATGCCTTGGAAGTATGCATAAGAGTATACGAATGGTATATGAGGACTCTGAGGTCCTGGAGTATGTATATATATATATATATTCGTTAAAGTCGTTTCGAGGACTTATGTCCCTAAAGTGTGCATGGAAATAGACATGCGGAATTATTATAGGAGGTACTCCAGGGACTCTCGTATATGTCCCTGAAGCATGCAGGTACGTGTATATGTATGTATATATGAGACATTTCGATATGGTACTCCGGGGACCCATGTGCGTGTCCCAGAAGTGTACAGGCAAACAGATATGTACGCGTATATGAGGCTAATTGTAAAGTTAATCCGAGCACCCATGTGCTCGTCCCTGAAGTTACAGGTAAGCTTAGCGGTAATGTTATTATGGGAACTGTTTGTCCCTAAAGTATACGGGTAGATATACGCATGCTCAATTTAAAAATATATTCACGAATATTTTATATAACGGGGTTTCTGAGTGAAATCGACCATATATGGGTCGTTCTGATTAACATGTACCCCAAGAAAAACATAAATGAGCGCGTTTAGCGCGAGGAAAAAATCTTAATAAGTAATACAATTCGTACCAGATATGAATATTTGGAGGGCGAGAGTGCTAGGACGTAACATATGTGTATATATATATATATATATATATACATGTATAGATATTCACTAGAGTTATTACGACGAATAATGCCTCCGAAGGATGCATATGAGTATACGAATGGTATATGAGGACTCTGAGGTCCTAACGTATGTATATATATATATTCGTTAAAGTTATTTCGAGGACTTATGTCCCTAAAGTATGCATGGAAATAGACATGCGGAATTAATATAGGAGGTACTCCAGGGACTCTTGTCCATGTCCCTGAAGCATGCAGGTACGTGTTTATGTATGTATATATGAGCCATTTCGATATGGTACTCCGGGGATCCATGTGCGTGGCCCAGAAGGGTACAGGAAAATGGATATGTACGTGTATATGAGGCTATTTGTAAAGTTAATGCGAGCACCCATGTGCTCGTCCCTGAAGTTACAGGTAAGCTTAGCGGTAAAGTTATTATGGGAACTGTTTGTCCCTAAAGTATACGGGTAGATATACGCATGCTAAATTTAAAGATATATTTACGAATATTTTATATAACGGGGTTCCTGAGTGAAATCGACCATATATGGGTCGTTCTGATTAACATGTACCCCAAGAAAAACATAAATGAGCGCGTTTAGCGTGAGGAAAAAATCTTAATAATTATTACAATTCATACCAGATATGAATATTTGGAGGGCGAGAGTGCTAGGACGTAACAGAGGACACATTTTCTCTGAATATTCGCGGGCACGAGAATGCTACTGCTAGTCATATTTTCTCACGTCAATCGGAATTTTTTTTTAAATTATCAATGACCCTGGTTTTTTATTATCGTTCCGAAATTGTTGGAGTTTTATTATACGCGTGCGCTAGATGCCAGTAATAAACTTATTTCTGGCATCTAGCGTTATTCAGCGAACAAACTATCCGACGAAAATGAGGCGGGCGCGTTATCCCCATAAAACGCCGTATGAATGAGAAGTGTTTTAGAATCGTAATTTTTCCTTTGAAGTACGGTATTGTAGCGTCAAATTTCACCAGGATGCGGGGATCTGTTCTTCCTCCATGATGGACGATATGTTACGATGGACGAAAACAGTTTTTCAGCACGAGCTGTCACACAGACCGAGATTATCGTTCACATGACAACACGGGAAACATTTAGCGGCATGGAGAGTAGGGTGAGATATGGGGCGGAATAAAACTCGATCTCGCAACGAGTCCATTCATGAATAATAATGAAAAAACAAAGAGAGACAGTCTTGAAAACAGTTCCTTTATTCGACCGTACTTTGTGTCTACAAAGTGAAGTTTTTTTCGACTCGCATTTTTGGAAAAAAGCGCTCGTATCGCCGAAGGCGCTTTTCAGCGCTCGGAATAAAAAATAGCTCGAAAAACATTTGACAACTGTTTTTCCTGCTATAAACAAAAATGCATCACATTTTTCAAAGCTGTAAGAATTATTTTAAATTGTTTCCAAGAAACCTATTTTTCGAAAATGTTACTATCGTGACCTCCCTTAACGCGTATATAGATGTTTTGCCAATATGTAGTTGGACGGGTTTTGTGTTATGTACGATTTACGAAATCTGAAAAAGTGTATGATGTACGATTCATGAACGTTGCTCGGTTGTGGTATGTACGATTAATGAGATTTGTATAAAAAATTATTAAAGATAAATTGCGAAATGAAAATTAATTTACTTAATGTTAATGATATCAAATATTCTATTCCGCTTGGGACTCCAAAGATCCGTTCAGTACGCCACTGACCTTACTCCCGCGCATTATATTGGAATCCGAATTTTAAAAAAACATCACCAATTAATGAGCTTACTGATGACCAAAATGATGATGGAAAAAGGGATATGATTTTGAGACTTTCAATTTATCGAAAAAAGCGCTCGTATGGCCGAAGGCGCTGTCAGCCATAGAAGACTCAAAAACGGTTCGAAAACCACGTGAAAGCTGCTTTTTCACCAATAAACGAAAATCCATCATATTTTTTAAGTGCCAAAGATTTTTTTCGAAATTTTTCCAGGAAAACGATTTTCCGAAAATTTTACGCGTGTGTCCTCCCTTAACATGTTTGTGGATATATTGCCAACGTCTCGTTGGACGGGTTTTGTGTTATGTACGGTTTACGAAATCTGAAAAAGTCTGTGATGTACGATTCATAAGAATTGCTCGGTTGTGTGATGTACGATTTATGCAATTTGTATACAAAATAATTAAAGATAAATTGCGATTAAAAAATTGCGAAATAAAAATAAATTTCCTTAATGTTAATGGCATCAAAAAATCTATTCCGCTTGGGACACCCACGAGCCATTCAGTACGCCACTGACCTTACCCTCGCGCATTCTATTGGAATCCGAATTTAAAAAAAAAACATCACCAAATAATAAGCTTACTGATGACCAAAATGATTATGGAAGGAGGGATATGTTTTTGAGACTTTCAATTTATCGAAAAAAGCGCTCGTTTCGCCGAAGGCGCTGTCAGCGATAGGAGACTCAAAAACGGCTCGAAAACCACGAGAAAACTGCTTTTTCACCAATAATCGAAAATCCTTTATATTTATTACGGCCCTATGAATTTTTTCAAAATTTCTCGAGGAAAACGCTTTTCCGAAAATTTTACGGCTATGCCCTCCCTTAACATATTTGTGGATGTATTTACATCTCGTTGGACAGGTTTTGTGTTATGTATGATTTACGAAATCTGAAAAAGTGCGTGATGTACGATTCATTTAAATTGCTCGGTTGTGTTATGTACGATTTATGGAATTTATAAAAAAAATAATTGAAGATAAATTACGAAATAAAAATTAATTTCCTTAATGTTAATGCCATCAAACAATCTATTCCGCTTAGGACACCCGCGAGCCATTCAGTACGCCACTGACCTTACCCTCGCCCATTATATTGGAATCCGAATTTAAAAAAAACAACAACAAATAATGAGCTTACTGATGGCCAAAATGATTATGGAAAAAGGGGTACGTTTTTGAGACTTTTACTTTATCGTAAAACTTTTTATTGAAAACTATCGAAAAAAGTTTTAATAAAAAAAGTCGAAATTCAATTGCACTTTTGTATCGTTCCTATATGTTATTGACACCAATTTTTTGTATTCCGCTTGGGACACCCACGGGCCATAAAGTACGCCGTTGACCTTACCCTCGCGCATTTTATTGGAATACGAATTTACAAAAAAAAAACATATCATCAAATAACATTCTTGCTGATGATCTAAACTATTGGAGGACACATTTACTCTGAATATTCGCGGGCACGAGAATGCTACTGCTAGTCATGTTTTCTCACGTCAATCGTGATTTTTTTCTTCAAATTATCAATGACCCTGGTTTTTTATTGTCGTTCCGAAATTGTTGGAGTTTTATTATAGGCGTGTGCTAGATGCCAGTAATAAACTTATTTCTGGCATCTAGCGTTATTCAGCAAACAAACTATCCGACAAAAATGTGGTATGCGCGGTATCCCCATAAAGCGCCGTATGAATGAGAAGTGTTTTTGAATCGTAATTTTTCCTTTGAAGTACGGTATTGTAGCGTGAAATTTTACCAGGATCTGTTCTTCCTAGATGATGGACGATATGTTATTATGGACGAAAACAGTTTTTCAGCACGAGCTGTCACAGAGACCGAGGTTATCGTTCACATGACAACACGGAAAACATTTAGCGGCATGGGGAGTACGGTGAGATCACAGAGGAGCGTCTATGAGGTATATCGGGTGAGTAGCGTCGCAGGAGGCGTGGGCGGAATCAAAGTCGATCTCCCAACGGGTCCGTTGATGAATAATAATAATAAAAACAAAGAGAGACAGTCTTGAAATGAGTTCGTTTTTTCGATCGTAATTTTTATCTAAAAAGTGAAGTTTTTTTCGACTCTCATTTATCGAAAAGAGCGCTCGTATCACCGAAGGCGCTTTTCAGCGCTCGGACTCAAAAATAGCTCGAAAAACATTTTAGAACCGTTTTTCCCGCTATAAACAAAAATGCATCACATTTTTCAAAGCTGGAAGATCTATTTTAAATTGTTTCCAAAAAACCTATTTTTCGAAATCTTTACTGTCATGTCCTCCCTTAACGCGTTTATAGATGTGCCAATATCTCGTTGGACGGGTTTTGTGTTATGTACGATTTACGAAATCTGAAAAAGTGTTTTATGTACTCATGAAAAAGTGTGTGATGTATTCATGAAAATTGCTCGATTGTGGTATGTACGATTTATGAAATTTGTATAAAAAATAATTAAAAATAAAAATTAATTTCCTTAATGCTAATGGAATCAAATAATTTATTCCGCCTGGAACACCCACGAGCCATTCAATACGCCACTGACAGTACTCTCGCGCATTTTATTGGTATCCGACTCTCCAAGAAAACGATTATTCGAAAATTTTATTGTTTTGTCCTCCCTGAACATGTTTATGGATGTATTGCCAACATCTCGTTGGATAGGTTGTGTTATGTACAACTTATAAAAATTACAAGCTGATCCCATAAAAGCAGTCTCGTACCTGCCAGCGCTACAAGCGGCTAAACTCGGTGACAATTCCGAGCTACATTTCCCGAGCTACATTTCCCGAGCCGTCTTCAGCGGCAAGTTTCAGGGGGCCGCTGCCGACTGACCGGCAGAGTCATCTGTCAGCTTCACTCGGAAGCGCAAGTAACGTACTGCTCGATTCATTGTTCGAAATTTCAAACTGTCGTAATATTTACAATTTGACGATTTAACGTCTCGAATAGTTTTGTTTATATCGACTCGCTTTATATATAAGGCGAGTCGATACTATGTCTTTCGTTATTTTGTTAAGTCTGATATTTGTTCTCGCTATAAATCAACTTCGAGATTTTTGCATTCACATTTTCGATTAACTATTTTACAGGCTATCGTAAGATTGTTCTATCTATATTGGAATGTTCGTCATTACTGAATTCGACATTTCGACCCTTTTCAATATTCATCATTCGACATTTTTACCCCCACCCTTCTCAACGGCTTCCATTCTACCCGGAAAGTTCGCCCGGATCGTCATGAAAGCCCCAGGATATATGGCCGTCATCGCAGGAGAGGTAGCACACATCGTCAAGTGCATACCTGTGGAATACACCCTTCGTCGAATGGACGAATGTTACAACGAACTTCCCGTAACGTTCCGGAACCAATCGTTCTTCCTGTCCACAATCTCAAGGACATCTCAAGGACGGTAACACATATCGAGGGCAACCCCATGCTGCCTGCCGAATATTGGATCGACGGCACTTGGTATCGGTTCACACCACATCCAGTCGAGGTACCGCCTCCTGGACAAGTACATCCCGCTTCCATGCCTACCTGGGGATACAAGCCCATTGGAACTTTAGCATCCAGCGGAATTTATTCTGACCACGAGACCAACCAGCTGAGGGACAGGATCATGTTTCTCGCTGAAAAACCAGCATTTCTCAACAACATCGCAAGGGTTTTGCAGGACACGGCATACCCCCGGGAGGCGTTTCCCGTAAGACACTGATGGACGAGGACGCTCTCCAACACGTGGCTGATGGATGGATGGAGAAATGCACAAAATCTGGGGTGGTTTCGAAAAATTCGGGATCATCAGTGCGTGACTGTTCGGGGTCCTCGCAATCCTCACCATCATCAAGGCGATCATCTATACTTGCACCCACGGATATACACTCCACACTCTGTACGGATGGAGTTTCACCCTCCTAGGAGCCATCTGGAACTCGGTGACAAGCCTCCTACTTAGCAGAGCTCACCATGCTGAACAACGGTCGTCGAAAATTACCAACGATGAACCTCTGGAGCTGGAGTCCATCAATGACAATCGCGACCATCCGACGACGTCGAAGCTTTTGTCGGGCGTCGACCACGGACTCTTGGAGCGGCTCAACGCCGGTCCTCAGCAAAGCTGAAGCATTGCTTCAGGATTTTAGGGGGGAGGTGGTACGTCCTAGCACTCTCGCCCTCCAAATATTCATATCTGGTACGAATTGTAATAATTATTAAGATGTTTTCCTCGCGCTAAACGCGCTCATTTATGTTTTCTTGGGGTAAATATTAATCAGAACGACCCATATGTGGTCGACTTCACTCAGAAACCCCGTTATATAAAATATTCGTAAATATATCTTTAAATTTAGCATGCGAATATCTACCCGTATACTTTAGGGACAAATAGTTCCCATAATAACTTTACCGCTAAGCTTACCTGTAACTTCAGGGACGAGCAGATAGGTGCTCGGATTAACTTTACAATTAGACCTCATATACACGTACTTATCTGTTTGCCTGTACACTTCTGGGACACGCACATGGGTCCCCGGAGTACCATATCATAATGTCTCATATATACATACATATATACGTACCTGCATGCTTCAGGGACATATACGAGAGTCCCTGGAGTCCCTTCTATAATAATTCCGCATGTCTATTTCCATGCATACTTTAGGGACATAAGTCCTCAAACGAACTTCAATGAATATATATATATATACATACGCTAGGACCTCAGAGTCCTCATGTACCATTCGTATACTCTTATGCATACTTCGAAGGCATTGGTCCTCGGAATAACTTTAGTTAATATCTATATATATATATATATATATATATATATACATATACGTACTTCATACGCTTCAGGGACATATGGCCGAGTCCCGGGGCCATAATCAATACATATCGACTTTGATGCACACTTCGGGGACATGAGTCCTCAAAGGGACGCACACAAATATATATATATATATATATACATATACTCGGTAAGATCCCGGGACATCCGAGAGAGTTTCCGGAGTACAAATAATAATATTAATACCTATACTTACATGTATAATTCGGGGACATTCACGAGTCCCCGAACTAGTATCCAACATATATATATATATACGTGTTGGCACAATACAGTGATCGTAGAAATAAAAATTATTGTCATATCTATATTATGTATATATTGAGAACGCGAGAGTCCTCGAATAACCCGCGAAACTGTTCCCAAGCGGTCAGCTTCATTGCGAGTTTTCTCACAGACCTCCTCGGAGCTTGGTCACCACGTAGTCAGCACATCCTGCCGATAACGAAAAATATTCATTTCATTGCTCATGTACAACTCGAGAACAATAACGTTATCAGTGCTAATATTCGGTTACATGGGGACCGAGCTCGAGAGCGAGGGTAATGGGGCCAAGCCCTTTGTCTCAGAGACAAAGAGGGCGAGGGTACATATTGCGCTCCGGGAGCTGGCCAGTCAGTTCCGTCCGGTCTCTGCAACAGCGCGCATCGCAGAGTCGACGCTCTGAAAACCGGTACACTTATATTATTTTATTTTATATTCTTTTCGAGTTTACCCCCGTCTCTTCGACAGTGTAACTATAAGTCTCTGTAAAACCGGTATTAATTGTTCAAATCATAATAAAAGTAAAAAGAAACATTACAAGTCAAACACTGCAACATATAAATTTACGAAACATATATTATTGTCTTTATTGAATGTAACTACGCTTATTTACGTGTAAAATACACAAATTGTTTATATCACATTCGATTTCTTCGCGCTATTAAAATCACGCAAAATACGGCGACCGCGCAAAAGTGTAACATTTTCCGAGCAAATAATTAAAATATATTTGGCTCTCGTTCGTGCGCGTAAACACGCAACGAACAAATCATCGTAGTGCATTTCTTTCTCTCTTTCTCTCTTCCTCTCACTCACGCCATTTTTCCCACCACACGTATTCGTCTCACTCATAAAATCATACTTGTCCGAAATTGGACAAATCTTGAAGTGCCTTTTTTATGAGGCTTGGCAAAGCTGACGCACGAACACGCTACATCCGCTGACTCGCCGTAATCTGGCAGGTTAGCGACTGGCACGGTTAATCCGGTGCTTAGTGTTCGGACGTCGATTTCCCTTGACCTTTATATTTGTATTCGCGGCTGGCTGCCAATCGCCGTAACCGGGCGGAGGTGGGCCAGACGTAGCGAGTCGGCGGTGCCGTAATCTGGCACGCACTAGACTCGCTCAGCGTACCAAATTTTATTTCATATCAGTCTGTACCTGTGCGTTAGACGAATACGTATCCCGATACATTCGCTCGACAAATAAAAAACCCTCGCCCGTCCAAAATCGGACGTATAAACAGGGTATTTTCCGAGGAATTCGGAAGGTTTGCCGCACGAACACGCCACACGCGCCGACCCGCCGTAATTCGGTAGGTCAGCGACTGGCACGGTCACACCGGTGCTTAGTGTTCGGGCGTCGGCTTCCGTTATTCTCAACATTTGTTCTCGCGGCTGGCCGCCAATCGCCGTAACCGGGCGGAGGTGGAGCCAGACGTAGTGAGTCGACGGTGCCGTAACCTGGCACGTCTTGCACTCACTCAGCGGTTCAAATAATTATAAATTCTATACATGTATATTTATATTTCAAAGCGAATGTATCCCTCATAAATTAATCCAGTCCTCGTAGTCTCCGACCGCTCCCAAAAACATCGGCATCCCCGGCCCATCGCATTCGCACGAGCACCGGGTACCCGTCTGGGCAACGACAGGTCGGGTCGAGCTGGAACATCTTTGCGATTCCTGGACAAATTCGGTCACACGGTCGAGTAGTTTTGACCCGCTACGCACCGCCGCTCTTTCTCACCAAGGTAAGCACAATTTCACGCTACTTTCTTATTTGCTTACCTGTCGCTCATGCGTCAAATTATACACCAACGACTTTACCAAGCGCCTATCCCAAGTGGGCACATTCCCGCTTAAACGTGGCGCTTTTCTTCTCTGACGGTAACTTACCGTCATATAAGTCATATGACTTAATTCATTATTATCCGTACGTTCGTGGCACACTTCCCATTCGTAAATTCAAATCCTGAAAGGTAAATTAAAAGACAATTAATTATCGATTAAAAATGGGCCCCACGACGTAACAGAGATATATAAAAATTAATTTGGTGGCAGCGGTGGGATACGCTTAAAGTCTTTGGTGTAAAATTTAAAAAATCTATATAGAAAAAATTCATGTTTACATATCGCAAAGTGTAAAATAAAATAAGAGGTTCAAAATGGCTGAGCATTCCCAAAATTCGGAACGTTTAAGTGAAGAGGAACTCCGCGTATTAGCGGATCAATTAGATAAAAAACGCGAAATACTTCGTGAACAAGAACAAGCGTTATTAAAAAGAGAATTAGAAACGCACGAAAAATTAGAAGCCCTGCGTGCGCGTGAATGTGAATTTAGTGATCAAGTGAATAATAGAGATGAACCAATCTCATTCATTTATGACGCCCTCGAGGCTATGCAAAATACCCTTTCGACAATGATAAACGAAGTCGGTCGAATTAATAGGGAAATTGGTTCAATTATAAACAGTGAGGGTCAACGACAAAATGGTCCAGTCCCTCACGTAGAACGAAAAAGTGTTATTAAATTTGGAGGGGATTTCGAGTATCCCCGTAAGAACAAAGGGGTCGATAAGAATAATGATTAATGATACCCCCGCGGAATTTCACGTCGTCGATGATTGGTTCCCAATGGACCAACATGCATTACTTGGTACCGAATTTCTTGCTGAAAATAAAGCTCTCGTAGATTGGAGACACGAACAATTAACTTGGGGAAATCAACGGATCCCGTTTAAAAGTAAACAAACTATTTCGATTCCAAAACGGTCCAAAACGGTCTGTTATGTCAAAGTAAGTAATCCCAAAATCAAAGAAGGATATATTCCGATGCTCTACTTGGGAGAAGGGATCTTTTTTGGCGAAGCAGTCGTTACGGTCAAGAATGGTATCGCTTATCTTATTGCGCACAATTCAACCGATGATAATTTGTTACTGACTATACCAACGGTAGTAGTCGAAGAATTCAGGTGCAAAGGCACGAAAAAAGGTTCCCTCACTCCGGACGACCAAAAGGCGTTTCAGGAAGAGAATAGGACCGAATGTGAAAATAATTTCCTCACTCCGGACGACCAAAAGGCGTTTCAGGAAGAGGATAAAAATCAAAAGGGTTCCCTCACTCCGGACGACCAAAAGGCGTTTCAGGAAGAGGATAGGACCGAATGTGAAAATAATTCCCTCACTCCGGACGACCAAAAGGCGTTTCAGGAAGAGGAGAAAAGTTTAATTGTTCCCCACCCGGACGACCAAATGGCGTCTCGGGAAGAGGGTATATTACGGTTTGAAATTGCGCGCAATAAAAAAGTTTTAAAAGTTGAAAAGAAAGATAAAGTAAACGAAATTCGCGACTTACTCCGTCTCAACCATCTAAACGATGAAGAACGGTCAAGCGTGGATAAAATTATAAGCGAGAATTCGGACCTATTTCATTTGCCAGGAAAAGTCCTAGGCTTTACAGATAAAATCGAGCATAAGATAACGACGAACGACGATCAACCAGTATTTACGAGGCAGTATAGATTTCCGCCCGTTCATAAAGATGAAATTACAAAACAAGTTAAAGAACTAATTGAGGGGGAAGTAATAAAACCGTCAAACTCCCCGTATAGTTCGCCCCTGTGGATCGTTCCGAAAAAGGCGGACTCACAAGGAAATCCAAAGTGGCGCATGGTCATTGATTATAGAAACTTAAACGAAAAGACGATTGGCGATGCTTATCCATTACCTCAAATAACCAAAATTCTCGACCAATTGGGTAATGCGAAATATTTTTCAGTATTCGACCTGGCCAGTGGTTTCCATCAAATTAAAGTACATCCAGATGATTCTCACAAGACAGCATTTGCCACACCATTCGGACACTACGAATTCGACCGAATGCCGTTTGGTTTAAAAAACGCTCCGGCGACATTTCAAAGATTAATGAATCGAGTCTTAACAGGCCTTCAAGGCATCGAGCTTTTTGTTTATTTGGACGACATCGTCATTTATGCAATGACACTAGTTGAACACGATAATAAATTCAACAAACTTGCGAAAAAATTAAGGCAAGCCAACTTAAAATTACAACCGGACAAGTGTGAATTTTTAAGACGAGAAGTGGCATATTTGGGTCACATCATAAGTGAGGACGGGGTTAAACCCGATCCCAAAAAATTGGAGGCTCTACAGGGATACCCTAGGCCTACCACTCCGAAAAAGATAAAACAATTTTTAGGACTTGCAGGTTATTACCGCAGGTTTATCGAAAATTTTTCAGGCATTGCAAAGCCACTCACAAATTTATTAAAAAAGGGATCGACCTTCAAATGGACCGAATCTCACCAAAAAGCCTTTGATACGCTTATCGAGGCGTTATGTAAAGAACCAATTCTTCAATATCCGGATTTCACGAAACCATTCATCATAACAACGGACGCATCCGATCACGCCATTGGCGGAATTTTGAGCCAAGGCGAAATTGGTAAAGATAGACCCGTTAGTTACACCTCTCGAACTCTTGGAAAACACGAAGTTAATTACTCAGTGATCGAGAAGGAATTATTGGCTATCATTTATTGTGTAAATCATTTCAGACCTTATGTCTACGGCCGTGAGTTCTTATTGGTAACGGATCACAAGCCGCTCGTATGGCTTCACTCCGTAAAAGACCCGGCCAATCGGCTTGTGCATTGGCGCCTTAGCCTTGCTAATTATACTTATAAAATTGTATACAAACCAGGAAGGGTAAACAGCAATGCTGACGCCCTCTCCCGGAACCCGCCAGTAAAAAATCAGACTGTGCTCATGGTGAAGCATACGCCATGTAAAAGAAAATCCGAATCGCCTATCGTTGGTCCAAGTCGGGCAAAAATCGGCAAACCGACTCCTAGTGAAAACGACGATTCGGACTCGGACGAAAGATTGTTCGATCCACCAGCTGGAAGAAACCCAGCTAAAAAACGAAAACCTACCTCAAATCCTGATACGGATACGGAGGAAATCCCCGATCCGTCGGACGGCAACCAAAGGAAAAATCCACCTGAAAAAAGGAAAAAGTTGGCCGGCTCCGCGGACGAGGACGATTTCCTCGGTTTCCGAAATTTCCCGACAATTTCGCAAACGTCTGGCAAAACGCCTCGTCGTTGGGAAAAAGAAAAAGAAACTCCGAAAACCCGGAACCTGGAAGAACCGCCTTCCCATCCTCAATCCGTCGAACCTGTAAAAGATACAACCTTGCACACGTCTATTCCAGACGCAAGTCCAAACGACGGAAACGCGGAAAATTTTCAAATACCGCAACTTTTAGAAGATCGAGAAATAGCCCCATTTCCTGAGGATTCCGAAACTCCGGCACCGTCAGAACATGGAGAAAACATTGAGAATATCGATGATCTCACCGAAAGCTCAAGCGACTCAGACGACGACTCTGTAAATAGCGACATATTTGATAACGAAAACCCCGAGTATGCATTACCGAGGGAAAACAGTGAAGTCCAAGGTAGACTCACCATACGCGAAACGCGTGATAATTTGTCCATGTTCAAGGACAATCTCGTCGTCTTTGTCACCACTTCCGGGAGACCAATCGATGATGGAGCGAAAGATCTCCAAACTCAAAATTTGTTTCCCAAAATCGAGGAAACCACGTATTTACGACTCAAAGTAATAAACGAAAATTCAAGATGCATATTAGCTATACCATTATTGGCTAATGTACACGAAAATCTTTTGATCGAGGACCTTGAAGAAGCCCTCGACTCCTTGAAAAACTTTGTCCGCGAAACATCTACGAAACAAATTTATGTCGCGAAAACAAACATAATCGGAAATGTATCATGGAACGAAATTAAAAATCTTTTGATACGATCGCTAGGCAACGACGAAGTTACGTTGACCATTTGTAAACAACTCATTCAATATCCTCCCGAGGAAAATCGTATCGCAATTATAGAAGAAAACCACGACTCGTTGGTAGGAGGTCATAAGGGAGTAAATAAAACGTACAAACGAATCAGAGAAAATTTCTTTTGGAAAAACATGAAAAGCGAAATTCAAGAGTACATTCAACATTGTAGAGGTTGCCAATTAAAAAAGTTAGTTCGCGTCAAAACTAAGCAACCCATGGTGATCACCGACACCCCACGGGCGGCCTTCGACAAGGTGGCCATGGACGTGGTCGGACCACTTCCTGTTACGAAGATGGGCAACGAGTACGTGCTGACCATCCAGGATCTTCTCACCAAGTACTCGTTGGCAATTCCGCTGAAAAGAACAACGGCGATCGACATCAGCGAGGCGTTCGTCAAAAACTTCATCGCTCGTTTTGGTGCTCCTCGCGCCCTTCTCACCGACCAGGGGGCGAACTTTCGGAGCAGTTTTATGAAGGCCATCGCGAGGAAATTCAGAATCAAAATGTACCAAACATCAGCCTTCTACCCGCAGTCCAACGGGTCAATCGAAAGGTCTCACCATGTCCTCGCGGAATATCTGAAACAGTACGTGACCGAAAACAATGATTGGGACGAGCTCATCGAGTTAGCGATGTTCTCTTATAATACGAGCCAACACGAGGGTACAGGGTACACCCCTCACGAGCTAGTTTTCGGTAAACTGGCCCGCCATCCGTCGGGTTATCAACAAATCGAGGAGCAACAGGATACGACTTATGCTGCATACCTGGAGGAGCTCTTCTCTCGAATTTACGAACTCCAACAACTTGCCGCCGAAAATCTGAAGAAATCCAAGGAGAAATCAAAAACGTATTACGATCGGAGGATTAATCCGAAAACATTCAAGGTCGGCGACAAGGTTCTCATGTTGAAGGAACCAAAAAGGGGAAAATTCGGTGACCAATACACCGAACCATGCGAAATTCTGGAAATTTTATCAGGAGGAAACGTGAAGATCCTCTATAAAAATAAACCTCGGGTAGTCCACCCCAATAAATTAAGAGGCACCCGATTATGAACTCCGCGTGTGTGTGAAATGCACCCTTCGTCGAACGGACACATATCGAGTGCAACCCCATGCGGCCGCCGAATATTGGATCGACGGCACTTGGTATCGTTTCACACCACATCCAGTCGAGGTACCGCCTCCTGGACAACTGCATCCCGCTTCCATGCCTACCTGGGGATACAACCCCATTGGAAATTTGGCATCCAGCGGAATTTATTCTGACCACGAGATCAACCAGCTGAGGGACAGGATAATGTTCCCCGCTGAGAAACCAGCATTACTCAACAACATCGCAAGGGGTTTCGCAGGACACGACATACCCCCGGGAAGCGTTTCCCTCAAGACACTGATGGACGAGGACGCTCTCCAACACGTGGCTGATGGAGTAATGCACAAAATCTGGGGTGGTTTCGAAAAATTCGGGATCATCAGTGCGGGACTGTTCGGGGTCCTCGCAATCCTCACCATCATCAAGGCGATCATCGATACTTGCATCCATGGATATACACTCCACACTCTGTACGGATGGAGTTTCACCCTCCTAGGAGCCATCTGGAACTCGGTGACAAGCCTCCTGATTAGCAGAGCTCACCATGCTGAACAACGGTCGTCGAAGATTACCAACGACGAACCTCTAGAGCTGGTGTCCATCAATGACAATCGCGACCATCCGACGACGTCGAGGCGTTTGTCGGGCGTCGATCACGGACTCTTGGAGCGGCTCAACGCCGGTCCTCAGCAAAGCTGAAGCATTGCTTCAGACTTTTAGGGGGGAGGTGTTACGTCCTAGCACTCTCGCCCTCCAAATATTCATATCTGGTACGAATTGTATTAATTATTAAGATTTTTTCCTCGCGCTAAACGCGCTCATTTATGTTTTTCTTGGGGTACATGTTAATCAGAACGACCCATATATGGTCAATTTCACTCAGAAACCCCGTTATATAAAATATTCGTGAATATATCTTTAAATTGAGCATGCGTATATCTACCCGTATACTTTAGGGACAAACAGTTCCCATAATAACATTACCGCTAAGCTTACCTGTAACTTCAGGGACGAGCACATGGGTGCTCGGATTAACTTTACAATTAGCCTCATATACGCGTACATATCTGTTTGCCTGTACACTTCTGGGACACGCACATGGGTCCCCGGAGTACCATATCGAAATGTCTCATATATACATACATATCCACGTACCTGCATGCTTCAGGGACATATACGAGAGTCCCTGGAGTACCTCCTATAATAATTCCGCATGTCTATTTCCATGCACACTTTAGGGACATAAGTCCTCGAAAAGACTTTAACGAATATATATATATATACATACTCCAGGACCTCAGAGTCCTCATGTACCATTCGTATACTCTTATGCATACTTCCAAGGCATTAGTCCTCGGAATAACCTTAGTGAATATCTATACATGTATATATATATATATAGATATACGTACTCCATACGCTTCAGGGACATATAGCCGAGTCCCGGAGCAATATTTCATACATATCTACTTCCATGCATACTTCGGGGACATAAGTCCTCAAAGTGACACTCGCCAATATACATATATATATACTCGGGACATCCAAGAGAGTCTCCGGAGTACAAATAATAATATTAATACCTATACTTACATGTATATTACGGGGACATTCACGAGTCCCCGAACTAGTATCCAACATATATATGTATATTCGTGTTGACCATAATACAATGGTCCTAGAAATAAGAAATATTGTCATATCTATATTATGTATATATTGGGGACGCGAGGGTCCTCGAATAACCCGCGAAACTGTTCCCAAGCGGTCAGCTTCATCGCGAGTTTTCTCACAGACCTCCTCGGAGCTTGGTCACCACGTAGTCAGCACATCCTGCCGATAACGAAAAATATTCATTTCATTGCCCATGTACAACTCGAGAAAAATAACGTTATCAGTGCTAATATTCGGTTACATGGGGACCGAGCTCGAGAGCGAGGGTAATGACGCCAAGCCCTTTGTCTCAGAGACAAAGAGGGCGAGGATACATATTGCGCTCCGGGAGCTGGCCAGTCAGTTCCGTCCGGTCTCTCCAACAGCGCGCATCGCAGAGTCGACGCTCTGAAAACCGGTACACCTATTTTATTCTTTTTTATATTCTTTTCGAGTTTACCCCGGTCTCTTCGTCAGTGTAACTATAAGTCTCTGTAAAACCGGCATTAATTGTTGAAATCATAATAAAAGTAAAAGGCAACATAACACGTCAAACACTGCAACGAATAAATTAACGAAACTTATATTATTTTCTTTATTGAATGTAACTACGTTTATTTACGTGTAAAATACACAATCTTTTATATAACATTCGATTTCTTCGCGCTATTAAAATCACGCAAAATACGGCGACCGCGCAAAAGTGTAACATTTTCCGAGCAAATAATTAAAATATATTTGGCTCTCGTTCGTGCGCGTAAACACGCAACGAACAAATCATCGTAGTGCATTTCTTTCTCTCTTTCTCTCTTCCTCTCACTCACGCCATTTTTCCCACCACACGTATTCGTCTCACTCATAAAATCATACTTGTCCGAAATTGGACAAATCTTGAAATGCCTTTTTTATGAGGCTTGGCAAAGCTGACGCACGAACACGCTACATCCGCTGACTCGCCGTAATCTGGCAGGTTAGCGACTGGCACGGTTAATCCGGTGCTTAGTGTTCGGACGTCGATTTCCCTTGACCTTTATATTTGTATTCGCGGCTGGCTGCCAATCGCCGTAACCGGGCGGAGGTGGGCCAGACGTAGCGAGTCGGCGGTGCTGTAATCTGGCACGCACTAGACTCGCTCAGCGTACCAAATTTTATTTCATATCAGTCTGTACCTGTGCGTTAGACGAATACGTATCCCGATACATTCGCTCGACAAATAAAAAACCCTCGCCCGTCCAAAATCGGACGTATAAACAGGGTATTTTCCGAGGAATTCGGAAGGTTTGCCGCACGAACACGCCACACGCGCCGACACGCCGTAATTCGGTAGGGCAGCGACTGGCACGGTCACACCGGTGCTTAGTGTTCGGGCGTCGGCTTCCGTTATTCTCAACATTTGTTCTCGCGGCTGGCCGCCAATCGCCGTAACCGGGCGGAGGTGGAGCCAGACGTAGTGAGTCGACGGTGCCGTAACCTGGCACGTCTTGCACTCACTCAGCGGTTCAAATAATTATAAATTCTATACATGTATATTTATATTTCAAAGCGAATGTATCCCTCATAAATTAATCCAGTCCTCGTAGTCTCCGACCGCTCCCAAAAACATCGGCATCCCCGGCCCATCGCATTCGCACGAGCACCGGGTACCCGTCTGGGCAACGACAGGTCGGGTCGAGCTGGAACATCTTTGCGATTCCTGGACAAATTCGGTCACACGGTCGAGTAGTTTTGACCCGCTACGCACCGCCGCTCTTTCTCACCAAGGTAAGCACAATTTCACGCTACTTTCTTATTTGCTTACCTGTCGCTCATGCGTCAAATTATACACCAACGACTTTACCAAGCGCCTATCCCAAGTGGGCACATTCCCGCTTAAACGTGGCGCTTTTCTTCTCTGACGGTAACTTAC
The DNA here is from genome assembly GCA_963210295.1 of Ophion ellenae. Taxonomy (NCBI): domain Eukaryota; kingdom Metazoa; phylum Arthropoda; class Insecta; order Hymenoptera; family Ichneumonidae; genus Ophion; species Ophion ellenae. The sequence goes on from OY723394.1 coordinate 9,697,134, forward strand.
CGTCATATAAGTCATATGACTTAATTCATTATTATCCGTACGTTCGTGGCACACTTCCCATTCGTAAATTCAAATCCTGAAAGGTAAATTAAAAGACAATTAATTATCGATTAAAAATGGGCCCCACGACGTAACAAGACGAATACGTGTGTTGGGAAAAATGGCGCGAGTGAGAGGAAGAGAGAAAGAGAGAAAGAAATGCACTACGATGATTTGTTCGTTGCGTGTTTACACGCACGAACGAGAGCCAAATATATTTTAATTATTTGCTCGGAAAATGTTACACTTTTGCGCGGTCGCCGTATTTTGCGTGATTTTAATAGCGCGAAGAAATCGAATGTTATATAAACGATTGTGTATTTTACACGTAAATAAGCGTAGTTACATTCAATAAAGAAAATAATATAAGTTTCGTTAATTTATTCGTTGCAGTGTTTGACGTGTTGTTTCCTTTTATTTTTTATTATGATTTAAACAATTAATGCCGGTTTTACAGAGACTTATAGTTACACTGACGAAGAGACCGGGGTAAACTCGAAAAGAATATAAAAAAGAATAAAATAGGTGTACCGGTTTTCAGAGCGTCGACTTTGCGATGCGCGCTGTTGGAGAGACCGGACGGAACTGACTGGCCAGCTCCCGGAGCGCAATATGTATCCTCGCCCTCTTTGTCTCTGAGACAAAGGGCTTGGCGTCATTACCCTCGCTCTCGAGCTCGGTCCCCATGTAACCGAATATTAGCACTGATAACGTTATTTTTCTCGAGTTGTACATGGGCAATGAAATGAATATTTTTCGTTATCGGCAGGATGTGCTGACTACGTGGTGACGAAGCTCCGAGGAGGTCTGTGAGAAAACTCGCGATGAAGCTGACCGCTTGGGAACAGTTTCGCGGGTTATTCGAGGACTCTCGCGTCCCCAATATATACATAATATAGATATGACAATATTTCTTATTTCTAGGACCATTGTATTATGGTCAACACGAATATACATATATATGTTGGATACTAGTTCGCGGACTCGTGAAAGTCCCCGAAATATACATGTAAGTATAGGTATTAATATTATTATTTGTACTCTGGAGACTCTCTTGGATGTCCCGAGTATATATATATGTATATTGATGAGTGTCACTTTGAGGACTTATGTCCCCGAAGTATGCATGGAAGTAGATATGTATGAAATATTGCTCCGGGACTCGGCTATATGTCCCTGAAGCGTATGGAGTACGTATATGTATATATATATAGATACATGTATAGATATTCACTAAGGTTATTCCGAGGACTAATGCCTTCGAAGTATGCATAAGAGTATACGAATGGTACATGAGGACTCTGAGGCCCTGGAGTATGTATATATATATATATTCGTTAAAGTCTTTTCGAGGACTTATGTCCCTAAAGTATGCATGGAAATAGATACGCGGAATTATTATAGGAGGTACTCCAGGGACTCTCGTATATGTCCCTGAAGCATGCAGGTACGTGTATATGTATGTATATATGAGACATTTCGATATGGTACTCCGGGGACCCATGTGCGTGTCCCAGAAGTGTACAGGCAAACAGATATGTACGCGTATATGAGGCTAATTGTAAAGTTAATCCGAGCACCAATGTGCTCGTCCCTGAAGTTACAGGTAAGCTTAGCGGTAATGTTATTATGGGAACTGTTTGTCCCTAAAGTATACGGGTAGATATACGCATGCTCAATTTAAAGATATATTCACGAATATTTTATATAACGGGGTTTCTGAGTGAAATCGACCATATATGGGTCGTTCTGATTAACATGTACCCCAAGAAAAACATAAATGAGCGCGTTTAGCGCGAGGAAAAAATCTTAATAATTAATATCATTCGTACCAGATATGAATATTTGGAGGGCGAGAGTGCTAGGACGTAACACCTCCCCCCTAAAAGTCTGAAGCAATGCTTCAGCTTTGCTGAGGACCGGCGTTGAGCCGCTCCAAGAGTCCGTGATCGACGCCCGACAAACGCCTCGACGTCGTCGGATGGTCGCGATTGTCATTGATGGACACCAGCTCTAGAGGTTCGTCGTTGGTGATCTTCGACGACCGTTGTTCAGCATGGTGAGCTCTGCTAATCAGGAGGCTTGTCACCGAGTTCCAGATGGCTCCTAGGAGGGTGAACCTCCATCCGTACAGAGTGTGGAGTGTATATCCATGGATGCAAGTATCGATGATCGCCTTGATGATGGTGAGGATTGCGAGGACCCCGAACAGTCCCGCACTGATGATCCCGAATTTTTCGAAACCACCCCAGATTTTGTGCATTACTCCATCAGCCACGTGTTGGAGAGCGTCCTCGTCCATCAGTGTCATGAGGGAAACGCTTCCCGGGGGTATGTCGTGTCCTGCGAAACCCCTTGCGATGTTGTTGAGTAATGCTGGTTTTTCAGCGGGGAACATTATCCTGTCCCTCAGCTGGTTGATCTCGTGGTCAGAATAAATTCCGCTGGATGCCAAATTTCCAATGGGATTGTATCCCCAGGTAGGCATGGAAGCGGGATGCAGTTGTCCAGGAGGCGGTACCTCGACTGGATGTGGTGTGAAACGATACCAAGTGCCGTCGATCCAATATTCGGCGGGCAGCATGAGGTTGCACTCGATATGTGTTCGTTCGACGAAGGGTGCATTTCACACACACGCTGAGTTCATAATCGGGTGCCTCTTAATTTGTTGGGGTGGACTACCCGAGGTTTATTTTTATAGAGGATCTTCACGTTTTCTCCTGATAAAATTTCCAGAATTTCGCATGGTTCGGTGTATTGGTCACCGAATTTTCCCCATTTTGGTTCCTTCAACATGAGAACCTTGTCGCCGACCTTGAAGGTTTTCGGATTAATTCTCCGATCGTAATACGTTTTTGATTTCTCCTTGGATTTCTTCAGATTTTCGGTGGCAAGTTGTTGGAGTTCGTAAATTCGAGAGAAGAGCTCCTCCAGGTATGCTGCATAAGTCGTATCCTGTTGCTCCTCGATTTGTTGATAACCCGCCGGATGGCGGGCCAGTTTACCGAAACTAGCTCGTGAGGGGTGTACCCTGTACCCTCGTGTTGGCTCGTATTATAAGAGAACATCGCTAACTCGATGAGCTCGTCCCAATCATTGTTTTCGTTCACGTACTGTTTCAGATATTCCGCGAGGACATGGTGAGACCTTTCGATTGATCCGTTGGACTGCGGGTAGAAGGCTGATGTTTGGTACGTTTTGATTCTGAATTTCCTCGCGATGGCCTTCATAAAACTGCTCCGAAAGTTCGCCCCCTGGTCGGTGAGAAGGGCGCGAGGAGCACCAAAACGAGCGATGAAGTTTTTGACGAACGCCTCGCTGATGTCGATCGCCGTTGTTCTTTTCAGCGGAATTGCCAACGAGTACTTGGTGAGAAGATCCTGGATGGTCAGCACGTACTCGTTGCCCATCTTCGTAACAGGAAGTGGTCCGACCACGTCCATGGCCACCTTGTCGAAGGCCGCCCTTGGGGTGTCGGTGATCACCATGGGTTGCTTAGTTTTGACGCGAACTAATTTTTTTAATTGGCAACCTCTACAATGTTGAATGTACTGTGACGGACGATATTTCCTCTAACCGGAAACGGGAACTCAAATCGGGATCTGGTGCGAGAAACCGTCACCTTCGGCCGTTCCTCCCGTGCGCGTGCATCCGCAATACCCGGGGCGCCAGAGACTTTGTTTCTCCGGTCGTCTCAACCGGAATAAACTGGGGTCGGGGTGATCAAACCCGACCCGCCAGGCGGAGACTGGAGCTCTCCTTGATTTTTGGTATCCCGGAATCCTAACCGGGTTCGGAGTCTGGAGACCTCCTCGATTTTTGATCGCCGGAATCGTTTAACCGGACCAACTGGATGCACTTGCACGGGGGAGAACGGTTGCGGTACAGCACGGCCGCTCAGGCTGTGGGTTGTGGTAGAGGGGTCGGGATTCACTGGGGAGTAGCGTGAACGAGCGCGGGATCTGTCGCTATCGCGATGGCGGTACCGTCACTATAAAATAAAATTAGATTTTATTGTGTAGTGCGGGAACCGGTGGGTGACCACCCGAGAACATTTAACGTAGACTTGACCACTTTCCGTTACACCGCGAAAAATACGGGCGAAAACGTCGCACGCACGGGAGCGAGAGAGCACGACGACGTGTCTTTAAAGCGGGAACGACAGCGCGACGTCACGGGCGCGAGAGAGACACGACACGTCCCTCGATCGCGAAGCTCATGGCTCGACGTCCCATCGACAACTGTCTCACGATATCACTTCAAAATCGGGAGCGATCGCGATTTTGGAGACAACCGTCTCACGCGAAGATTCGGTAGCGACTCTGTACCTCGCGCGACCAAGGCCGGCGTGCGAGGGATTATGCGAGAGCGAGACAGAGCGCGTTAACAGAAAAAATGTCAACACGCTCGCGGCATCGGACCATGCGAAATCGCCGGTTCAAGCGAGAACTTTATCTCGTATAATATCGAGAGCTGAAATATTATTTCGGGAGCTGGAATATTCTAATAGAATATTCCTTTCGGAATCTATATTTTCTGCCCGAGTTACCCCGAAAACGGAACGGTAACAAATCGGGACCTTTTCTCATCGGTAACATGGAGGCTCTCGGAGATCGCATCCCCGGGCCACCGTGCGAAAGCGGGCAAAGCTTCTGTCCAGAAGCGCGGCGCGGAGATCTCCAGCCTCCGCCCGTAACCTAAACGGCCCGCTCTCCAGCACGATGCACCGCTACGGTGGGGCGCCGGCGTTTCAGCCGGGCGTGCACCGATTCCCCGAGAGGCCTCACTGGGTGCATCCCTCGGTCGAGATTACTCGGTACCTTGAGCCGTACGCCGCTCGACCGAGTTCCGCACGCCAACCTAACCAAAACGGAAACACAACCCAAAACCTCAAACGTAACAAAACAAACACTCTAGAGAAAGGACCCTTAACACTAACCAATGGGTCGCAACCCGGGCATCGAGAGCATATCTTGAGCATCGGTAGCCTTTTTGTGACGTGGCTCAAAAAATCACGTCACAGTACTCTTGAATTTCGCTTTTCATGTTTTTCCAAAATAAATTTTCTCTGATTCGTTTGTACGTTTTATTTACTCCCTTATGACCTCCTACCAACGAGTCGTGGTTTTCTTCTATAATTGCGATACGATTTTCCTCGGGAGGATATTGAATGAGTTGTTTACAAATGGTCAACGTAACTTCGTCGTTGCCTAGCGATCGTATCAAAAGATTATTAATTTCGTTCCATGATACATTTCCGATTGAGTTTGTTTTCGCGACATAAATTTGTTTCGTAGATGTTTCGCGGACAAAGTTTTTCAAGGAGTCGAGGGCTTCTTCGAGGTCCTCGATCAAAAGATTTTCGTGTACATTAGCCAATAATGCTATAGCTAATATGCATCTTGAATTTTCGTTTATTACCTTGAGTCGTAAATACGTGGTTTCCTCGATTTTGGGAAACAAATTTTGAGTTTGGAGATCTTTCGCTCCATCATCGATTGGTCTCCCGGAAGTAGTGACAAAGACGACGAGATTGTCCTTTAACATGGACAAATTATCACGCGTTTCGCGTATGGTGAGTCTACCTTGGACTTCACTGTTTTCCCTCGGTAATGCATACTCGGGGTTTTTATCAAATATGTCGCTATTTACAGAGTCGTCGTCTGAGTCGCTTGAGCTTTCGGTGAGATCATCGATATTCTCAATGTTTTCTCCATGTTCTAACGGTTCCGGAGTTTCGGAATCCTCAGGAAATGGGGCTATTTCTCGATCTTCTAAAAGTTGCGGTATTTGAAAATTTTCCGCGTTTCCGTCGTTTGGACTTGCGTCTGGAATGGACGTATGCAAGGTTGTTTCTTTTACAGGTTCGACGGATTGAGGATGGGAAGGCGGTTCTTCCAGGTTCCGGGTTTTCGGAGTTTCTTTTTCTTTTTCCCAACGACGAGGCGTTTTGCCAGACGTTTGCGAAATTGTCGGGAAATTTCGGAAACCGAGGAAATCGTCCTCGTCCGCGGAGTCGGCCAACTTTTTCCTTTTTTCAGGTGGATTTTTCCTTTGGTTGCCGTCCTCCGTTTCCGTATCAGGATTTAAGGTAGGTTTTCGTTTTTTAGCTGGGTTTCTTCCAGCTGGTGGATCGAACAATCTTTCGTCCGAGTCCGAATCGTCGTTTTCACTAGGAGTCGGTTTACCGATTTTTGCAAGACTTGGACCAACGATAAGCGATTCGGATTTTCTTTTACATGGCGTATGCTTCACCATGAGCACAGTCTGATTTTTTATTGGCGGGTTCCGGGAGAGGGCGTCAGCATTGCTGTTTACCCTTCCTGGTTTGTATACAATTTTATAAGTATAGTTACCAAGGCTAAGGCGCCAATGCACAAGCCGATTGGCCGGGTCTTTTACGGAGTGAAGCCATACGAGCGGCTTGTGATCCGTTACCAATAAGAACTCACGGCCGTAGACATAAGGTCTGAAATGATTTACACAATAAATGATAGCCAATAATTCCTTCTCGATCACTGAGTAATTAACCTCGTGTTTTCCAAGAGTTCGAGAGGTGTAACTAACGGGTCTATCTTTACCAATTTCGCCTTGGCTCGAAATTCCGCCAATGGCGTGATCGGATGCGTCCGTTGTTATGGTGAATGGTTTCGTGAAATCCGGATATTGAAGAATTGGTTCTTTACATAACGTCTCGATAAGCGTATCAAAGGCTTTTTGGTGAGATTCGGTCCATTTGAAGGTCGATCCCTTTTTTAATAAATTTGTGAGGTGCTTTGCAATGCCTGAAAAATTTTCTTTAAACCTGCGGTAATAACCTGCAAGTCCTAAAAATTGTTTTATCTTTTTCGGAGTGGTAGGCCTAGGGTATCCCTGTAGAGCCTCCAATTTTTTGGGATCGGGTTTAACCCCGTCCTCACTTATGATGTGACCCAAATATGCCACTTCTCGTCTTAAAAATTCACACTTGTCCGGTTGTAATTTTAAGTTGGCTTGCCTTAATTTTTTCGCAAGTTTGTTTAATTTATTCTCGTGTTCAACTAGTGTCTTTGCATAAATGACGATGCTGTCCTAATAAACAAACAGCTCGATGCCTTGAAGGCCTGTTAAGACTCGATCCATTAATCTTTGAGATGTCGCCGGAGCGTTTTTCAAACCAAACGGCATTCGGTCGAATTCGTAGTGTCCGAATGGTGTAGCAAATGCTGTCTTGTGAGAATCATCTGGATGTACTTTAATTTGATGGAAACCACTGGCCAGGTCGAATACTGAAAAATATTTCGCATTACCCAATTGGTCGAGAATTTCGGTTATTTGAGGTAATGGATAAGCATCGCCAATCGTCTTTTCGTTTAAGTTTCCATAATCAATGACCATGCGCCACTTTGGATTTCCTTGTGAGTCCGCCTGTTTCGGAACGATCCACAGGGGCGAACTATACGGGGAGTTTGACGGTTTTATTACTTCCCCTTCAATTCGTTCTTTAACTTGTTTTGTAATTTCATCTTTATGAACGGGCGGAAATCTATACTGCCTCGTAAAAACTGGTTGATCGTCGTTCGTCGTTATCTTATGCTCGATTTTATCTGTAAAGCCTAGGACTTTTCCTGGCAAATGAAATAGGTCCGAATTCTCGCTTATAATTTTATCCACGCTTGACCGTTCTTCATCGTTGAGATGGTTGAATCGGAGTAAGTCGCGAATTTCGTTTACTTTATCATTCTTTTCAACTTTTAAAACGTTTTTGTTGCGCGCAATTTCAAACCGTAATATACCCTCTTCCCGACACGCCATTTGGTCGTCCGGGTGGGGAACAATTAAACTTTTCTCCTCTTCCTGAAACGCCTTTTCGTCGTCCGGAGTGAGGGAATTATTTTCACATCGGGTCCTATCCTCTTCCTGAAACGCCTTTTGGTCGTCCGGAGTGAGGGAACCCTTTTGATTTTTATCCTCTTCCTGAATCGCCATTTGGTCGTCCGGAGTGAGGGAATTATTTTCACATTCGGTCCTATCCTCTTCCTGAAACGCCTTTTGGTCGTCCGGAGTGAGGGAACCTTTTTTCGTGCCTTTGCACCTGAATTCTTCGACTACTACCGTTGGTATAGTCAGTAACAAATTATCATCGGTTGAATTGTGCGCAATAAGATAAGCGATACCATTCTTGACCGTAACGACTGCTTCGCCAAAAAAGATCCCTTCTCCCAAGTAGAGCATCGGAATATATCCTTCTTTGATTTTGGGATTACTTACTTTGACATAACAGACCGTTTTGGACCGTTTTGGAATCGAAATAGTTTGTTTACTTTTAAACGGGATCCTTTGATTTCCCCAAGTTAATTGTTCGTGTCTCCAATCTACGAGAGCTTTATTTTCAGCAAGAAATTCGGTACCAAGTAATGCATGTTGGTCCATCGGGAACCAATCATCGACGACGTGAAATTCCGCGGGGGTATCATTGATCATTATTCTTATCGACCCCTTTGTTCTTACGGGGATACTCGAGATCGCCTCCAAATTTAATATATCGTATTTATTTATAAACGTATGAGCATTTACGATTTGACTTTTGACGAGATTCACTTCCGAGCCCGAGTCTATTAAAAATTCGTTAAGTCCCGATAAGTTGGGTGAGTCGAGGTCTACGGAAGCTATTTGTTTTGAACGCGTTAATTAGACGTGGACGGTTCGCACGGAGACGCGTCTATTATTTTTACCGGGCGCTCCGTCGATTTCTCGTCCCGCGGGGAGGCCCGTGCCACTGGTCGAGAATTCTCGTTTTTTGGCAATTCGGTTGCCCTATTCCTTTCTTCGTTTTATTTTTTATAGCAGGACGTCTCGAGGTGGCCCGCCCTGTAGCAATAATTACACATCGACGGGACTCGAGATCCTTGACCGTTCGTGGGCTTTGACCACGTGATTCTACTGTTAGAACTTTGTTTATTTGAATTTCCCGGCTTCTTGTCCGGAAACTTTAACCAGCAATCATCGGACGCGTGATTGCGGTTGCAATGTTTACAAGTCGGTCCTCCTGAAGGGGACACCGCTTTTATTTGGGCCGACTGATTTTGAGTTCGGCTTTCGAAACGCGTGTCCTTGAAACGAGACCTATCGCGTTCCATATCTTTTTCAACTTTTATTGCCTTTGAATAGGCATCCTCGAGATTATTGAATCCCTCGAGTTTGAGACGGATTCGAAAGTCGGGTGGAAGACCCTTGACGAAACAATCCAGCGTGTCGTTTTCGAAAATATCGTATTGACCGTTTCGGAGAGTTCCGTGATTATCAATTTTGGCTTCAAGAATCGCCGTATGCAAATCTTTGGTTCGACTGATATAGTCGATAATATGTTCGTTTTTGTTTTTTGAAATATTTCCAAGTTCACCACGAAATTCGTTCAAAGTTTTCGCGGAACCAAATAACGTTTTCAACCGCTCACCGAATTGGTGAACGTTTTGGAAGTTATAATCTTCCATTGCCGTTGCGGCATGACCTTTTAATTTGTTACGGAGGAGCTGAGTGAGGCCCAACTCCTGATGAGGGCGGAACATGTCCCTTGCCCTTTTACAAGCACGAACAAACCGCAGAACCGGTACGTTGTACCCATTGAAGATGGGCACAGATTCAAGTGTATCTTTAAATTTAATGTTCGCGGGTAATTCTTGATCATCGCGAACGTTAACTTCGTTTCGTTGTACGTGAGGGACCGGACCTGATTGTCGTTGACCCTCACCATTTTTAATCGACCCAATTTCCCTACTAATTCGACTGACTTCGTTTATCATTGTCGACAGGGTATTTTGCATAGCCTCGAGGGCGTGATGAGTGGTTGAGATTGGTTCATCTCTATTATTCACTTGATCACTAAATTCACATTCACGCGCACGCAGGGCTTCTAATTTTTCGTGCGTTTCTAATTCTCTTTTTAATAACGCTTGTTCTTGTTCACGCAGTATTTCGCGTTTTTTATCTAATTGATCCGCTAATACGCGGAGTTCCTCTTCACTTAAACGTATCGAATTTTGGGAATGCTCAGCCATTTCGAACCTCTTATTTTATTTTACACTTTGCGATATGTAAACATGAATTTTTTCTATATAGATTTTTTAAATTTTACATCAAAGACTTTAAGCGTATCCCACCGCTGCCACCAAATTAATTTTTTATATATCTCTGTTACGTCGTGGGGCCCATTTTTAATCGATAATTAATCGTCTTTTAATTTACCTTTCAGGATTTGAATTTACGAATGGGAAGTGTGCCACGAACGTACGGATTATAATTAATTAAGTCATTAGACTTATATGACGGTAAGTTACCGTCGGAGAAGAAAAGCGCCACGTTTAAGCGGGAATGTGCCCACTTGGGATAGGCGCTTGGTAAAGTCGTTGGTGTATAATTTGACGCATGAGCGACAGGTAAGCAAATAAGAAAGTAGCGTGAAATTGTGCTTACCTTGGTGAGAAAGAGCGGCGGTGCGTAGCGGGTCAAAACTACTCGACCGTGTGACCGAATTTGTCCAGGAATCGCAAAGATGTTCCAGCTCGACCCGACCTGTCGTTGCCCTGACGGGTACCCGGTGCTCGTGCGAATGCGATGGGCCGGGGATGCCGATGTTTTTGGGAGCGGTCGGAGACTACGAGGACTGGATTAATTTATGAGGGATACATTCGCTTTGAAATATAAATATACATGTATAGAATTTATAATTATTTGAACCGCTGAGTGAGTGCAAGTGTTACGTCCGGGAATTTATTTTGGATAAAAAAACAAATTCCTTTGCAAGAGAAATCCGCGATTTCAGTTACGAGATTTACGTTGATTTTTTAATTAATGCAATTTTTGTTTGTTTTTAGAGAACGGACACCAGCCTTGAGATCCTGCGTTTAGTCGGGAATGTGCCCAACAGGGATGAGGATCGAGCCACAGTTTGATCGGTAACTAAGAATCACTCGCGGGGATAGGGCAGTCGGTAAAGAAAATAGTGAGTGGTAACGTGAGCATGCGACTTACCCTACGAGCGGCGGTGCGTAGCGGGTTTATCGACGGATGGTCTGGTACCCGGAGAGAGGTCCTGCCGTCGGTAATGGCGATCTCTAGGTGAACGACGATTTCAGCGATGGATGGTGAGGTAGTAAGTTTCTTATTCTTCGACGAGCATCCACCCATCGATGTGCTGACTTGTTGTAGGTAAGGACGGTTTCTTGTTGGCCGACCGCGGTGACGAACTCGTGGAACGAAAGGAAACGACGTTGGCGACGGGGGAAAATTAGTCGATGGTGACGATCTCGATGTCCGATGATACAACGGCGGTGGATGCGTCTGAAACGACGCTGCCGGTCGATCGAGTCACTACGCGGATGTACCCACGGGGGTCGATAAGGAAGACCTTTCCACAGAACGGAACGTTCGACACAATTTCCGGTCCAATTTTCACCGAATGTACTTTTGCAGCGTTACGAAGAATTTGCTTGAACACGGATGAATTATTTCCACGAGATGCCGGTCGCGGCTTTTGCGCGGCTATTGCGTTTGCGCGGCGAAGATTAAACTTGGTACCACCTCGTCTTCTTGGCATTTATGGATTTAAATAAATACAGATAAATATTTATTGGGAAAAATCAATTGACCGTTAATTGGTGACGGGGAGAATGAGCAAGATTATCATGCAGCAGGGGTTCGAGACACGAATCAATCGACGTGCAGTAGTAAGAGCACAACCGGTAGATTCAGTCTCGAAGTTTTAAGCGAGGTAAGAGTTGACGGCGTGCAGTAGTAAGAGCACAACCGACGATTCTTCGGTAAATGGAGGGAGGATGGGCGAAGGGTTAATTTAATTAACGGGCGGTTGATTTTTATACGTGATATGCCGAATTGCGAAATGAAATATATTCGATTAACTGAAATGCCAAGGAACGAGGGTGAGAGAACGTTGACTCAAATAAGTTCGTGAGAGATGACTGAATAAGCTAACGACACGAAACACGTTGAGCGAATATGTTCGATGAGGGATAAGGGTCGCGAAATAACTTTCACTGACTCTAAGATGTACACGTATATATATATATTGTTACAAACTTGAAAAATAAGTATAATTACATAAAACTCTTCGATGGGATTTCGACGCAAGAAAATCAGACTCAGACTTGGAGTTATGATGACAAAGGAGATATTAAAAGAATGTAAAAAATAATAAAGAATTATTCCGATTTTCCAGCGAGCGGGTCCGACACGAACGCGGCGAGCGGAGAAGCGCAACTGACTGGTGGAGAGACCGGAGAACTATCGAGCAGCGGAGGGCTCGGCTTTTTATTGGTGCGGCGGTGGAACGGCGCGGTGCGCATGCGCCGCGGAGAGGGGACGCCGACGCTGATGTTCCTTCTCGCTTGCTCTTATGGCGTTAATCGGGGAATTCGACGATAAATCAATTATTTAATTTAAATGTTACACCAAATAATTATGTCGGTTGGACTGACGATAAGTTAATGTTTTTAATTTATCGTTAGTCTCACAATTTGTTATAATAATATCTGTTTTTAAATAAAGAAATATAAGTTCCAATTGTTGTTATTTATCCTTTTTGCGTGCGAAACAGATTCGATGTAAAAATACGGCGGTTGAATGAGAGAGCAATAATTAAAATGCGAAATATACGAATTGTATATAATTAATTATAAATGTGTAATTTTTAATTAATAAAATAGAGCGCACTATTATTTATGCGAAAGTAATTGTATTTAATATTTGGTTTTAGTCGAGGAATATTCGTATGTACGTAAATAATATAAATGTTCATAATGGCTAATTGTTTTTAGCTATGTTGGTAGCGCGTGACATATTTGTTATACTGGTAATACTGAATTATGACGATTATCGCTTAACTAAAGGATTAATATAACGTTCGTTTTTCGCGTGATACATTTATTATAATTATTAATAATATTGTAAGTCGCATTGGGACGGCGTTAATTATTATTTGGATAATTTCCTTATTAATTAGGGCGTGTCTGAAATTGTTCTAGAATATTCTGCCCGTGGAAATAATAATAATGATACAGGGTTGGAAACAAAGGAGACAAAGAGGCGATACGTGATATTGGCGTTGGAGCGGATGTTTAGTCTATAAGGTATGGAGTGATAGCGATTTGTTTATCTCTTAATTAGTTCTTAGGATTCGGCATGATGTGATATTGTTTAAATTATTGTTTCGTAGAAGCCTACGTGCAACACGTGGCTTGCATCATGGCGGCGCGTCCGAGAGAGACGCGGCGAGTGCGAGAGAGAAAGAGATATACATGCGCTGGGAAAGTTCGGGAAAAATCTGGATAATGTCTTCTATTATGTACTTGAAAATGGGGAAGCGTACGAGAAAAGACTTATACTGTAAAAAGAACGCTCGCTCGTTCCAAGAGGCAATAAAGCAATTCAAGTGTTTTCTGGAAAATGTCTCGAAGGGAAGCGTTCGCTCGACTCGAGGGGCAATAAACTAATTTGGGAAAAAGTCACGTAGCGTCTATTTGCCATAGTAGCTGTGGGTAGGAGAGAGAGGGATAGGCCGGGTGAGAGTAAGAGAGAGACCGACTCTATATACGAGACGGGTCGCGGGGTCGCGAGTATATCGCGAGTCCGCGGATTACGCAATCTCGCGGGTTTTCGCGAGTATGTAAAATAGGTAAACGAGGGTTGCATGAGCATGAAGGAGGTACGCGGACAACCCGAAGGAGAAGGATGGAAGATGAGGAAGATTCGATTGAGCGCGCGAAGTATCAGGCGAGCAGGAGGAGTACGTTGGTCTCCTAGCGGAGCGCTAAAGAGAGACAGAGCGACGGCGCGCGGGTGCGCGCGAGGGTAAAGGAAAGACGAGGATAGTGAGTGAGTGCGCGCGGGCGCTGAAGAGGGACAAGGATAGAAAGCGAGTGCGCGCGAGCGTTGAGCTCGGCGCGCTAGCTAGGCGCGTTCAGCGGAAGTAGGTACATACTGGGGAAAGTCGTATGTGCACAGACAAAATCAGAAATGATGAAAAATAAATGCGCTCGTCACAATATGAGTTAGAGTTAACGAGAAAAAAAATATTCTTGTATTGGATTATAAATTTGTATATATGTATGTATAGCAATCTATATATATCTATAGGTATCGTATTATACGTATATACGTATATATATATATATATGTGTGTGTGTTCGTATAGAATAAGGACGAGATGGGTATATGTATATATGCATATGTATATGGAGAATGGAGGGCGAGATCGCCAGGACGTAACACCTCCCCCCTTTAAGCCGAAGACACCCTACTGGATGGCTGAGGAACGGCGCAAAGGCGCTCAAGCAGGACGGCGTCGATGCCCGACAATCTCCTAGTAGACGTAGATAGTTTGGGTTCCGGTTCGTTGTCCGGGGGAACCAATTCCCTAGGGGACGGTTCGGAGTTGAGTCCTTCATCCCTTTGATTCTTTCGGTGGGCCCTGGTGACGAGAAGATTCGTGATGGAATTCCAGATGGCCCCAAACAACGCGAAGCTGCATCCGTATAATGAATGCAGGGTGTACCCATGGATGATGGTATCGATGGCTGATTTTATAACTGAGTAAATGGCCATAATGCCGAGAAAGCCTGCGCTGACAATTCCAAATTTCTCGAAACCGATCCAAAGGTTGTTGAAAGCGTTGGTTGCGATGTGCTCCAAGGTGCTTTCGTCCAACAAGTTTTTGAGGGACACGGCTCCTGGAGGGATGGTGTATCCAGCTGATCCACGAGCCAAATTATTCAATAGCGCTGGTCTTTCGGCAGGAAACATGATTCGGTCTCGTAATTGCTCCATTTCTTCGTTCGTATAAATTCCACTTGTTGCGAGATTTCCCACTGGTGTATAGCCCCAGGTAGGGGTGGTCATTGGTCGTAATACTTGCGGTGGTGGAACTTCGATTGGATGCGGGGCGAAGCGATACCATGCCCCGTCAATAAGATATTGCGCCGGAAGAAGGGGGTTGCACTCGATGTGAGTTCCGGCCTTAATGAGTGTGCGTGAAATTGTCGAAAGGAAATACGACTGGTTGCGGTGAGTTACAGGTAGCTCGAGGTAGCATTCCTCGGTCCTGCGAAGGGTGCATTCCACGGGGACGCACTTGATGATGTGGGCTACTTCGCCGGCGATGACGGCCATGTACCCTGGACTTCTGGTGACGGCTCGAGCGAATTTTTCCGGCAATATCGACGCGGTTGCCAGAGCGTTGCGGAGTACTTGTTGTTCCAAATTGCATCGTTGCTTTAGTACGTCCTTATACAGTGCCTTTATTTGAGTTTTGATATGTTTTTCCACATAAATAAATTTCGAATTCACGTAGGAAAATATGTCCAGATTACTGACGAGGACCCTGCGACGTGAAGCAAATGTTTGGCCGTCGCGAGTCTCGAGAATGAATAGTTTCGGATGTTCCGTTCGGATGAGAGTATAGCCGCAGACAGGCTTTTCATTCCTGACGGCTAGAGCAAACGTGGTTTCTTGAGTAGTTAACGTATACACATCAGGCGTCTGGATGGAATTTTCGATAGTACGGAGTTTTGTTGCGATGCCATCGTAAAGAACGTCGTATCTGTTGAAGAGGCACGTGTCCGCAGGTTCCGTTTTCCAAAAAGCTTGGTTCCCTTCGACGTCCGTGCATTGACCTTCGGACAGTTGACAATGGGTCGAGCTCTGGAGGATGACGCGGTTGGTCGCCATGTTGACCGATGCCTCGTAGTTGGAGATGGTGATTTTAGCGGAAGCCTGGACCACTACGTTGCTCCAAGTGCCAAAAGGGTCGCTGTATTGAGAGCCGGTGCAACTTCCGTCGTTCGTGAGACTTCCGGCAAGCGTAAGACTCCTTGATGTTGTACTATTTCTTTTTAGTCCGGTGATAATAGCGGAAAATCCAAGCTGGATGATTCCCGTTTCGTGGACCTTGCGGCAAGTTTTGTCGTCTAATTCGTGAAGATAAATTTGACGACCATTTTGTACTATTGAATTATGCGAATTCATGCCGCAGTTGTACAAGGTCCTGTCGATTTCGATCTTGCACTGAACGACCTCGGTCGTAGAAAATTCCGAGAGCTGCAGCAATTGGATTCTCACAGGTATCGGGGTTGGATCGACCATGGGTATGTCGCAGGTTCCGATGTCGGTGAGAGAAACAGTGGTGACGTTGAGCGTAGGGGCGCCGCAGTCATACCCGATGAGGCAGACGGCGGTGCGCATGAGGAGAGCAAAGATGACTGTTGTCTTCGGCTCCATTCTGTAACCAATAACGGAAGTTTTGGTTACAGACGGGTGGCCCTCAATTTTTTCGTATGTACGATGCGAGGTTTGCCTTGGTAAAGGATTTTAACGTTACCCCCTGATAATATTTCGATTATTTCGCATGGCTCGGAATATTGATCTCCGAATTTTCCTTTTTGGGGTTCTTTTAACATTAACACGCGATCGCCAACCTTGAAGAACCTTGGATTGATGTTGCGATCGTAATACTCTTTCGATTTTTCTTTTGCATGTTTCAGATTTTCGGCCGCCATTGTTTGCAGGCCGTCGATGCGGTCAAACAGGTGTTACGTCCTGGCGATCTCGTCCTCCATTCTCCATACACATATGCATATATATATATACCCATATCGTCCTTATTCTATACGAATACACACACACACATATATATATATATATATATACGTATATACGTATACATACATATATACACACATACGCATATATACGATACCTATAGATATATATAGATTGCTATACATACATATATATATAAATTTATAATCCAATACAAGAATATTTTTTCTCGTTAACTCTAACGCATGTTGTGACGAGCGCATTTATTTTTCATCATTTCTGATTTTGTCTGTGCACATACGACTTTCCCCAGTATGTACCTACTTCCGCTGAACGCGCCTAGCTAGCGCGCCGAGCTCAACGCTCGCGCGCACTCGCTTTCTATCCTTGTCCCTCTTCAGCGCCCGCCCGCACTCACTCACTATCCTCGTCTTTCCTTAACGCTCGCGCGCACCCGCGCGCCGTCGCTCCGTCTCTCTCTAGCGCTCCGCTAGGAGACCAACGTACTCTTCCTGCTCGCCTGATACTTCGCGCGCTCAATCGAATCTTCCTCATCTTCCATCCTTCTCCTTCGGGTTGTCCGCGTACCTCCTTCATGCTCATGCAACCCGTATCACAAAAACCTTATTCCTTAAGCGCGAATCTCGTTTTCCGCGGATCCACGATATAATTCGCGGCCCACGAATCACGACTATTAACCCGCTCATTCCTATTTTACATACTCGCGAAAAACCGCGAGATTGCGTAATCCGCGGACTCGCGATATACTCGCGACCCCGCGACTCGTCTCGTATATAGAGTCGGTCTCTCTCTTACTCTCACCCGGCCTATCCCTCTCTCTCCTACCCACAGCTACTATGGCAAATAGACGCTACGTGACTTTTTCCCAAATTAGTTTATTGCCCCTCGAGTCGAGCGAACGCTTCCCTTCGAGACATTTTCCAGAAAACACTTGAATTGCTTTATTGCCTCTTGGAACGAGCGAGCGTTCTTTTTACAGTATAAGTATTTTCTCGTACGCTTCCCGATTTCCAAGTACATAATAGAAGACATTATCCAGATTTTTCCCGAACTTTCCCAGCGCATGTATATCTCTTTCTCTCTCGCACTCGCCGCGTCTCTCTCGGACGCGCCGCCATGATGCAAGCCACGTGTTGCACGTAGGCTTCTACGAAACAATAATTTAAACAATATCACATCATGCCGAATCCTAAGAACTAATTAAGAGATAAACAAATCGCTATCACTCCATACCTTATAGACTAAACATCCGCTCCAACGCCAATATCACGTATCGCCTCTTTGTCTCCTTTGTTTCCAACGCTGTATCATTATTATTATTTCCACGTGCAGAATATTCTAGAACAATTTCAGACACGCCCTAATTAATAAGGAAATTATCCAAATAATAATTAACGCCGTCACAATGCGACTTACAATACTATTAATAATTATAATAAATGTATCACGCGAAAAACGAACGTTATATTAATCCTTTAGTTAAGCGATAATCGTCATAATTCAGTATTACCAGTATAACAAATATGTCACGCGCTACCAACATAGCTAAAAACAATTAGCCATTATGAACATTTATATTATTTACGTACAGACGAATAAAAGTATTATTCCTCGACTAAAACCAAATATTAAATACAATTACTTTCGCATAAATAATAGTGCGCTCTATTTTATTAATTAAAAGATACACATTTATAATTAATTATATACAATTCGTATATTTCGCATTTTAATTATAGTTCTCTCATTCAACCGCCGTATTTTACATCGAATCTGTTTCGCACGCAAAAAGGATAAATAACAACAATTGGAACTTATATTTCTTTATTTAGAAACAGATATTATTATAACAAATTGTGAGACTAACGATAAATTAAAAACATTAACTTATCGTCAGTCCAACCGACATAATTATTTGTTGTAACATTTAAATTAAATAATTGATTTATCGTCGAATTCCCCGTTTAACGCCATAAGAGCAAGCGAGAAGGAACATCAGCGTCGGCGTCCCCTCTCCGCGGCGCATGCGCACCGCGCCGTTCCACCGCCGCACCAATAAAAAGCCGAGCCCTCCGCTGCTCGACAGTTCTCCGGTCTCTCCACCAGTCAGTTGCGCTTCTCCGCTCGCCGCGTTCGTGTCGGACCCGCTCGCTGGAAAATCGGAATAATTCTTTATTATTTTTTACATTCTTTTAATATCTCCTTTGTCATCATAACTCCAAGTCTGAGTCTGATTTTCTTGCGTCGAAATCCAATCGAAGAGTTTTATGTAATTATACTTATTTTTCAAGTTTGTAACAATATATACATATATACGTGTACATCTTAGAGTCAGTGAAAGTTATTTCGCGACCCTTATCCCTCATCGAACATATTCGGTCAACGTGTTTCGTGTCGTTAACTTATTCAGTCATCTCTCACGAACTTATTTGAGTCAACGGTCTCTCACCCTCGTTCCTTGGCATTTCAGTTAATCGAATATATTTCATTTCGCAATTCTGCATATCACGTATAAAAATCAACCGCCCGTTAATTAAATTAACCCTTCGCCCATCCTCCCTTCATTTACCGAAGAATCGTCGGTTGTGCTCTTACTACTGCACGCCGTCAATTCTTACCTCGCTTGAAACTTCGAGACTGAATCTACCGGTTGTGCTCTTACTACTGCACGTCGATTAATTCGTGTCTCGAACCCCTGCTGCATGATAATCTTGCTCATTCTCCCCGTCACCAATTAACGGTCAATTGATTTTTCCAATAAATATTTATCTGTATTTATTCAAATCCATAAATGCCAAGAAGACGAGGTGGTACCAAGTTTAATCTTCGCCGCGCAAACGCAATAGCCGCGCAAAAGCCGCGACCGGCATCTCGTGGGAATAATTCATCCGTGTTCAAGCAAATTCTTCGTAACGCTGCAAAAGTACATTCGGTGAAAATCGGACCGGAAATTGTGTCGAACGTTCCGTTCTGTGGAAAGGTCTTCCTTATCGACCCCCGTGGGTACATCCGCGTAGTGACTCGATCGACCGGCAGCGTCGTTTCAGACGCATCCACCGCCGTTGTATCATCGGACATCGAGATCGTCACCATCGACTAATTTTCCCCCGTCGCCAACGTCGTTTCCTTTCGCTCCACGAGTTCGTCACCGCGGTTGGCCAACAAGAAACCGTCCTTACCTACAACAAGTCAGCACATCGATGGGTGGATGCTCGTCGAAGAATAAGAAACTTACTACCTCACCATCCATCGCTGAAATCGTCGTTCACCTAGAGATCGCCATTACCGACGGCAGGACCTCTCTCCGGGTACCAGACCATCCGTCGATAAACCCGCTACGCACCGCCGCTCGTAGGGTAAGTCGCATGCTCACGTTACCACTCACTATTTTCTTTACCGACTGCCCTATCCCCGCGAGTGATTCTTAGTTACCGATCAAACTGTGGCTCGATCCTCATCCCTGTTGGGCACATTCCCGACTAAAGGCAGGATCTCAAGGCTGGCGTCCGTTCTCTAAAAACAAACAAAAATTGCATTAATTAAACAACCAACGTAAATCTCGTAACTGAAATCGCGTATTTCTCTTGCAAAGGAATTTGTTTTTTTTTATCCAAAATAAATTCCCGGACGTAACAGGATAAATTTTTGGTGGCAGCGGTGGGATGCCAAAGTCACATTTGATCAATTTTTCAGTTCAAATATAAACTAACGTTTACAATTTCATCGTTTCTCGCGAACGTTCAAGATGTCTACTACTAGATCGCAAGCTCGTGCTTTAAACGAAGAGGAATTGCGCCTACTTCACGAACAAATAGATCGAAAACGCGAAACGTTACAAGAACAAGAACGCGCTCTCCACGAAAAAGATTTAGAAACTCGAGAGCGAATTAAAACCCTTCAAACCCTCGAAGATGAAAGAAGTCGGAATATGTCGGAGATACCCGATATTGCCGAAACACAGGAACAATTTTCTTCCCTCCATAGGGCACTTTCACAAATAATTTCGCGATTCGGGGACTTACAGGCCGAAATTCATGAAATAAAAAACGAAAAGCGCTTCTCGCCTAATCACGAATCTCCAATCCCCGAACGCCGTAGCCTTCGCGATGATCATAACATCGACAACCTACCAAGGAACCCGAATTTAAAATTCAAGGACGCATTAGAATCCGTCCCTACGTTCAACGGGTATAACATCCCCGTCTTACGTTTCATTCGTTCGTGTAAAAGAGCTAGGGATATGTTTTCCCCTCACCTCGAATCAAGTCTCACACAATTATTGCGCAACAAATTAAAAGGCCACGCCGCAACTGCTTTGGAAGACTATACTTTTGATAACATCACCGAATTCGCGGACCGCCTCAAAACTTTATTCGGAGCCGCGAAAACCCTCAACGAATTCCGAGGCGAACTCGGAAATATCTCGAAGGGTAAATCCGAACACATCATTGACTACATTAGCCGCGTAAAGGATCTCCACACGGCAATCTACGAGGCCGAGGTAGACAATCACGGATTCGTTCATACAAATCACCGTAACACGCTAAATAACGATACTCTCGATTGTTTTATTAAGGGGCTTCCCCCCGATTTTCGCATACGACTAAAACTCGAAAGTTTCCTCGATCTGGAAGACGCGTTTACCAAAGCTGTTAAGGTCGAAAAGGACACGGAGCGCGATCGCGCTCAGTTTAAAGATAACCGCGCGGAAAATAAACCGGGCGTTTCTCCCGTCAAAGCGTTCTCCCCCTCCGGAAGAACGACGTGTAACCATTGCGCTCGACCTCACCCATCGGAAAACTGTTGGCAAAGGTTTCCCGAAAAGAGGCCCGCGCACATACCCGCGCACGCTAACGAACAAGTCGCGAGTAATAATGTCAACAATAACGCAAATAACGGGCCGCGTGCCAACGATCGCGATAACGCTAGGCCACGCCCTCCGTGCAACTATTGCCAAAAACCAGGCCATTCCGAAGCCATGTGCTATCGG
Source organism: Ophion ellenae (assembly GCA_963210295.1). Lineage (NCBI taxonomy): Eukaryota > Metazoa > Arthropoda > Insecta > Hymenoptera > Ichneumonidae > Ophion > Ophion ellenae. The sequence continues at coordinate 9,718,774 of OY723394.1, forward strand.
AAACAAAATGACGAACGGAGCAAGCAAAATTCCGTTCCAAAAAACGCGAACAACCGTCCCTTGGACAGGGCCTCCCCACGGGACGAACAACGCCAGGAGCGCCCGGTACGAATAATCGACGCCGAACCGTGCGAACCGTCCGGGTCCTCTTAAGTAATTCGGAAAGTTCTCCCTCGGTATTGTTGGATTGCCCGCAATTAGCCGGTCCTACGGAATTTTTGATCGACTCGGGCGCCGAGGTGAATTTGGTAAAAAAACAAGTCGTAAATACTTACATCAATGATTACGAAATATTAAGATTGGACGGCATTTCGCCGACTCCCGTAAAAACTTTGGGATCTGTAGTACTAACGGTGAACAACATTCCCGTAAAATTTCACGTCGTAAGCGATTGGTTCCCCATCGAGCAGCACGCTCTTCTAGGAACCGAATTTTTGGCTGGAAACAAGGCCATTATTGATTGGAAACATGAACAACTAAGTTACGGTGATCAAGTGATTCCTTTTGTATCGAAGCAAAGTATATCCATTCCCAAACGTTCGAAGGTTGTATGCTACGTCAAGGTGAAAAATCCCGAAATTAAAGAAGGATATATTCCGAGGCTCCATTTTGGAGAAGGGATTTTCATGGGCGAAGCACTCGTGACGATTAAGAATGGGATTGCACATTTAATGGCTCACAACGCCACTGAAGACAATCTTTCTATGGAAATTCCGTACGTAACCGTTCAGGAGTTTAGCTGTAACGTTTCCACGGATACCGATTTGACCACTTCAGCCCCGATAGCTCGAAAAGGGCCGGAGGCCAATGAAGCGGGTCCTCTTGCCTCTCTCCCTTTTCCGGAAAAGGTTATGTCGGAACGGGAAACTTTTGATTTTCTTGCCCCAAGAAAGAGGGTATTAGTAGCCGAAAAAGAGAATAAATTACAAGAAATTTTGTGTCTATTGCGCTTCGATCACCTTAACGAGGAAGAACGTAAAAATGTAAATTCAATCGTTGAAGAAAACCTGGATCTATTTTATATCCCGGGCTCTCCTCTTGGTTTTACCAACGCTATAAACCATCGAATAATTACAACGGACGATCAACCCGTTTTTACGCGACAATACCGCTTTCCCCCTATTCATAAACAGGAGATCACGAAGCAGGTAAACGATTTAATATCGGGAGACATTGTTGAACCGTCAACCTCTCCTTATAGTTCGCCCCTCTGGATCGTGCCAAAGAAAGCCGATTCCCAAGGGAACAAAAGATGGCGGATGGTCATTGACTACCGCAATCTCAATGACAAAACGATTGGGGACGCTTACCCCCTCCCGCAAATTTCGGAAATTCTGGACCAATTGGGGAATGCAAAATATTTTTCCGTATTTGATTTGGCCAGTGGGTTCCACCAGATTAAGGTGCACCCCGACGACGCGCACAAAACAGCTTTTTCGACCCCTTTCGGTCACTATCAGTTCACTCGTATGCCATTCGGGCTCAAAAACGCGCCCGCCACATTCCAGCGCTTGATGGACCAGGTTCTCACCGGCCTACAAGGCAACGAGCTGTTCGTGTACCTTGACGACATCGTCATTTACGCACAAACCTTGGACGAACACGCGAAAAAATTCAACAAACTCGCGAAAAGATTGAGACGGGCAAACCTAAAGTTACAGCCCGATAAGTGCGAATTTTTAAGACGCGAAGTGGCCTACCTGGGCCACATTATCAGTGAAGATGGGGTAAAACCTGACCCTAAAAAGCTCGAAGCTCTCAAGGATTATCCCAGACCAACTACACCAAAGAAAATCAAACAATTCCTCGGTCTTGCAGGATATTACCGTCGTTTCATTGAAAACTTTTCCGGGATCGCAAAACCACTAACGTTACTATTGAAAAAGGAATCTCACTTTAAATGGACTGATGCTCAAGAGAAAGCATTTACAACGCTTCGCGATGCCCTCTGTAAAGAACCGGTACTCCAGTACCCAGATTTCTCAAAACCATTTGTCATCACGACCGACGCATCGGATATCGCGGTCGGGGGCGTCCTTAGCCAAGGAGAAATCGGCAAGGATCGACCCATTAGTTACGCCTCACGTACACTGAATAAACATGAACTCAACTACTCAACAATCGAAAAGGAACTTCTTGCCATTTTGTACTGCGTAAACCATTTCAGACCTTATGTCTATGGACAAGAGTTCGTTTTGGTCACCGACCACAAGCCCCTCGTGTGGCTTCACTCGGTTAAGGACCCGGCCAATAGGCTGGTCCATTGGCGACTTAGTCTTTCAAACTACACTTACAAAATAATTTATAAGCCAGGAAAAGCAAACAGCAATGCTGACGCTTTATCTCGAAACCCTCCTACTCAAAAAACGATTTTCATGACAAAACATACGCCAAACCAAAACGTCTCTTCGGACGATGAGAGAATCTTCTCTCCAGTAAAGAAAAGAAAGAAGAGATCAAAAGAACCAAAAGCCCACACGAGCACTGCTCCAAGAAGGCTATCATTAGATTCAATGTCAGACGACAATTTCCGAGGCTTTAATACTCAAGAGCAATTGCAATCAAACGAAAAAGCAAAACAAAACTTACCTGTTGAACGAATGGATGTGGAGGAACCTTCCAGTGTACCCCCTCCCCTCCTTTCTCCAGGAACTCTTCCGGATGTCACACTAGATTTCCCTCCGGAACTCGACCTCGCTGTTCCACCCGATCTTCCATCGGATCCATCCTTGGATCGTTTTTCGGTCTCCCCCTTCAGGGAAGACCAACCTGAAAAAGAAAATGAAATCGACAAAGAAAATTCAAACGATAACGAAGGTATACCCGAAAGTGATGACGAGTCAGACGACGATTCCGAACAAAGTGACCTAATCGAGAATGAAAATCCTCGATTCAAAATTAGCGAAGCAAATCGCCATTTATCTAACGCATTAAAAATTGTAGAAACACGCGATAGATTGCATATGCAAAAAGATAATTACGTCGTCTTCGTAACCATGACCGGGCAACCACTTGACGAAGGTGCTAAGGACCTCCAAGAACAACACGTCTTCCCTAAATTAGAGGAGTTGGCGTACCTGCGAGTAAAATTCAAAATTGTAAAATCGAAACAAATAATCGCACTACCTATTTTAGGTAGTACACACAACAGCCTCGAGATCTCAGATCTCCGGGAAATTTGCGACTCCCTAAAGGACGCGATTCGCGAGCTGTGCCTTAAAGAAGTCTGTATCGCAAAAACGCCCTCTATCGGCAACGTGCCGTGGGGCGTAATCAAAAATACTTTGTATGAAGCACTCCGTGAGGAAAATATCACGTTCGTAATTTGCAGTCAACTAGTTCAAATTCCTCCCGAAGAAAAGCGGTTGGAAATTATTAAAGAAAAGCACGACTCGCTAATCGGTGGCCACAAAGGAGTAAACAAAACATACAAACGTATCCGTGAGTATTACTACTGGAAAAACATGAAAGTTCAGATCCAGGAGTATATCCAACATTGCCGAAATTGTCAACTCAAAAAATTGGTTCGCGTAAAGACCAAACAACCAATGATACTCACCGATACGCCTGGGGCCGCGTTCGATAAGATCGCCATGGACATAGTGGGACCCCTCCCTTTGACGAAGACTGGCAATCAGTATATATTAACTCTCCAAGATCTCCTTACGAAATATTCGTTGGCTATTCCGTTGAGCCGAACATCATCGGTGGACATCAGCACCGCATTCGTGAAAAATTTCATCTCACGATTCGGCGCTCCGCGTGCCCTCCTCACCGATCAAGGATCCAACTTCTGCAGCAGTCTCATGAAGGCTGTGGCAAAAAAATTCAAAATCAAGGCCTACCAGACAACAGCTTTCCATCCCCAAAGCAATGGATCGATCGAACGTTCTCATCACGTACTCATGGAATATCTGAAACAATATGTTAATGAAAATTCCGATTGGGACGAGTATTTAGACCTGGCCATGTTTTCATATAACACGAGTCGTCACGAAGGTACCGGGTATACCCCCCACGAACTCGTATTTGGCAGGTTAGCTCGTCAACCTTCGGCCCACCACCAAATCGAAGAATCACAGGATCCTTCTTACGCCGAATACCTCATCGACCTGTTTGACCGCATCGACGGCCTGCAAACAATGGCGGCCGAAAATCTGAAACATGCAAAAGAAAAATCGAAAGAGTATTACGATCGCAACATCAATCCAAGGTTCTTCAAGGTTGGCGATCGCGTGTTAATGTTAAAAGAACCCCAAAAAGGAAAATTCGGAGATCAATATTCCGAGCCATGCGAAATAATCGAAATATTATCAGGGGGTAACGTTAAAATCCTTTACCAAGGCAAACCTCGCATCGTACATACGAACAAATTGAGGGCCACCCGTCTGTAACCAAAACTTCCGTTATTGGTTACAGAATGGAGCCGAAGACAACAGTCATCTTTGCTCTCCTCATGCGCACCGCCGTCTGCCTCATCGGGTATGACTGCGGCGCCCCTACGCTCAACGTCACCACTGTTTCTCTCACCGACATCGGAACCTGCGACATACCCATGGTCGATCCAACCCCGATACCTGTGAGAATCCAATTGCTGCAGCTCTCGGAATTTTCTACGACCGAGGTCGTTCAGTGCAAGATCGAAATCGACAGGACCTTGTACAACTGCGGCATGAATTCGCATAATTCAATAGTACAAAATGGTCGTCAAATTTATCTTCACGAATTAGACGACAAAACTTGCCGCAAGGTCCACGAAACGGGAATCATCCAGCTTGGATTTTCCGCTATTATCACCGGACTAAAAAGAAATAGTACAACATCAAGGAGTCTTACGCTTGCTGGAAGTCTCACGAACGACGGAAGTTGCACCGGCTCTCAATACAGCGACCCTTTTGGCGCTTGGAGCAACGTAGTGGTCCAGGCTTCCGCTAAAATCACCATCTCCAACTACGAGGCATCGGTCAACATGGCGACCAACCGCGTCATCCTCCAGAGCTCGACCCAATGTCAACTGTCCGAAGGTCAATGCACGGACGTCGAAGGGAACCAAGCTTTTTGGAAAACGGAACCTGTGGACACGTGCCTCTTCAACAGATACGACGTTCTTTACGATGGCATGGCAACAAAACTCCGTACTATCGAAAACTCCATCCAGACGCCTGATGTGTATACGTTAACTACTCAAGAAACCACGTTTGCTCTAGCCGTCAGAAATGAAAAGCCTGTCTGCGGCTATACTCTCATCCGAACGGAACACCCGAAACTATTCATTCTCGAGACTCGCGACGGCCAAACATTTGCTTCACGTCGCAGGGTCCTCGTCAGTAATCTGGACATATTTTCCTACGTGAATTCGAAATTTATTTATGTGGAAAAACATATCAAAACTCAAATAAAGGCTCTGTATAAGGACGTACTAACGCAACGATGCAATTTGGAACAACAAGTACTCCGCAACGCTCTGGCAACCGCATCGATATTGCCGGAAAAATTCGCTCGAGCCGTCACCAGAAGTCCAGGGTACATGGCCGTCATCGCCGGCGAAGTAGCCCACATCATCAAGTGCGTCCCCGTGGAATGCACCCTTCGCAGGACCGAGGAATGCTACCTCGAGCTACCTGTAACTCACCGCAACCAGTCGTATTTCCTTTCGACAATTTCACGTACACTCATTAAGGCCGGAACCCACATCGAGTGCAACCCCCTTCTTCCGGCGCAATATCTTATTGACGGGGCATGGTATCGCTTCGCCCCGCATCCAATCGAAGTTCCACCACCGCAAGTATTACGACCAATGACCACCCCTACCTGGGGCTATACACCAGTGGGAAATCTCGCAACAAGTGGAATTTATACGAACGAAGAAATGGAGCAATTACGAGACCGAATCATGTTTCCTGCCGAAAGACCAGCGCTATTGAATAATTTGGCTCGTGGATCAGCTGGATACACCATCCCTCCAGGAGCCGTGTCCCTCAAAAACTTGTTGGACGAAAGCACCTTGGAGCACATCGCAACCAACGCTTTCAACAACCTTTGGAACGGTTTCGAGAAATTTGGAATTGTCAGCGCAGGCTTTCTCGGCATTATGGCCATTTACTCAGTTATAAAATCAGCCATCGATACCATCATCCATGGGTACACCCTGCATTCATTATACGGATGCAGCTTCGCGTTGTTTGGGGCCATCTGGAATTCCATCACGAATCTTCTCGTCACCAGGGCCCACCGAAAGAATCAAAGGGATGAAGGACTCAACTCCGAACCGTCCCCTAGGGAATTGGTTCCCCCGGACAACGAACCGGAACCCAAACTATCTACGTCTACTAGGAGATTGTCGGGCATCGACGCCGTCCTGCTTGAGCGCCTTTGCGCCGTTCCTCAGCCATCCAGTAGGGTGTCTTCGGCTTAAAGGGGGGAGGTGTTACGTCCTGGCGATATCGTCCTCCATTCTCCATACACATATGCATATATATATATACCCATATCGTCCTTATTCTATACGAATACACACACACACATATATATATATATATATATACGTATATACGTATACATACATATATACACACATACGCATATATACGATACCTATAGATATATATAGATTGCTATACATACATATATATATAAATTTATAATCCAATACAAGAATATTTTTTCTCGTTAACTCTAACGCATGTTGTGACGAGCGCATTTATTTTTCATCATTTCTGATTTTGTCTGTGCACATACGACTTTCCCCAGTATGTACCTACTTCCGCTGAACGCGCCTAGCTAGCGCGCCGAGCTCAACGCTCGCGCGCACTCGCTTTCTATCCTTGTCCCTCTTCAGCGCCCGCCCGCACTCACTCACTATCCTCGTCTTTCCTTAACGCTCGCGCGCACCCGCGCGCCGTCGCTCCGTCTCTCTCTAGCGCTCCGCTAGGAGACCAACGTACTCTTCCTGCTCGCCTGATACTTCGCGCGCTCAATCGAATCTTCCTCATCTTCCATCCTTCTCCTTCGGGTTGTCCGCGTACCTCCTTCATGCTCATGCAACCCGTATCACAAAAACCTTATTCCTTAAGCGCGAATCTCGTTTTCCGCGGATCCACGATATAATTCGCGGCCCACGAATCACGACTATTAACCCGCTCATTCCTATTTTACATACTCGCGAAAAACCGCGAGATTGCGTAATCCGCGGACTCGCGATATACTCGCGACCCCGCGACTCGTCTCGTATATAGAGTCGGTCTCTCTCTTACTCTCACCCGGCCTATCCCTCTCTCTCCTACCCACAGCTACTATGGCAAATAGACGCTACGTGACTTTTTCCCAAATTAGTTTATTGCCCCTCGAGTCGAGCGAACGCTTCCCTTCGAGACATTTTCCAGAAAACACTTGAATTGCTTTATTGCCTCTTGGAACGAGCGAGCGTTCTTTTTACAGTATAAGTATTTTCTCGTACGCTTCCCGATTTCCAAGTACATAATAGAAGACATTATCCAGATTTTTCCCGAACTTTCCCAGCGCATGTATATCTCTTTCTCTCTCGCACTCGCCGCGTCTCTCTCGGACGCGCCGCCATGATGCAAGCCACGTGTTGCACGTAGGCTTCTACGAAACAATAATTTAAACAATATCACATCATGCCGAATCCTAAGAACTAATTAAGAGATAAACAAATCGCTATCACTCCATACCTTATAGACTAAACATCCGCTCCAACGCCAATATCACGTATCGCCTCTTTGTCTCCTTTGTTTCCAACGCTGTATCATTATTATTATTTCCACGTGCAGAATATTCTAGAACAATTTCAGACACGCCCTAATTAATAAGGAAATTATCCAAATAATAATTAACGCCGTCACAATGCGACTTACAATACTATTAATAATTATAATAAATGTATCACGCGAAAAACGAACGTTATATTAATCCTTTAGTTAAGCGATAATCGTCATAATTCAGTATTACCAGTATAACAAATATGTCACGCGCTACCAACATAGCTAAAAACAATTAGCCATTATGAACATTTATATTATTTACGTACAGACGAATAAAAGTATTATTCCTCGACTAAAACCAAATATTAAATACAATTACTTTCGCATAAATAATAGTGCGCTCTATTTTATTAATTAAAAGATACACATTTATAATTAATTATATACAATTCGTATATTTCGCATTTTAATTATAGTTCTCTCATTCAACCGCCGTATTTTACATCGAATCTGTTTCGCACGCAAAAAGGATAAATAACAACAATTGGAACTTATATTTCTTTATTTAGAAACAGATATTATTATAACAAATTGTGAGACTAACGATAAATTAAAAACATTAACTTATCGTCAGTCCAACCGACATAATTATTTGTTGTAACATTTAAATTAAATAATTGATTTATCGTCGAATTCCCCGTTTAACGCCATAAGAGCAAGCGAGAAGGAACATCAGCGTCGGCGTCCCCTCTCCGCGGCGCATGCGCACCGCGCCGTTCCACCGCCGCACCAATAAAAAGCCGAGCCCTCCGCTGCTCGACAGTTCTCCGGTCTCTCCACCAGTCAGTTGCGCTTCTCCGCTCGCCGCGTTCGTGTCGGACCCGCTCGCTGGAAAATCGGAATAATTCTTTATTATTTTTTACATTCTTTTAATATCTCCTTTGTCATCATAACTCCAAGTCTGAGTCTGATTTTCTTGCGTCGAAATCCAATCGAAGAGTTTTATGTAATTATACTTATTTTTCAAGTTTGTAACAATATATACATATATACGTGTACATCTTAGAGTCAGTGAAAGTTATTTCGCGACCCTTATCCCTCATCGAACATATTCGGTCAACGTGTTTCGTGTCGTTAACTTATTCAGTCATCTCTCACGAACTTATTTGAGTCAACGGTCTCTCACCCTCGTTCCTTGGCATTTCAGTTAATCGAATATATTTCATTTCGCAATTCTGCATATCACGTATAAAAATCAACCGCCCGTTAATTAAATTAACCCTTCGCCCATCCTCCCTTCATTTACCGAAGAATCGTCGGTTGTGCTCTTACTACTGCACGCCGTCAATTCTTACCTCGCTTGAAACTTCGAGACTGAATCTACCGGTTGTGCTCTTACTACTGCACGTCGATTAATTCGTGTCTCGAACCCCTGCTGCATGATAATCTTGCTCATTCTCCCCGTCACCAATTAACGGTCAATTGATTTTTCCAATAAATATTTATCTGTATTTATTCAAATCCATAAATGCCAAGAAGACGAGGTGGTACCAAGTTTAATCTTCGCCGCGCAAACGCAATAGCCGCGCAAAAGCCGCGACCGGCATCTCGTGGGAATAATTCATCCGTGTTCAAGCAAATTCTTCGTAACGCTGCAAAAGTACATTCGGTGAAAATCGGACCGGAAATTGTGTCGAACGTTCCGTTCTGTGGAAAGGTCTTCCTTATCGACCCCCGTGGGTACATCCGCGTAGTGACTCGATCGACCGGCAGCGTCGTTTCAGACGCATCCACCGCCGTTGTATCATCGGACATCGAGATCGTCACCATCGACTAATTTTCCCCCGTCGCCAACGTCGTTTCCTTTCGCTCCACGAGTTCGTCACCGCGGTTGGCCAACAAGAAACCGTCCTTACCTACAACAAGTCAGCACATCGATGGGTGGATGCTCGTCGAAGAATAAGAAACTTACTACCTCACCATCCATCGCTGAAATCGTCGTTCACCTAGAGATCGCCATTACCGACGGCAGGACCTCTCTCCGGGTACCAGACCATCCGTCGATAAACCCGCTACGCACCGCCGCTCGTAGGGTAAGTCGCATGCTCACGTTACCACTCACTATTTTCTTTACCGACTGCCCTATCCCCGCGAGTGATTCTTAGTTACCGATCAAACTGTGGCTCGATCCTCATCCCTGTTGGGCACATTCCCGACTAAAGGCAGGATCTCAAGGCTGGCGTCCGTTCTCTAAAAACAAACAAAAATTGCATTAATTAAACAACCAACGTAAATCTCGTAACTGAAATCGCGTATTTCTCTTGCAAAGGAATTTGTTTTTTTTTATCCAAAATAAATTCCCGGACGTAACAATAAACAGGGTATTTTCCGAGGAATTCGGAAGGTTTGCCGCACGAACACGCCACACGCGCCGACCCGCCGTAATTCGGTAGGTCAGCGACTGGCACGGTCACACCGGTGCTTAGTGTTCGGGCGTCGGCTTCCGTTATTCTCAACGTTTGTTCTCGCGGCTGGCCGCCAATCGCCGTAACCGGGCGGAGGTGGAGCCAGACGTAGTGAGTCGACGGTGCCGTAACCTGGCACGTCTTGCACTCACTCAGCGGTTCAAATAATTATAAATTCTATACATGTATATTTATATTTCAAAGCGAATGTATCCCTCATAAATTAATCCAGTCCTCGTAGTCTCCGACCGCTCCCAAAAACATCGGCATCCCCGGCCCATCGCATTCGCACGAGCACCGGGTACCCGTCAGGGCAACGACAGGTCGGGTCGAGCTGGAACATCTTTGCGATTCCTGGACAAATTCGGTCACACGGTCGAGTAGTTTTGACCCGCTACGCACCGCCGCTCTTTCTCACCAAGGTAAGCACAATTTCACGCTACTTTCTTATTTGCTTACCTGTCGCTCATGCGTCAAATTATACACCAACGACTTTACCAAGCGCCTATCCCAAGTGGGCACATTCCCGCTTAAACGTGGCGCTTTTCTTCTCTGACGGTAACTTACCGTCATATAAGTCATATGACTTAATTCATTATTATCCGTACGTTCGTGGCACACTTCCCATTTGTAAATTCAAATCCTGAAAGGAAAATTGAAAGACGATTAATTATCGATTAAAAATGGACCCCACGACGTAACAGAGATATATAAAAATTAATTTGGTGGCAGCGGTGGGATACGCTTAAAGTCTTTGGTGTAAAATTTAAAAAATCTATATAGAAAAAATTCATGTTTACATATCGCAAAGTGTAAAATAAAATAAGAGGTTCAAAATGGCTGAGCATTCCCAAAATTCGAAACGTTTAAGTGAAGAGGAACTCCGCGTATTAGCGGATCAATTAGATAAAAAACGCGAAATACTTCGTGAACAAGAACAAGCGTTATTAAAAAGAGAATTAGAAACGCACGAAAAATTAGAAGCCCTGCGTGCGCGTGAATGTGAATTTAGTGATCAAGTGAATAATAGAGATGAACCAATCTCAACCACTCATCACGCCCTCGAGGCTATGCAAAATACCCTGTCGACAATGATAAACGAAGTCAGTCGAATTAGTAGGGAAATTGGGTCGATTAAAAATGGTGAGGGTCAACGACAATCAGGTCCGGTCCCTCACGTACAACGAAACGAAGTTAACGTTCGCGATGAGCAAGAATTACCCGCGAACATTAAATTTAAAGACGCACTTGAATCTGTGCCCATCTTCAATGGGTACAACGTACCGGTTCTGCGGTTTGTTCGTGCTTGTAAAAGGGCAAGGGACATGTTCCGCCCTCATCAGGAGTTGGGCCTCACTCAGCTCCTCCGTAACAAATTAAAAGGTCATGCCGCAACGGCACTGGAAGATTATAACTTCCAAAACGTTCACCAATTCGGTGAGCGGTTGAAAACGTTATTTGGTTCCGCGAAAACTTTGAACGAATTTCGTGGTGAACTTGGAAATATTTCAAAAAACAAAAACGAACACATTATCGACTATATCAGTCGAACCAAAGATTTGCATACGGCGATTCTTGAAGCCGAAATTGATAATCACGGAACTCTCCGAAACGGTCAATACGATATTTTCGAAAACGACACGCTGGATTGTTTCGTCAAGGGTCTTCCACCCGACTTTCGAATCCGTCTCAAACTCGAGGGATTCGATAATCTCGAGGATGCCTATTCAAAGGCAATAAAAGTTGAAAAAGATATGGAACGCGATAGGTCTCATTTCAAGGACACGCGTTTCGAAAGCCGAACTCAAAATCAGTCGGCCCAAATAAAAGCGGTCTCCCCTTCAGGAGGACCGACTTGTAAACATTGCAACCGCAATCACGCGTCCGATGATTGCTGGTTAAAGTTTCCGGACAAGAAGCCGGGAAATTCAAATAAACAAAGTTCTAACAGTAGAATCACGTGGTCAAAGCCCACGAACGGTCAAGGATCTCGAGTCCCGTCGATGTGTAATTATTGCAACAGGGCGGGCCACCTCGAGACGTCCTGCTATAAAAAACAAAACGAAGAAAGGAATAGGGCAACCGAATTGCCAAAAAACGAGAATTCTCGACCAGTGGCACGGGCCTCCCCGCGGGACGAGAAATCGACGGAGCGCCCGGTAAAAATAATAGACGCGTCTCCGTGCGAACCGTCCACGTCTTATTAACGCGTTCAAAACAAATAGCTTCCGTAGACCTCGACTCACCCAACTTATCGGGACTTAACGAATTTTTAATAGACTCGGGCTCGGAAGTGAATCTCGTCAAAAGTCAAATCGTAAATGCTCATACGTATATAAATAAATACGATATATTAAATTTGGAGGGGATCTCGAGTATCCCCGTAAGAACAAAGGGGTCGATAAGAATAATGATCAATGATACTCCCGCGGAATTTCACGTCGTCGATGATTGGTTCCCAATGGAACAACATGCATTACTTGGTACCGAATTTCTTGCTGAAAATAAAGCTCTCGTAGATTGGAGACACGAACAATTAACTTGGGGAAATCAAAGGATCCCGTTTAAAAGTAAACAAACTATTTCGATTCCAAAACGGTCCAAAACGGTCTGTTATGTCAAAGTAAGTAATCCCAAAATCAAAGAAGGATATATTCCAATGCTCTACTTGGGAGAAGGGATCTTTTTTGGCGAAGCAGTCGTTACGGTCAAGAATGGTATCGCTTATCTTATTGCGCACAATTCAACCGATGATAATTTGTTACTGACTATACCAACGGTAGTAGTCGAAGAATTCAGGTGCAAAGGCACGAAAAAAGGCTCCCTCACTCCGGACGACCAAAAGGCGTTTCAGGAAGAGGATAGGACCGAATGTGAAAATAATTTCCTCACTCCGGACGACCAAAAGGCGTTTCCTGAAACGCCTTTTGGTCGTCCGGAGTGAGGAAATTATCCGGAGAGGATAAAAATCAAAAGGGTTCCCTCACTCCGGACGACCAAAAGGCGTTTCAGGAAGAGGATAGGACCGAATGTGAAAATAATTCCCTCACTCCGGACGACCAAAAGGCGTTTCAGGAAGAGGAGAAAAGTTTAATTGTTCCCCACCCGGACGACCAAATGGCGTCTCGGGAAGAGGGTATATTACGGTTTGAAATTGCGCGCAACAAAAAAGTTTTAAACGTTGAAAAGAAAGATAAAGTAAACGAAATTCGCGACTTACTCCGTCTCAACCATCTAAACGATGAAGAACGGTCAAGCGTGGATAAAATTATAAGCGAGAATTCGGACCTATTTCATTTGCCAGGAAAAGTCCTAGGCTTTACAGATAAAATCGAGCATAAGATAACGACGAACGACGATCAACCAGTATTTACGAGGCAGTATAGATTTCCGCCCGTTCATAAAGATGAAATTACAAAACAAGTTAAAGAACTAATTGAGGGGGAAGTAATAAAACCGTCAAACTCCCCGTATAGTTCGCCCCTGTGGATCGTTCCGAAAAAGGCGGACTCACAAGGAAATCCAAAGTGGCGCATGGTCATTGATTATAGAAACTTAAACGAAAAGACGATTGGCGATGCTTATCCATTACCTCAAATAACCGAAATTCTCGACCAATTGGGTAATGCGAAATATTTTTCAGTATTCGACCTGGCCAGTGGTTTCCATCAAATTAAAGTACATCCAGATGATTCTCACAAGACAGCATTTGCTACACCATTCGGACACTACGAATTCGACCGAATGCCGTTTGGTTTAAAAAACGCTCCGGCGACATTTCAAAGATTAATGGATCGAGTCTTAACAGGCCTTCAAGGCATCGAGCTGTTTGTTTATTTGGACGACATCGTCATTTATGCAAAGACACTAGTTGAACACGATAATAAATTCAACAAACTTGCGAAAAAATTAAGGCAAGCCAACTTAAAATTACAACCGGACAAGTGTGAATTTTTAAGACGAGAAGTGGCATATTTGGGTCACATCATAAGTGAGGACGGGGTTAAACCCGATCCCAAAAAATTGGAGGCTCTACAGGGATACCCTAGGCCTATCACTCCGAAAAAGATAAAACAATTTTTAGGACTTGCAGGTTATTACCGCAGGTTTATCGAAAATTTTTCAGGCATTGCAAAGCCACTCACAAATTTATTAAAAAAGGGATCGACCTTCAAATGGACCGAATCTCACCAAAAAGCCTTTGATACGCTTATCGAGGCGTTATGTAAAGAACCAATTCTTCAATATCCGGATTTCACGAAACCATTCATCATAACAACGGACGCATCCGATCACGCCATTGGCGGAATTTTGAGCCAAGGCGAAATTGGTAAAGATAGACCCGTTAGTTACACCTCTCGAACTCTTGGAAAACACGAAGTTAATTACTCAGCGATCGAGAAGGAATTATTGGCTATCATTTATTGTGTAAATCATTTCAGACCTTATGTCTACGGCCGTGAGTTCTTATTGGTAACGGATCACAAGCCGCTCGTATGGCTTCACTCCGTAAAAGACCCGGCCAATCGGCTTGTGCATTGGCGCCATAGCCTTGCTAATTATACTTATAAAATTGTATACAAACCAGGAAGGGTAAACAGCAATGCTGACGCCCTCTCCCGGAACCCGCCAGTAAAAAATCAGACTGTGCTCATGGTGAAGCATACGCCATGTAAAAGAAAATCCGAATCGCCTATCGTTGGTCCAAGTCGGGCAAAAATCGGTAAACCGACTCCTAGTGAAAACGACGATTCGGACTCGGACGAAAGATTGTTCGATCCTCCAGCTGGAAGAAACCCAGCTAAAAAACGAAAACCTACCTCAAATCCTGATACGGATACGGAGGAAATCCCCGATCCGTCGGACGGCAACCAAAGGAAAAATCCACCTGAAAAAAGGAAAAAGTTGGCCGGCTCCGCGGACGAGGACGATTTCCTCGGTTTCCGAAATTTCCCGACAATTTCGCAAACGTCTGGCAAAACGCCTCGTCGTTGGGAAAAAGAAAAAGAAACTCCGAAAACCCGGAACCTGGAAGAACCGCCTTCCCATCCTCAATCCGTCGAACCTGTAAAAGGAACAACCTTGCACACGTCTATTCCAGACGCAAGTCCAAACGACGGAAGCGCGGAAAATTTTCAAATACCGCAACTTTTAGAAGATCGAGAAATAGCCCCATTTCCTGAGGATTCCGAAACTCCGGAACCGAAACTCCGGAACCGAAACTCCGAAACTCCGGAACATGGAGAAAACATTGAGAATATCGATGATCTCACCGAAAGCTCAAGCGACTCAGACGACGACTCTGTAAATAGCGACATATTTGATAATGAAAACCCCGAGTATGCATTACCGAGGGAAAACAGTGAAGTCCAAGGTAGACTCACCATACGCGAAACGCGTGATAATTTGTCCATGTTCAAGGACAATCTCGTCGTCTTTGTCACCACTTCCGGGAGACCAATCGATGATGGAGCGAAAGATCTCCAAACTCAAAATTTGTTTCCCAAAATCGAGGAAACCACGTATTTACGACTCAAAGTAATAAACGAAAATTCAAGATGCATATTAGCTATACCATTATTGGCTAATGTACACGAAAATCTTTTGATCGAGGACCTTGAAGAAGCCCTCGACTCCTTGAAAAACTTTGTCCGCGAAACATCTACGAAACAAATTTATGTCGCGAAAACAAACTCAATCGGAAATGTATCATGGAACGAAATTAAAAATCTTTTGATACGATCGCTAGGCAACGACGAAGTTACGTTGACCATTTGTAAACATCTCATTCAATATCCTCCCGAGGAAAATCGTATCGCAATTATAGAAGAAAACCACGACTCGTTGGTAGGAGGTCATAAGGGAGTAAATAAAACGTACAAACGAATCAGAGAAAATTTCTTTTGGAAAAACATGAAAAGCGAAATTCAAGAGTACATTCAACATTGTAGAGGTTGCCAATTAAAAAAGTTAGTTCGCGTCAAAACTAAGCAACCCATGGTGATCACCGACACCCCACGGGCGGCCTTCGACAAGGTGGCCATGGACGTGGTCGGACCACTTCCTGTTACGAAGATGGGCAACGAGTACGTGCTGACCATCCAGGATCTTCTCACCAAGTACTCGTTGGCAATTCCGCTGAAAAGAACAACGGCGATCGACATCAGCGAGGCGTTCGTCAAAAACTTCATCGCTCGTTTTGGTGCTCCTCGCGCCCTTCTCACCGACCAGGGGGCGAACTTTCGGAGCAGTTTTATGAAGGCCATCGCGAGGAAATTCAGAATCAAAATGTACCAAACATCAGCCTTCTACCCGCAGTCCAACGGGTCAATCGAAAGGTCTCACCATGTCCTCGCGGAATATCTGAAACAGTACGTGAACGAAAACAATGATTGGGACGAGCTCATCGAGTTAGCGATGTTCTCTTATAATACGAGTCATCACGAGGGTACAGGGTACACCCCTCACGAGCTAGTTTTCGGTAAACTGGCCCGCCATCCGTCGGGTTATCAACAAATCGAGGAGCAACAGGATACGACTTATGCTGCATACCTGGAGGAGCTCTTCTCTCGAATTTACGAACTCCAACAACTTGCCGCCGAAAATCTGAAGAAATCCAAGGAGAAATCAAAAACGTATTACGATCGGAGGATTAATCCGAAAACATTCAAGGTCGGCGACAAGGTTCTCATGTTGAAGGAACCAAAAAGGGGAAAATTCGGTGACCAATACACCGAACCATGCGAAATTCTGGAAATTTTATCAGGAGGAAACGTGAAGATCCTCTATAAAAATAAACCTCGGGTAGTCCACCCCAATAAATTAAGAGGCACCCGATTATGAACTCCGCGTGTGTGTGAAATGCACCCTTCGTCGAACGGACACATATCGAGTGCAACCCCATGCTGGCCGCCGAATATTGGATCGACGGCACTTGGTATCGTTTCACACCACATCCAGTCGAGGTACCGCCTCCTGGACAACTGCATCCCGCTTCCATGCCTACCTGGGGATACAACCCCATTGGAAATTTGGCATCCAGCGGAATTTATTCTGACCACGAGATCAACCAGCTGAGGGACAGGATAATGTTCCCCGCTGAGAAACCAGCATTACTCAACAACATCGCAAGGGGTTTCGCAGGACACGACATACCCCCGGGAAGCGTTTCCCTCAAGACACTGATGGACGAGGACGCTCTCCAACACGTGGCTGATGGAGTAATGCACAAAATCTGGGGTGGTTTCGAAAAATTCGGGATCATCAGTGCGGGACTGTTCGGGGTCCTCGCAATCCTCACCATCATCAAGGCGATCATCGATACTTGCATCCATGGATATACACTCCACACTCTGTACGGATGGAGTTTCACCCTCCTAGGAGCCATCTGGAACTCGGTGACAAGCCTCCTGATTAGCAGAGCTCACCATGCTGAACAACGGTCGTCGAAGATTACCAACGACGAACCTCTAGAGCTGGTGTCCATCAATGACAATCGCGACCATCCGACGACGTCGAGGCGTTTGTCGGGCGTCGATCACGGACTCTTGGAGCGGCTCAACGCCGGTCCTCAGCAAAGCTGAAGCATTGCTTCAGACTTTTAGGGGGGAGGTGTTACGTCCTAGCACTCTCGCCCTCCAAATATTCATATCTGGTACGAATTGTATTAATTATTAAGATTTTTTCCTCGCGCTAAACGCGCTCATTTATGTTTTTCTTGGGGTACATGTTAATCAGAACGACCCATATATGGTCAATTTCACTCAGAAACCCCGTTATATAAAATATTCGTGAATATATCTTTAAATTGAGCATGCGTATATCTACCCGTATACTTTAGGGACAAACAGTTCCCATAATAACATTACCGCTAAGCTTACCTGTAACTTCAGGGACGAGCACATGGGTGCTCGGATTAACTTTACAATTAGCCTCATATACGCGTACATATCTGTTTGCCTGTACACTTCTGGGACACGCACATGGGTGCCCGGAGTACCATATCGAAATGTCTCATATATACATACATATCCACGTACCTGCATGCTTCAGGGACATATACGAGAGTCCCTGGAGTACCTCCTATAATAATTCCGCATGTCTATTTCCATGCACACTTTAGGGACATAAGTCCTCGAAAAGACTTTAACGAATATATATATATATACATACTCCAGGACCTCAGAGTCCTCATGTACCATTCGTATACTCTTATGCATACTTCCAAGGCATTAGTCCTCGGAATAACCTTAGTGAATATCTATACATGTATATATATATATATAGATATACGTACTCCATACGCTTCAGGGACATATAGCCGAGTCCCGGAGCAATATTTCATACATATCTACTTCCATGCATACTTCGGGGACATAAGTCCTCAAAGTGACACTCGCCAATATACATATATATATACTCGGGACATCCAAGAGAGTCTCCGGAGTACAAATAATAATATTAATACCTATACTTACATGTATATTACGGGGACATTCACGAGTCCCCGAACTAGTATCCAACATATATATGTATATTCGTGTTGACCATAATACAATGGTCCTAGAAATAAGAAATATTGTCATATCTATATTATGTATATATTGGGGACGCGAGGGTCCTCGAATAACCCGCGAAACTGTTCCCAAGCGGTCAGCTTCATCGCGAGTTTTCTCACAGACCTCCTCGGAGCTTGGTCACCACGTAGTCAGCACATCCTGCCGATAACGAAAAATATTCATTTCATTGCCCATGTACAACTCGAGAAAAATAACGTTATCAGTGCTAATATTCGGTTACATGGGGACCGAGCTCGAGAGCGAGGGTAATGACGCCAAGCCCTTTGTCTCAGAGACAAAGAGGGCGAGGATACATATTGCGCTCCGGGAGCTGGCCAGTCAGTTCCGTCCGGTCTCTCCAACAGCGCGCATCGCAGAGTCGACGCTCTGAAAACCGGTACACCTATTTTATTCTTTTTTATATTCTTTTCGAGTTTACCCCGGTCTCTTCGTCAGTGTAACTATAAGTCTCTGTAAAACCGGCATTAATTGTTTAAATCATAATAAAAAATAAAAGGAAACAACACGTCAAACACTGCAACGAATAAATTAACGAAACTTATATTATTTTCTTTATTGAATGTAACTACGCTTATTTTCGTGTAAAATACACAATCGTTTATATAACATTCGATTTCTTCGCGCTATTAAAATCACGCAAAATACGGCGACCGCGCAAAAGTGTAACATTTTCCGAGCAAATAATTAAAATATATTTGGCTCTCGTTCGTGCGTGTAAACACGCAACGAACAAATCATCGTAGTGCATTTCTTTCTCTCTTTCTCTCTTCCTCTCACTCACGCCATTTTTCCCAACACACGTATTCGTTTCACTCATAAAATCATACTTGTCCAAGATTGGACAAATCTTGAAGTGCCTTTTTTATGAGGCTTGGGAAAGCTGACGCACGAACACGCTACATCCGCTGACTCGCCGTAATCTGGCAGGTTAGCGACTGGCACGGTTAATCCGGTGCTTAGTGTTCGGACGTCGATTTCCCTTGACCTTTATATTTGTATTCGCGGCTGGCTGCCAATCGCCGTAACCGGGCGGAGGTGGGCCAGACGTAGCGAGTCGGCGGTGCCGTAATCTGGTGTTACGTCGTGGGGCCCATTTTTGATCGATAATTAATCGTCTTTTAATTTACCTTTCAGGATTTGAATTTACAAATGGGAAGTGTGCCACGAACGTACGGATAATAATGAATTAAGTCTTATATGACGGTAAGTTACCGTCGGAGAAGAAAAGCGCCACGTTTAAGCGGGAATGTGCCCACTTGGGATAGGCGCTTGGTAAAGTCGTTGGTGTATAATTTGACGCATGAGCGACAGGTAAGCAAATAAGACAGTAGCGTGAAATTGTGCTTACCTTGGTGAGAAAGAGCGGCGGTGCGTAGCGGGTCAAAACTACTCGACCGTGTGACCGAATTTGCCCAGGAATCGCAAAGATGTTCCAGCTCGACCCGACCTGTCGTTGCCCTGACGGGTACCCGGTGCTCGTGCGAATGCGATGGGCCGGGGATGCCGATGTTTTTGGGAGCGGTCGGAGACTACGAGGACTGGATTAATTTATGAGGGATACATTCGCTTTGAAATATAAATATACATGTATAGAATTTATAATTATTTGAACCGCTGAGTGAGTGCAAGACGTGCCAGGTTACGGCACCGTCGACTCACTACGTCTGGCTCCACCTCCGCCCGGTTACGGCGATTGGCGGCCAGCCGCGAGAACAAACGTTGAGAATAACGGAAGCCGACGCCCGAACACTAAGCACCGGTGTGACCGTGCCAGTCGCTGACCTACCGAATTACGGCGGGTCGGCGCGTGTGGCGTGTTCGTGCGGCAAACCTTCCGAATTCCTCGGAAAATCCCCTGTTTATACGTCCGATTTTGGACGGGCGAGGGTTTTTTATTTGTCGAGCGAATGTATCGGGATACGTATTCGTCTAACGCACAGGTACAGACTGATATGAAATAAAATTTGGTACGCTGAGCGAGTCTAGTGCGTGC
This sequence comes from Ophion ellenae, assembly GCA_963210295.1. Taxonomy (NCBI): domain Eukaryota; kingdom Metazoa; phylum Arthropoda; class Insecta; order Hymenoptera; family Ichneumonidae; genus Ophion; species Ophion ellenae. The sequence continues at coordinate 9,739,532 of OY723394.1, forward strand.
CAGATTACGGCACCGCCGACTCGCTACGTCTGGCCCACCTCCGCCCGGTTACGGCGATTGGCAGCCAGCCGCGAATACAAATATAAAGGTCAAGGGAAATCGACGTCCGAACACTAAGCACCGGATTAACCGTGCCAGTCGCTAACCTGCCAGATTACGGCGAGTCAGCGGATGTAGCGTGTTCGTGCGTCAGCTTTCCCAAGCCTCATAAAAAAGGCACTTCAAGATTTGTCCAATTTTGGACAAGTATGATTTTATGAGTGAGACGAATACGTGTGTTGGGAAAAATGGCGTGAGTGAGAGGAAGAGAGAAAGAGAGAAAGAAATGCACTACGATGATTCGTTCGTTGCGTGTTTACACGCACGAACGAGAGCCAAATATATTTTAATTATTTGCTCGGAAAATGTTACACTTTTGCGCGGTCGCCGTATTTTGCGTGATTTTAATAGCGCGAAGAAATCGAATGTTATATAAAAGATTGTGTATTTTACACGTAAATAAACGTAGTTACATTCAATAAAGAAAATAATATAAGTTTCGTTAATTTATTCGTTGCAGTGTTTGACGTGTTATGTTGCCTTTTACTTTTATTATGATTTGAACATTAATGCCGGTTTTACAGAGACTTATAGTTACACTGACGAAGAGACCGGGGTAAACTCGAAAAGAATATAAAAAAGAATAAAATAGGTGTACCGGTTTTCAGAGCGTCGACTCTGCGATGCGCGCTGTTGGAGAGACCGGACGGAACTGGCTGGCCAGCTCCCGGAGCGCAATATGTATCCTCGCCCTCTTTGTCTCTGAGACAAAGGGCTTGGCGTCATTACCCTCGCTCTCGAGCTCGGTCCCCATGTAACCGAATATTAGCACTGATAACGTTATTTTTCTCGAGTTGTACATGGGCAATGAAATGAAT